>NESQ01000316.1:0-112833 GCA_003070745.1 Tuber borchii | reverse complement strand
AGAGGTCGCCGATGGACGAACGACGTCCTATTGAACCACTCCTGCAGCCACTTCCACGGAGAGTCAGGAGCCGGTTAAGATATGTAAGTAAATCTCATAATTTTTTCAATTGACATGCTTATAAGAAAGAGTACGGAGGATACCCCAACGCCGGTTCTAAATGGCCCTTCACAGGGGGTTCTAAATGGCCCTTCGCAGGGGCTTGCATCACAAGAGCAGGCAGCACAATTACATTCCGGCCATCTCAGAGACGATTCATCACAATTCTCACCCTATATTCCTGATATGCCTGAGGAGGAAGAAATTATGCCGTCCCATTCACGACGTAGTATAGCTGATCCAGACTTTCCAGAGTCTAATATCGGGACCCCTATTACACTATCGGCAAAAAGCAATACATTGCAGGGTGAGGCGAGGATAATCTTTGAGAACGCTGCAAATATGGTCCGGTATCATACGTGGTTTGTTAATCCCTTTGTAAAGCCTGCCGAAAACGATACGCTTCTGGAAGGTTATTGGGTAAAGGCAGCTAGAAAGTTAGGTTGGGGAAATAGGGTAATGGAAAGGCGGGCAATGACTTTTGTAAGTCCTATAATTGACGAAGAACGTCCTATTGGAGACTGTTTTTTTTCTTTTTTTTTTTTTTTTATCTCCCGTTTATATTTGTTTGCTAAGCCGGCAGCTATCTAGGTACAAAGTCACCTCAGCTCATCGCTATGTAGACAAAAAACCTCCAACTACAGTCCATCCTCCATCCCCCTCGCTAAAACCATCTGACCCTGCCCGACCAACCTAAACTACTTTGAGTAGAGGTAGAAAGCGAAGGCCCGGTACTACTGGTAAAAACTACGAGAGAAACAAAGGCCTGAAACATCGAACCAATAAACCTCCACAGACGTCAACCCCAAAGAAAAGCCCCAAAGCGACAGTGAGAAACCTATGAACCAAACAAAGAAAACTTCAAGCCCATCTAGAAATCCCCACCCAATGACAAAGAGGGCGGATGAACCAACCCACTCTAGCATACACAAGGGCCGTAAATGACCGGGGCATAAAGCCCAGCCGGAGAGTCGAGGCAAGGACCAGCGGGAGATCCATATAACTAAGCCAGCGCGGCGGAGACGTGTGGCGCCCGGAGCGAGACCCGGTGGTCACCGGAACCCGGACCAGAAGCGTTGCATAGCCTTGCCCCCTGAGGGGAAGGGCCAGAGGCGGAAGGCTGAAATCCCCTAGGAACAAGACAAAGTCAAGACCATCATAAGGGCACAGAGCCAGGAGAAAAGAGCAGTAGGGTGCCAGCCAAAGATCGTGGTGTAGCTGTAACCGAGCAACGGGACGAGACCGGGCGGCGAGAAAGGAGGGGTAGACCCAACACCGAGAAGTACGAGGCAAAGGACCACCAAGGGATCACAGTTTTTCGACAATGCGACCGTACCGGCTGAAGCGCTCAGGAGATAGTGCAATACCAGAGAGCAGAGCCACCGGGGCCACTACTTCACCGATAACCCGAAGCTGCGCTATGCCTAAGACGAGGCGAAGGGGTTGCCGACCGTGCAAATGCTAAGCGAGGGCAACGAAGCAAGTGCGGAGAGAGAGGGGGAAGAGCATGAAACCCCATAGACGAAGGCACCCAAATACCTAAGCCATCGGAAGGGAATCAGAGGGAGGAAGGAGGTGGAGGAGCATCACCCTCCTAGGCAACAAAGGCCATCAGAAGAGGGGAGAGGGACACCAAAACTCACGATGATTTCTCATGGTGTTGAGATTTCAATCGCCGGAGGTGTAGAGGAGATGGTTCGTGGTCCTATTGGAGACTGATCACGGCTAATTAGATACATTTAGTTGAAATCGTGGCAGTCTAGCGCCAGGTCACATCTAGTTTCAGAGAGCAAGAACATGATTGAGGACCTGTATGACTTCTCGCAAAAACCACCGGCCGAAATAAAGGCGCGAGTTGCCTATTTGCTCGAAAATGATCGGTTTACATGCCACCCAAGTAAACAACAAGTAAGTAAACTCAGATCGTCCACGGTGAGACGAGATAAGGCTTACCCAGACAGGACTGTGGTTGGCGCTTTTCTGCGCCAGAGATAGCAAAACTCTTGTTTCATAAGTGGTACTGGGGTTCGAGAATGCGAGGGAGGACCGATAAATCATTTCTTAATCGTACTAACGACGTCCTGATATGCCTTACCACGGCATGTCTGTATCATTCTCTCAAGGCTTGGAGTTCCGGATCATTTGTTCAACCTCCAGATTTTCCGCTCTGACAGCACAAAGTTAGTATTGACTCGTTTAAAGGTTCAAATCCGCCGTTGTAAAGCCTATCGTACTCACTAGAAAATTTAGATGTCTATCTTCGACAGCGTGCTACCTGGCAAAGACTGCTACCAGGAGTGCGAGATAAACTCGTTGAAGATACAAAAAAACGTATTAAGAAAATGCTGCGGGAGGGCGGATTAATACCGGATCAGGAGTCTCGTGCCCCACTGGAGGACAGAGAAGCCGCAGGATATTTGGATTTGCAGATTTCAGGCGATGAGGAAAGCGAGGTGGAGGACGATTATTCAGATCCCGAAGCGGGGGAGGCAGTTGAGGCTCCCGAAGAGGAGTTGAATGGGGACGAGTAACGTCCTATTAGGGACTAATGTAGATTTAAATAAAATAAACAAATAAAAGAGGTTATTATTATTATTATTATTATTATTTTGAATATGCCACTTAGAGTTAGACTTCAACCCAGTTTGTGAAAAAAGACATCAGGGGAAAGTCGCTTGGGGCCGAGGGAAAGTCCCAAGAAGCCATGAAGAAGGCAGGAAGGCGAGAACAGTGAAGGAATAAGCCAGGGCAAGGCCACGCATCATTAAATAATAGACGGTTCTCGTCGCGAAAGCGACGAATAGCGTCCGCTTAGATATTGTATACACGGAGAAATTATTGGGGCTGGATTAGGTCATGGGGCAATGGCAAGGAGGAAGGGGAGAAATAAGCGAGAATTTGGAAAGCAGAAGAACTACGGGGAACGGTGCATTGCGGACGTTCGGAGTCGCGAAGAGTTTGTCAATAGGAAATTCAGAACAGGATGTTTGGATCAACAAGGGAACAATGCGTGGTGCGAGAGGTAATGCTGGATAAACTATAGGGGAAAGGTCAAAGCTGGAATGGACCAGACAATGGCGTGTTTGGGCTGTCGGGAAGCATGATTGAGTCGTGGGGCAGAAATCCATAACGGAACAATTCCTGGCGCGAGAGGTAATGCCGGATAAACTAAGGTAGAAGAGTCAAGCGCGAATGAACCGTGCAACGGCTCAAAGAGGACGAAGTGCGTCCAGAAAACGTTGCATGTCAACGAAATTACCGACGCAAAAAAAAATGCCCCGTAACCCCGGATTTATTCCGGAGTTATGGGGCATGGACGAGAGATACAACAACTTGAGTTTTATAATTTGGCCCCCCATACCCCCTATCCCCCATGAGGTATGGGGGTCAAATGTGAACTTTTGCTAATGAAGCTAGGCTTTATCGTATTCGAGATAACGGAGGGAAGTCAGGAAGGCTCAGGTAATGATGGTTCGATAAAGGTAAAGCAATAAAGTAGATGTTCTCGAATTTTTAAACTTAATAACTTATTATATTATTAAGGTCTCTTCTCCATTGCTTGATTTTCTCAAACTCCCGGGGAGTAGCCCTTACTACTTATACTAAATTCTCGCTACTGCTTGTTTCCTAACAATCATGTAACTTTCTAAAATTTCGGGTTCATCAAAGAAAGTGCGAACACTGTTTGACCCTGAATAATTGCCCCACTGGAACTCAGAGAACTCCCAACATCTATTTCATCTCAGGGTGTCCCCACTCCACCAGTAGATAGTCTTGGATCTCTTCGTCCTAATAGACTAAGTTCATATATGTGGTCGCAATGCCAACATACCAATAGTCTTTTATCGTGAACTATTGAGTAATCAGCCCGAATAGCCAGATACTAACATATTTTTTCTTTTTTTTTTTATATCATGTATTCGTTATTGAGGTACAAGAACTCACATGCAGCGCTAGCTATGGCGTAAACAAAACCTTAATCCCAAAAACCAATAACAAAGTAAAAACTCAAACATCATCTCCATGTTGTATCAAGTACTTGATACAACACCTTCCACGGTATAACAAAGCAAGGAAAAAACCATAAGCCGAACTTCCTAAGAAAAACTATATGGCAAGCAGGAAAAAACACTCAAATGTGCCTCAGAGGAGAGGAAGGAAAAGATCCCGCAGCGGGAGGAGAGGGAGGAAATACTATTGAAACAGGAGAGGGGGCCCGTAAAGGGAATATGTCAGGGGGAAAATTCGTAGCAGTGGCTTTAATGAACTCAGCAAGGGAAAAAGAAGAGAGGACGAAGACCATAGAGGGGGTCGGGGCCGACCGAGAGGATGCCTGGAGGAGGCGCACTCTGGGTTCTGATTTGGTTTCGCAGCGGAGGATGGGTGACTGAAGGATTCCTCTTCCTCCCCACATAGGGGCAAATGAGGGAGACCTCCGAACAGGACCAGGCGGGAGGGTGGGCTGCAAGGTAGCTCTTCTGGGCTCTGATCTGATGGATGCGACCAGCAGTGAACTTCCCAAGGCCCATGAAGGGGTGGGGTCTTCGGCTGAGGGGGAACTGATAATAGATTGGGGGGGGAGGGAAGATTTCGAGTGTTTGATCATTAAGGAGCGACTGCGTTTCTGGAGGACCTTAAAGGTGGACCTCATGAGGGGGTCGGAGGGAGGCGAGGTAAGTCTGGTAGCAGAGACCCATTAATGAGTGGGACGTATGACAGGCCATCCAACAGCGGGAGCACGAGATGAGAGAGGGTGTCAACAGGCAAATGAGTGTGGACGGTGGGTTTACGGAGGGGGGTCCTCCAGTGCAGGGGCATGACATTCAGGGGGAAGCGAGTGCATAGATACCTGTAGGAGTCCTTGGCTCTGTATTTAACGAGGGAGGGGAACGTAGGGGCCAGGCGAGCAGCGGCTGGATTGACAGTGGGGGGGGAGCAGACCAGGTGGAGAGCAGCTATTCATCTTTTGTGAGTGAGGAGTACTTGGAGGGGAGGTAGGCAGGCTTCGGCAGCTAGGACCGAGAGGGTGGTGGAGCGAAAACAATTGGTGATTCATCTCTGAACCTGTCTCCAATGGCTGTCCATCTTGGAGAGCAGCTCTTTAGTAGGGACAAAGAGGTCGGCACCGTAGGACAAGATAGGGAAAATTAAAGAGTAGGCCAACCTGTGGCATAGGTGGGAGGAGACACCAGCCCCGGAAGAGGAGAGGCACCTGATTGCAGCAAAAGCAGTCTGGGAAAGAGCAAGTCTGTGGGAAAAATGAGCAGTAGAGGAAACATTAGGCAGAAACCAGTAGCCCAGCCATCTGAGTTGAGTCACGGGAAAGAAAACCTGGCCGTCAAGGGCGATAGTGGGGGGGCGGAGTGTACCGGGAGTATCCCTCTGGACAGGAGTATGCCAGTGGATGAGTTCGGTTTTGGGAACTGAAAAGCCAACCTTCATCCTGGAGGCTTTGGGTCTGATGATCCCAAAGGCCCTTTGGAGGTGCCTGACATTTGAGCGGTAGGAGTCAGAAGTAATAGTCAAACCAAAATCATCAACATAGGAAAGTACAAGACCCCTATATAGGGGAACATGCAAGCAAGAAATATAAATAACAAATAACAACGGAGAAATAGGAGACCCTTAGGGGGTACCCACAGTAACAGAGGAAAAAATCTTAGGAGACTCTTGAAACAACAAACAACAACAGCGGTCAGTAAGAAAGGAAAACACCCAAGATACTAAGTAATGGTTTACACCCTGTTTTTTATGGAGGGAGCAGAGAATGGAGGTGTCGACATTATCAAAGTCCCCTTTGATATCAAGAAAAAGCAAGGAGACTTTGAGGCCTGGGTGCTGCAGAGTGTAAACAGAAGCAACAAGAGCAGTGCAGGCATCAAAGGAGGATAAGGCGGGTAAGGAACCATATTGGTTTGGGGATAACAGGCCTTGGAAGCTGGCAACAGCGGAGAGGTGGATAGCGACTATTCTTTCCAGAATCTTGGAAACCGTTTCCAATAGGACAATGATCAGGTAGGAGGTGGGGGAATCATAAGAGAGTTTGCCCGGCTTGTCGAGAATGATCCCGTTGGCGTGTTTAAGAGATGCGGTGTTGTGGCAGAAGCGCAGCAAAGGAGAGAGGAGGGAGACGAGAATTTCAGGAGGCGGTCTTGTGGACTTGCTTCCAGACGGAGTATGGAATGGAGTCAGGGCCCGGGGCCGAGGTGGAAGAACATTTACCCAGGGTGAGGGAGATCTCCTCGGCCGTGAGTTCCTCAGCATCGGTGAAGGGTATGAGGATGTGCGGGAGCGAGGGGGTCGAGCGAGGGGGAAAGAAATGATTAAGGAGAGCATCGTTGATGTCTGTAGGGGTGAAGGCGTCGTTGAAGGACAGAAAGCGGGGTAGATGCCGTCTGAGGGCGAATTTCTTGACAGTCCAGATGGACCTGGGAGTGGCACTAGCCAGGAGGGATCTCCAGTGGGGGCTTTTGGCATTCTTTATTGCTTTGAAATAGCTGCGTTTTGAGAGTCTGGCGGAGGCGACTTCCTGGAGATCACCGGAGGATTTGGGCTTTCTTGATGCGGAATGGTATTCCTGATGGAGGAGCGAGAGCAAAGGGGACCACCAGGGTTTGGAGCGGGTGGAGGGGCGTGAAAGCGGGGTGTGGAGGGAAAGTAAGAAAGTAACAGAGAGAAGAGAGGAGTCGAACCAAGCTTCAAGAGAAGGCCTGGTGGCGAGAGAAGGTGGTGCGCGAAGGGTAAGATTTTTTAAGGCGGGGGAGAGGGAGGCCCAGTCAGTCAATAGCCAGTTGGGAGAAGGAGAGGGGGGCCATAGTTTGGGGTGTGTAAAATAAAGAGAAATCGGAACATGATCAGAACCAGAGGAGGGGAGGGTAGCTTACCATGACCTGAAAAATGGAATCAAAGCCGGAGAAGCAAAGGAAAAATCAATAACAGAAGGACGTGCAGCGCCCCCAAGAGGGAAGCGCGTGAAAACTCCTGGGACATTAAGAAGTAGAAAATCCAGCTCAGAGGCACGGGAAAAATATGGAAAGGAAAGAGCCAACTCTCGAGAGGAGTGGCATCTTGATGGGTCAGCGG
This sequence comes from Tuber borchii, assembly GCA_003070745.1. Lineage (NCBI taxonomy): Eukaryota > Fungi > Ascomycota > Pezizomycetes > Pezizales > Tuberaceae > Tuber > Tuber borchii. Next base: position 105,651 of record NESQ01000316.1, on the reverse strand, counting down.
AGGGGTGATGGACGTTGAAATCTCCCAGCACCAGCAAAGGGCTGTCGCCTGGGGGGAAGGCAAGAGTAGGAGAAACAGTCATCCTAGCAGGGGACTTTGACCATAAGTTGTAGATATTCAAAATTCGAAAGGAAGGAAAGCCCACACCAAAGAGGTCCTTGGAAAAAATATCAAGCGCAAAATAGTCTGTCCTACCCAGTGGAACTGCGAGGACAGAAACCTCATTCTGAAATGCAGCGGAAACATAAAAGCAAACTCTTAGTTTGGATGAAGCAGAAAATGTGGAACAAAAACTGGTAAAGCCCTCGAAGGAGGGAACGTGTCCTCACCAAAAGGGGGTGTCTTGAAGAGCCACAACAGCAGGAAAAACAAACAAAGAACCAAAAGAATTAAATAAGGAAAGAAACAGATTCCAGCTTCCTAGGCAGTTGTATTGAATGAGCTGTAGGGAACGTGCAGGGGCCAGCCCAGGGGATTCGGAGGAAGGTTTGTAAGACATTTACCGGTGCGAGGCCGAATCATTGCGGGGTGCAGGGGAAGGACTGGGGGCCGCATCGGGGAGTGGCCGTCCTATCCTGGAGGAGGAGCGTATGCTAGCTGGGGGGAGGATGGCCTTGGGAGTAACTAGGTCGAAGGGAATGGTCTGACGGACCGGAGTGAATGGACGAGCACTCTGTGGGCGGAGAGAATGGGGAGGGGAAGCAGCAGAAGTGTCCATAGCGTCATGGTCCGTGGCCTCTTTGCTTGAGGGTCGAGGGGGAGGAGGGGGCGGGCGAGAAGAACAGTCTCTGTCTCTTGCCGAGTGAGGTTCAGAGCAATTGGGGCATCTGGCAGGGGTGGCAACACAGCAATCTAGGACGGGTTGGAGGTGGCCTTCCTTGGGGCAGGTGGGGTTAGTGCAATGATGGTCGGCTTTTGAGTGTGGACTGCCACACAGCTGGCAGACTGTTTGGTTTTTGCAGAGGGGCTTGACATGTCCAAACTTCCAGCAGTTGAAACATTGACTAGAGGGGGAAGAAGAGTAAGCTCCTTCAACAGGGAAGTTTTTACCAAAAGTCAGCACAGGAGGTGAGTCAGTAAGAAGGTTGGTGGAGTCAGTAGAGGCGTGGATGATAATGGAGAAGGCCTTTCTTCCTTCAAGGCGGGTAGAACGGTCAGGACGGAGGAAGCGTGCTCTAGTGATTTGAAAGCCCTTATCGTCCTGGATACCTCTTCTTACAATAGGGGTAAGGTGGTCATCCTCGTCAGGATGAGTTTCGGTGGGGATTCCATGGATGGCGAACTGGAGGTCAGTAGGAGCTAACCTAAAGGGGAGCCAGGGATTGGAGGCTACGGGGAAGGCTTGGTTGAGCCTAGTCATAAGGACCTCGAAGAAGGGGGAGTATGACGCAGCAGGGATGAAAGTATCAGCAACAACAAGGGTAACAGCCCCTTTGTCGTTGATAAAGACTTTGAAGGCTTTGGGGAGTTCAGATCCTGCTTCACGGAGAACGGAAGTAGTGATATCTGGAAAGTGGACGCTGATGGTGGGTTCATCAGGGTGAGGACACTAGTTTGTTCTGGGGGGGTAGAATCTTTGGGTGGCAGCTGTGAGGGGGGCAGGACCCTTGGAGGAGGTGTCCTGGACGACGGTCGTGACTTTGTTAGCAGAAGTGCCTGGTGAGGATTTCTTCCCTTTTGCTTTGGCCTTGGCCTTATTGGCCCTGACCGCAGCATTGAACTCAGATGTTCCACCATGGATCACCTGGGCATAGGAATGAGGGGGGGCAGGGGCGGAGTCTTCCCTGGAGGGAGGGAAGTTCTGGGATGGTGTGGGACCTGGGCGAGAGGAGTTGGGGGGATGGGGGAGGGGGGCGATTGCACGAGTGAGTGGAGATAGGGGGGGGGACGGCCGTCCGATGTGACAGGTCATAAAGGGCGTTTCGGACTTCCCTCAGGGGCTCATCGGGGCAGGAATTTGCCACTTGAGACTGAAGGTCTTGGATCTGGGTATGTAATTCCTCCAGACGAGAACCGAGAGAGGAGATTGCATGGATCGAAGAACAGATGAGAGGAAGAAGGGCGCTTTCGCCAGCGGAGAGGTTTTCGCACTCCATGGGGGACAGCGAAGGAAGCTGACCTGGGGTGGAAGAGATGATGGCAGTGGTACGACAGAGGAGATTGGAGAGAAAACGAGCCTCCGAGGAGACCTCTGCTACCGAGGGGGTGGTAGAAAGAGCGCCAGACCTCAGGAGGAAAAGGGAGGGAAAGAGACCATGAGAGTCCATAGTGAAAACTTAGGGACGCGAAGCCTAAGTTGGAAGGAAAATTTTGGTGGGAAGGGAAATCGTACTCTAAACGACGTGGTGTTGTAAAGCTTATTGTCAGGAAAATAGAGGGCACGCAGCATGGCAGTAATTAGGGCTTTGTCTAGGTAATTGATTGTTCCTCTCTTCTATGCTTGATTCTTGAGCTGCCTGCTGGGAAGGAGGAGGTTATGGGGTATCAAGAGTGTGTTAAGGATTGCTGTATTAGGGTGAGCAGTTTGTCTGCTAATATTGCTAAGAACAGGATAATTTGTGACAAAGGAGATATAGTGAGAATATACTTGAAGAGGGAAAGGTGCATGTGCCAGGCAGGAAGGGAGAGTAAAATAGAAAAAATTAGCAAGATAACATTCATGGAGTGCGTTGCAGGATAGTTGGGCACCTAAAGCGTACTATGATGTCTTGTGGCTGTTGCCACAGGTAATGTAGCAATACTGGTACCAGCATTATTTAGAGCGGCATTCTCCGTAGTTCCAATTAAGAAACAGAGGTGTTATAGCTGCTACGGGTACTCCCTGACCTAATTTTGGTATCCCTGAGTGGGCGGTACTTGGCTGGTGGTAACTTATCCACTGGTCAACAGAGGGGAGATACATGTTTATTGTCGGGGCAGGGTTCATGAAAGAAGATCTAGGGGCTGCTTCGTGGATTGGTGACTCATATGTTCTTTGAGACTGGTAGGGTACTTGCTTTTGGGAACTTCTCCATGTTGTATGTAGTACTGAATGTGTGAAATAGTTTGAGACAACTAGCTCACTATCTAGGTGCCACTAGTCTGTTGGTTTGTAGATTTTCCTTCCATTTACCACTAGCGTTTGTTACGGGACGGGTCAGGATAGGTTTTTCCCTCAGAGGCCCCACCATTACCTGGGCCCCCAGGGCCCATTTTCTTCCTTCTCTCAGTCCCGCCTCCGTCCAGGGCCCAGCCCCACTCATTCCGTGGACGGCCCCCTTTTTTCACCACTAAACCTTTACCAGGGCCTGTCTGGAGCATAGGAGGAGTAGGGCTCTGGCTCTGGATAGGGAGGAGGAAAGGCGAAAATATGCCCTGCTTCTAGCTGGTAAGTGGGCCAGGGCAGGAAACTTCGGCAGGGACCTGTGTTTTTTGGGGCCCTGGAGGCCCCGTAATAAATGCTACTTACCACTCACTTGCAGTGAAATTGAATATGATATAACTTTACTCCATCCCAGGTATACATATCTAATAATTCATAAACATTCATAGTATATATGCAGAGTGCCACTGCAATGTCACTATGCAACCAATGTAGTACCAGCTTGATCAGGATTCCAGAATAAACTACCCAAGCTTTGAAGAAGATATTCATCTTGTGTTCTCTCTCTTTCTCTCTCGCTCTGCCTGCTCAAACTCAATACTGCCAATCTTGATAGTACATTGGGTCTCTGCTCTCTGCTTCTTGCGAACTGGGAGTTCATAGATATTCATGGACTTAAATCTCTTCTTAATAATTTATTGTAGTGTTGCTCACTCAACTCCTGGAAACATCTTTTCTACTAACCTGAGAATGCCAGATGCACTCTTGACCTGATATGGTATGATAATAGGGATATACTAGTGGTGTGGGTATAAATATAGCTAGTGGGTTTTGCTTGATTGGGACTCTTTTGAGCTCACTTTAGCGACAGAGTTGAGCTGGCTGGCTCTCCAAATCTGCTGTTCTTAATAGTATAGGGTTCAGAAGAGTGGCTGAGTGCCAGACAGAGGAAGTTGAGATGTTTGTAGATAAGTATTTGGAATCACCAGTTGGATAGGTTGTGCAATGTCAGCTGGTGAGCCACTCTGTCCACTATTTTTTCCTTATCAGAATGGAGTAGTTCTCCCATTCTGTTCAGATTGATTGAAGTATCGACTGTGCTTACAGATTGGGATCCAATGTGATCTTTACTAGATGGAGAGGACAATTCTGCCTGATATGCTCTTCTGAAATAGGGAGCTAGATTGTGATGTGGCAGTGGGCTAGGATTTTGGCGGATAGTATTGGTGGAAAGGCTGAGTGAGTGGCTGTATTTGGGAATGCTTGGTTCGACTTCGTTACTCTCGCTTGATTCAGTATCCGATGCTAAGTTTCCTGTGGGAACGTGATATTGCTTATCCTGTTGACAGTACCGGCTGGGGGCTATTGACTACACCTGTTTTTCCAGATTCTGCCTTGTACCTGTTTGTATTGGCTTGTGAGGTGTTGTCTCCACATGTGGATTCTCTGTGAGGGGCCATAATATGTTGTCTTTGTGGATAGGATAGTTGAGTTCTAGGATACTTCAGGTATTTTACGGTGGTCCAATGATTATTATAGGAGTAAAACTGTCTGTTTTAAAGTCAAAAACGCGGGATGGAAGTGACAAACGCGAGGTGTAAGGAACTAATAGACACGAGGTGTAGTAGGAAGCATGATGCTCTTGTGGTGAAAGGGGAATTCGGAGGTGGTCTATGTATGGGGGTCCACAGACCCACTAAGCTATGACCCTGCCCTGGCCCGGTAACCCCATTTACCTTTTTCCACTATCCTCCGAGATACGACCCCTGTGTGGCTAGCGCTATCTCTTCAGCTTCCCCAACTGGCAACGGGTTGTTCCAATTCACCATTAAACATACTGAATCAGCAATAGTTTTTTGTCTACACGTGTAGCATATACTATATACATTAATTAAAGTAGTCCTCCTTATTTCAGGGGGTCGGGTTATGCCATGGGGGAGATCAGAGTTATTTACCTGGAATTTACTTTACTGTCGCAGTTAGCTAGTATCCCTTAGTTCGTTGGTATGCCTGAGCTATAGGCGGAATGTGCCTCTCCCTGAAATTCTTGTAATTGGTTACTTATACGGCCGTCCGGCAGTGTGAGATGATATCGACAATCAAGGAGGGTTGATGGTTAGAGGGTACGGACAAGTAACTAGTGTTTACGCCCTTAGTGAAGAATACCGGTGTGACGTTAACAAAATTAACTTCGCACCAGCCACGGACAGCGACACAGCCTTCATCACCCCTACTTTTCACACCACCTAAATAACTTTCTCTAGATCCCTTCGTACGTTTTCAAGCACCGCGCTAAGTGCTCGTAGAGCTGGTAGTGGAAGTGATCGGTGGTGAACTAACTCAAGAGAGCAAAGTTAGGAATAATTGTGACAAGCATGATGTAAGTATCATATGGTGAACAGGAAGGGTGGTACCAGTATCCTGTTCACTGCTTAGATATTGGACCCCCATTCAAAAATCTTAAAACCTAGCCTATTTGGGTAATCGTGATAAGAAAAACTTTGTGCTTTGGAGGTGGTGTAGTGCTGAGAATAGTGCTAAGTGAGCACTACTCAGTATTGCCATGATGGAAACCAGGCCTTCTGCGTAGATCTGCTCCCAACTATGGTACGAGTAGGAGTACTTCACCAGATCTTGATTTATCTCGTGGTGTTGTCCATCGTTACCTGTCTTGCCATAGGACGCCCCTAAGCGCCCTTACTAAAATCACCAAAAGTGTGTGAAAACTGGGACGGATAAAGGGATCTAATATTAATTTCTACTATGCATCCCACTATGTATTTAGGCCCTGTTCGGTTGATGGATTTTTTCAATGGATTCACTGGTTGCAGCATACACTCGTGTCCGTAAAGTCTTTATACCCCTCGATGGCAACCAATTTTTTTCCACTACCCCATGATTGACTTATTATCAATAAATCAAATAGTGAGTAAATAAAATAATAAAAATTTCTTTAAGATAGTTTACTAGCTTGAGTAAAATTTAGTGTAGCTATATTTTGAAATTTATATAACTAGTTTGAATTTGACTAGAAAGGAGAAATTATCAATCTGAAGGTAGAAATTTCAGTAAAAACTGTGATTTAGGTAACAAGTTGGCAAAATTATAAATAAAGGAATTGAAATCCAGAAATTTAGACATTGAAGCCTGAGTGGTTAAATATTATTTTAAATTAAATAACTAGAAGTGAAAATAAAAGGATAGTGTAAATTTAATAGATCAGCTTGATTGAATTGAAATCCAGTAAGAGGACAATTAAATCAGAATAAAACATTATGAAAAGCCTCCAAGTTACTCAAAAAGAAATGCATACTGCCTAGGCATTATTCTAGAATTAAATAAAGGTTATCCAAGATAATTAGATCATTCAATCCTATACTTATATCTAACTTAGTATGAGTTAAGAATAAGTCAAAGATGTAGTAATTTATAAAGCAGTATGGTGTACTTAAAGATCAATTTTAAAAATAAATCATACTACAGAGTAGATTGCTAGTAGGGTAAAAAATACTTAAATATGAATGACATATAATGAATTAATTGTTGTAGGGTAGAATACTACTTCAGGGTCAGCATACTAATATTTATTCAAGTTTGATTAATTTTCACTATCCTGAATTCAAAATAGACTATTTCTTTATAAAATCTCTTTTAGATAGCCTTTAATAACTTTGAAAACTCTAACAAAGAATTAATTCTAAATAAATCAATGTTTGGTCGGAATTGTTTGAAAACTACATTTGGTAATTTGAACTTGAAATTCTTAACTTAGCAAATCCCAACTCAACACTTAGGTTCTGAGAAAACTCTTATTTAAGCTTTACAAGCTGCTTCTAGATAACTCAAATTAACTACAAGTTGAATCATAAATTATTTCCATAGTAGACTATAAAGATAAAAAATATTATATGAGTCCTAATTTTACTATAAGTGTTTTGATAAGTGTTTGAACATAAGGGTCTATAGAGCCTATTTGATCATAAAATTTTATAATATTCTATAAAATTAGTCTTTATAATACATGTTTTACAATATCTTTTAATTGAATCTATCATTTAATTATTTGTTGGTATTAGGCTCATTATTGTTGGCATGGTTGAAATTAACAGGGGGTATGAGGACTTTACGGAATCGAGTGTACAGTAAAATTCAGAGATGACTCCCATTCCATAGAATCCATAGATTCTTTCATCCTTGGTAATTTTCGCATGGATTCAGACAACTTCAGTGCAACACCACCCAATTATCCACTTTTTAAGTCTTCTGTTGCATGCAACAGGACCTACTTTAAGCTGTCAATGCAACCAAAAATATTCTAATGGTGCTTCATGACTAAGCACCCTAAGACCAAAAATCCATGGATTAAAAATCTATAAAAACAACGAAAATTCCATAGAATCTCAATCCTTGGATCGGTTGCAACAAGTGAACCGAACAGGCCCTTACATTTTTTTTAGTTTTCGTCATAATGGGGCTAGTAGCGGAGGGCTGTGGTCATTGCCGAAGTTTCTCCTGTTTATTGATGCACGGTTAATTTTGTCCACGTATTATACTTTTCTAGATCCACTTAGGCTATTTTTAGTTAAGGAAGAATACTTTTCTGATTCCGTTATTCACTTAACGAGATCTCTTAGACGTGGCACCTGACGGACTATGGGATAGTGGTTAGCGCCAGGCCCTGAGTTATTCTACGCTCTGACAAGAGATCACTCAGGAGCGTATTTGATGACTCTTTGTATTACTATTCTTCTTGGGTTAGTCGTTGAATGGGTTGGGTTTTGGCGAACTTACTCCGCAAGCATTTAGAAGGTGGTGTAGGTTAAACGTAGAAACACGCCGCAATAATGCTACATGGTGTGCTGTACGAGAGCTACACTGTGCTTGGTAGTTGCGGGGAAAGCTTGGTGACCTGCACTGAGATCACAAAGGGCTAGGCTGTGATGTTTTAGGTTGGGCGACATGTACACTCGTGTCTAATAAGTTTTCATACCCCGGGCGTAACCGCACAACTACAATCAAATCGATATTTCAAAATTCAAAAAAAAAGATCATGACTCAATTAAAAGATAGATAGTAAAAGATATAGAAGAGAAAATTTTGCCTACTTTACCATTTTGTGTGACCACCATCTGCATCCAGTACAGCCTGAAGTCTCTCAGGCATCCTATTAACCGGGCCATCAATAGTCTCTTGAGGAATGAGTTCCCACTCCTCCTTTGCTGCCTGAAATAATTCAGCAGCACTATGAGGCCTTCTTTCAAGTTTGGAGAATCACTTTTTAAGGGATTTTTTGAGGAGGGACCAGGCATTCTCAATGGGGTTGAGATCTGGGGAGTTGGGTGGCCAAGATAGTCTTTGATATCCACAATCCTCGTGCAATTTTTTGTTTTCCAACCCATTATGCCATGATGTATTATCAGCAGCCATATGAATAGTTCTTGGGAATCTATTTATGCCTTCTATGAAGAGGATAAGATATGGCTAGTGAATTTCAGTAGTATACTGATGTGCATTCAGACTAAGCCTATCTGATTTACTGGTCCTTTCATTCTCACTCCTCCTCCTGACAAGAATTAATCCAGTCTTCCTCCCATGAATAATTGCAGTATAGACCCCAATATTGGTCCTTCCTGACTTAAAGCTTGGCTTTAATTTTTTTTCTTCCAGCTCCTCACCTACTCTAACTCTGACCTTTCTTCCAACCGGACCAGAATTATACTCAATAGTGGCTTCATCAACAAAAACCACCCATTTCCAAGCTCTTGTCCAATTTATCCTCTGCCTAGCAAATACCTTTCTCTTCTCCTTTTGTCCTTTCCTCCAAAAAGGCTTTTTCCTTGGAATTTTCAGCTTAAAACCAGCTTCCCCAGAGACCTTATTGATAGTATCTTTTCCAAGACAAATATTAGCCTTTTGGGTAATATCCCTTAGTGCTAAATGAGGCTCAGCATCAATAATATCAAGAATCATCTGGTTTTTGGCATCAGTTATCTTTGTTGGTCTGCCAGCTCTGGGAGCATCATGGGTATTGCCATCATAATTTTTAGCCTTTTTTATTACTGATAGAACAGTTGCCTTAGACAGCTTTATCAGCTTGGAAATTTTATTATACCTCATATCTGTATATTTATATACAGTATAAATTTCATGATTTCTGTCTTCTCTGGCATGGCAGGAGTGTCGTAGGGCCATGGTCATGCTGGATTGCTGAGGCGATCATTATTTTGACTGTTGCCATGGCCGGGTATGAAAACTCATTAGAATCTGATGAGCCTGTCTCAATAGAAAACCTACTATGGGGCATTTCAGTTGTAAGTGGGAAAATGAGTTGCAACCTGAGGGACAACAGAAAAACTTTTCATGAAATCACTTTCTTTTCTTAACTGTACCTTTACAAAGCTACTACACAAATAAAAAAAACAATAATATTAATCTAAAACCAGGAAAGTTTTATTCCAGATCACCAAGCTTGATGTATGAAGTTGAATTCTGAACATAGGGTTTATTTATATAGTCTTATATCCATTCTTGCAGGTAGAGAAGTGTATTTCTTTCATAAGTTACAATGTCCACCTTTAAATAATATTACATAAGCCAGCTATTTGTGAATGGTATTTTGCAATAGTAATCTTTCAATATAAATAACTCAACAAGCAAGCATAGATTTGCTGTAATAATTGAATCTACAAGTCGCTAGAAAGCTAAAGTTATTTTATATGGTAAAAAATAAATTTCACTAAGATTTTGTTTTTTCTATATAAATATGGCTACAGAGTTCATTTGTAAACAAATAATATTTGCTGAGCTGTTGAATATATACTCTAGATGCCTAGCTAGGTGGCTAAGCTTAAATAAATTCTTTGGAGTTGAGGCCCGCGAGTAGGTTTTCTATTGAGACAGGCTCAGATATGAGTGTACTCGCAGTGAGAATAAGTCCGGAAACAATGGACGTAACCACAATTCCCATAACACTCAACTACCAGTATCAGAACATTAGCAAAAATAATTCTCTACGCCCAGTGCACCCTATGCGTCTGACGCACCTGCCGCACGTGACGTCAACTGCGAATCAGAACGTAAACTTGTACTCACTTAACTCAGGGTGCACCTGGCGCAGCACCACATCTTCCTGAATGCACCTGGCGCAATACTACACTTTCTACAATACACCTGATACAACACTACATCTTCCTGAACACACCTGGCACAATACAACATCTTCAGGAAAGAGTTAATGGTGCCCCCTTATCCACTCCTGACTTAGGTCACACCATATATCAAGTTCATACAGTCCTTTTAAATAGTCTATTTTATCTCTAATTCTACTACCAGTTATTTACATAAGAACTGCCCCATCACCCCCCTTCAGAAGACTCTGTAGCATGATGGAAAATTATTGTATGGAGACCCCCTTTTGGTGGTGGACAGCCTGGATGGTGTAGAACGCCGTCGTAAAAGGGCTTCGCGATCGCTTGCCTAACGCCTGCGGAATCTGGCTTTAAAGTCAGCGCTCTCTAAATATCCCTGACTAAAAAAACCCAGCATAATGACACCCCCTTCAGAAGACTCTGTATCGCTACAGAAAGTGCTCGTATGGTGACGTCCTTTTGGCGGTAGACAAATGAGAGGGTATAGAATGACGTCGTAAAAGTGCTCCATGATCGCATACCTAACGCTCTAGGAATCTGACTTCAAAGTGAGCGCTTTCCAGACATCCAAAAAAACCCAGCATATGAACTCCCCCTTCAGACGACTCTGTAGCACCATGGAAAGTACTCGTATGGTAACGTCCTTTTGGCGGTTCACAGATGGGATGGCATAGAACACTGTCGTAAAAGGGCTTCACGATTGCGCCCTTAACGACCCAGGAATCTGGCTTTAAAATCACCACTTTCCAAATACTAAGGACTAAAAAAACCCAGCAGAAGGAACACCCCCTTCAGAAGTGTCTGTAGCACTATGGAAAATGCTTGTATGGTGGCGTCCTTTTGGCGGTGGACAGATGGGATGGCATAGAATGCGGTCGTTAAAGGGCTTCACGATCGCATACCTAACGCCCCCGGAATCTGGCATTAAAGTCAGCACTCTTTAAACACCCAGGACCAAAAAAAACTGGCATACAGACCCCCCTTTAGAAGACTCTATACCACCATGCAAGGTGCTCGTATGGTGACATCCTTTTGGCGGTTGACAGATCGGATGGCATAGAGCACTGTCGTCAAAGGGCTTCGCGATCGCATACTTAACGCTCTGAGAATCTGGCTTTAAAGTCAGCACTCTCTAAACACTCAGGACCAAAAAAACCTGGCAAGAGGACCCCCCTTCAAAAGACTCTGTAGCGCTATGGAAAATGCTCATATGGTGACGTTCTTTTGGTGGCGGACAGATTGGATGGCGTAGAACGCCGTCCTAGTAGGGCTTCGTGATTGCATATCTAACGCCCCCGAAATCTGGCTTTAAAGTCAGCACTTTTCAAACACTCTGGACTAAAAAGACCTGGGATGGGGACCCCCCTTCAGAGGACTCTGTAGGGCTATGGAAATTAGTGGTTTGGTGAAGAGTTTAGACTCGGAGTAGGTTGGAATTGAGCGTAGTGAGAGGGTGATAATAGTGCGGTAATGAAGTGTGGAGTCGTGTCGTGTCAAAGGCCACGTGCCGAGAAACTACAACACCAGAGAGTCTCCTAGCTATCACTCGCTTTCACACTGAAGTGAACTGGCATTTTCGCTCTCTGAAAGATCAAGTTCTGAAAATAGAATACTAGTAGTACCCTTGCCCGATATTAGTGTCTTTAGTGCAAATTAAAGATTAAGAGTGCAGTGGCTTTCTCACTTTACGCTCACACTAACCTATTTGTTTTTGCCAGGAGTAGCCCCTATCTTGGTATGAGAGAAGGCTGGAATACTAGTCAGAAGGCAGGTATTGACTAGGGGGTACTCAGAAAGCAGAGTGGTTGAGTGGTCTATCCAGATGTGCGATGGTGTTGTGAAGTGCGTCCAGAAGGTTGGGGGGTAATTTAGTGTAGCAACGCACCTCAGGAGAGACAGAGTGTTGCAGCACCCATCAGGGCTCACCAGGCGCTAAGGACGGAAATGTGAGGTCGCATGCATCTGGGCGCAATAGTACCGCACCTGACACATGGTATATTTTTGCTGATGAATACTGCAATGACCCAAGTTGATGCTACAGTCAAAATAAAAAGTCCCATGGCCAAATGCCAAGCTTAAGGTGAGAGGGAGGGACTCTAATGGAGAGAGGCCTTAGCGTTGATAGACAGCATCTCTGGTTGCGATTTTACAATAATAGCCATTAGGTTAATCATAGTGGTTGAATTTATCGGGGATCGTGGTTGCACTTATTATCTCAGGACTTATTCTCGGCGCAAATTCAATATCTTACAGTGAAACCTCCATTATCTCCAGGTCTTGGGGAGACTGGATTTCTAGGAAGTAAGAGGGGGATGGAAAATAGCCAATAGGCTTGGCAGAATGGGGTGCTAAAACTGAAAAAAGAGTGATAACTAAAGATGGTGAACATGCACTATTTTCAACTTCTGTAGTGGAAAAATCACATATTTCCTCCAGCTTATCAATTCAAGCGAACACTTTTTCACAGTAAGTGATAGTGGGAGGACTGTGTAAAGATTGATATATCCTTTGTTTTCTTTCTCTTTTTCTCGTGCAATTTATCTCCTGAAAACCTGTTTGACACTCTCTCTTGCACAGGAAGTGATAAGGAAAAAATTTCAAGCAAACAAACCCTGAAATATAGGGACATTTGCTGCCTAGAAAGAGGAACTAATGGAGCCCTAGAGCTTAGAGAGGGAATGCTCATAGAACAAAACCTGTCTCTCCTGGGGGATAGAAATATTGGAGCCCTGGAAACATCGGAGGGTGGTGTTAACGGAGGTTTCACTGTACTCGTACTTGTACACGATGTGTGACAGCGGTTATTCCTCATCAACCATCGTGTCTCATCAACCCCATAACTACTTGCCTCAACATAATCTTTACCATGCATAACTTCTCAAAAAAAATTTTTAATGGGGCTTCCTTGAAATTGTATTTTTATTATTTTTTCTATAAAGAGATTATTGTACTATTTATTTATGGTTGAGGGTTAATGGTTGCTGAGGTAATTATGATATTTGAGTCATGATGGTTGGCATCGTGGAGCTGATTTGCACCTGAGCAAAGCTGAGGTAAGCACAGGCAGGGTATTATGGCATCCCGAGGTATCCTTGAGGTTTCACAAAAGACCCTGTTTTTCTTCAGCCTCCAGGAATTCTGGCACCGGTAGTCAACCGAATCTATCATCCATCTTCCACTCGAGTACAGTATCCTAGGTGCCAAAAACGGAGAATGTCGCAATCATTCAGTAATAATATCAACTCTTTGAACACTAACGTTACGAATAACTTTACTATTGCCGATGAGCGGTCCCAAATCTTGAGCTGGCTGTCGCCTCTAGAGCCCAATATACTCCACCACGACGTCCGAGACCGCCGAGTCGAAGGTGTAGGGGAATGGCTCTTACGAACTGAGCAATTCAGAAGCTGGTGCGCCGGCAGTGAGGGAGGTGAATCTAACTACGGAGTTTTGTTTTGCTACGGGGATCCTGGGGTTGGCAAGACGTATATTAGGTAACAAAGACGAACCCGGAGGATAAGGAGGAAAATGGCAAGTGCTGACGGGCCGTGATGTTATAATAGTTCATTAGTGATAGAGAGGTTGTGCGATGAGGCCAGTGGGAAATACATCGCCGTTGCGTGCTTTTACTTTGACTTCGCCGCCCAAAAAGAACAGCCACCGACGAGTATGCTTGGCGCACTGCTTAAGCAAATTGTGGGCGGGTTAGAAGAGGTGCCGGGGGAAATATCGCAAGCCTATGAGGACCAGAAAAGGGTGATTGGTGGACGGAGACCGCAGCTTGGCGATATTGTGAAGATGATGCAGATTACCTCTTCCAAAAGGCTTACATTCATTTGCATCGACGCCATGGATGAATGTGCACCAGAACATCGAGTCAAGCTCCTTGATTCGCTGGATCGAATCCTCCAAAATTCTCCGGCCACTCGGATATTTATGACGGGGAGGCCACATATTCAAGCTGAAATCGGGAAGCGCCTTTCTGGACAATTAACGAGTATAGCAATCACCTCCAGGAAAGGTGATGTTATCGAATACCTTCGTACTAGGCTGAAGGAGGACACGAACCCTGACGCAATGGACAGTACTCTGGAGGCAGACATCCTAAGAAAAATTCCTGAAGATGTTTCTGATATGTATGTAGAAACAACAGCACACCAGAAGCTCGGCGAAATTATGCACTGACAGATATTTGCTTAGATTCTTGCTCGTCTCAATGAATATCGATGCGATCTTACAAGAAACCACCATCCACCGCAGACGACAAAAGCTTAACGCAATGACCAATGGCTTGGGGCTGGGAAATGCTTATGGCACAACACTGGATCGGATAAAGGGACAGAGTGGAGAGAAAGCGAGGCTTGGAATGGTCACATTGATGTGGATCTCTCATGCGGAGCGACCCTTAAAGCCCGATGAATTGTGCCACGCCCTAGCAGTTGAGATAGGGTCACCGAACCTCAATAGCGACAATGTTCCTTCGATGGGGACACTACTCGCCTGTTGCCAAGGACTTGTTACCGTAGACAAGGAGGCTTCCACGGTCAGATTAATCCATTTTACTCTTCAAGAGTACCTCCGGGCCCATCCCCAGCTTTTTGGCAGAGCTCACTCATCAATCGCAGAGACTTGCTTAAGTTATCTGAATTCGCAGCAGGTCAAGGCTTTCTCAACCACTCCATCTCCTGATCTCCAAAGTACCCCATTTCTCCAATATTCTTCTCTGTATTGGGGAATTCATGCAAAAGCGGATCTTTCAAGCTGCGCAAAGTTGCTTGCACTAAAGTTATTTGACGACTACAATAACCATATATCCGCCAAAATCCTCGCCAAAGCACAGGCGGGGTATTCTCCCGGTGTTGATTTCGATAAAATTTCCCTATTCAGTGGTCTACACTGTGCATCTGTCTTCGGAATCGACGAGATTGTGGCTAGTTTGGTAGAGGTGGAAGGTTGTGATATCAACCAAAATGACTGCGTTCGTAATACACCTCTCGTGTGGGCTGCTCGTAATGGGCACGAGGGAGTGGTGAAAATGCTACTCGAACGGGATGACATCAACGCTGAATAGCCGGGCAAATATGAGAAAACACTACTCTGTTGTGCTGCTGAAAATGGGCACGAGGGTGTGGTAAAAATGCTGCTCGGACGGGGCGATGTCGGCCCCGAAAGACCGGGCCCGTGGGGGCAAACGCCACTCTGCTTTGCTGCTGAAAATGGGCATGAAGGAGTGGTAAAATTGCTCCTCGGACACGACGACGTCAACCCCAACAAGCCGGACCAATTTGGCCGAACACCGCTCCATTATGCTGCTGAGAATGGGCACGGAGGAGTAGTGAAAATACTCCTTAAACTAGACAATGCCAATCCCGAAAAGCCCGGCTTTCTTAGTCAAACACCACTCTACCTTGCAAATACTACTCGGACGGCACGACGTCGACCCCGAAAAGCCGGACGGTGATGGGCAAACACCACTCTGTTTTGCTGCTTCGAATGGGCACGAGGGAGTGGTGAAAATACTACTTGGACGGGATGACGTCAACCCTGACAAGCCAGGCCGATGGGATCAAACACCACTCTGTTTTGCTGCTAAGGATGGACATGAGGGAGTGGTGAAAATACTACTTGGACGGGATGACGTCAACCCCGACAAGCCGGGCCGGTGGGATCAAACACCACTCTGTTTTGCTGCTTCGAATGGGCACGAGGGAGTGGTGAAAATACTAGTTGGACGTGACGACGTCAACCCCGACCAGCCGGACAGTGATGGGCAAGCACCACTCTGTTTTGCTGCTAAGAACGGGCACGAGAGAGTGGTGAAAATACTACTCGGATGGGACGACATCAATCCCGACAGGCCGGGCCGCAATGGGCAAACACCACTCAGTTTTGCTGCTGAGAGTGGGCACGAGGGAGTAGTGAAAATGCTCCTCGAACGGGACGTCAATCCTAACAAATCTGATTGTTATGGCCAAACATCACTTAGTTTAGCTGTTAATTGGGGCCGTGCCGGACTGGTAGAACCACTCCAGCCTCTAGCACCCACTCCCAGCGCGACCTAAGGATGAGGTTCCATCACCCTCTTTACCCCCTCCAAACGCCGTTATATCATATTCCACCTGCACAGGACCACAACCGCTCCACAAACAGATCCCCCGCCACCCCTAACCCCCTTCCCCTACTCCCGTACAACCTCCCCCCGCACTTCAAAACGCCACCGCTTGCTAATGACCCTCCTCCAGAGTGATCCTGCCGCCACAGAAACTCATCTCAAATATAGTATCCCCCCCGATCAAAAGAAGTCATATGCAAAGCAATACACATATTTATCATATACCCATCCCAACTACTCTACATATTTCCTTATTTATTCAAGTTATCATTTATCAGTATCTACAGTATTTATAATCCGAAGTTTGGCATTAGTGGGAGCGGGGGGTTATTAACACAACTCGGTAGCTTGCCATTTCTAGACTTCCATATTCACTTTTGTTCTTTTCCGGTTGCATATCCCTTTATGCATTTCTTGTTTTTTCTGTCTGTTCTTTTTCAACAAATTGGCAACAATTCCTTCCTTTTCTCTTCCCCTGGTAGGGTGTACTAGTAGACAAAGGGCTGTTTAGATATTTACTAGGATAGAGAAAAGATATAAAGCACAAGCATTTCCCAGGCTTGTATTATATATAGAGGGCGACGCAAAAGCTGGCTGTCAACTCACCTCTGGTACCGTGACGGTTGGTTTCTACCGTGGGCAAAGTCCAGACCAACCCCCCAGGAACGAGTTCAAAAAAGGATTTGGGAGGCTAGCCACAGTTTTAGTCTCGCTTATCAAGAGAAATTTAATCCTAGTCCGGCCGATATATATATTAGTCACCCGAAACGCGAGCTTTTAAAGTACAGTAGCGTTCTTGTAGCATGCATGACAATCAGGGGGAGAAACGCCGTTTGCATGTAGATGGGGGATGTGTGAGAACGCTTGAAGGTAGCAATAGTTTTCCAAACTAGTGCCCTTCTTCTATCCTATGGGTGCCTATCTAAACTTTGGGTGCTTGTCCTAAATATTTAAAGATCCTCTTGGCAGAATCACCTTCACTCGATAAGTCCTAGCATAGCTGACGAAATGAAGCCTAGGCTTTTGATTCATAGCTACTCATAGATTTATACTGCGCTTGTTAGAGTGTTGACATGAAAAGTATTCGCTTTTTAGCTTAATTAAAAGATCATACCTTCGTGACCACCAATCAGGTTTCGTTTGGTGCCCAAAGGCCAGTCGCCCTTTCATGCCTACTCATTGTTAATAACTTCCCGTTGTCGCAAACTAGCGGGGGTTTTTCCGTGAAGATCTGTATGGCAAACTAGAATTTAAATTAATAACCGGAATCAGCTCTCAAACCAAATTACATCCCACAGCTCACCTCCAGTATATTTGATGTAGATCAAGACCTTATCCGGGGCCGATTTTGGAACCGGAACCTCTTATACTCAATTGGGTCATTGTTGCTCGTATAGATTTTTGCGTCTTGCTCTCTAGGAATAGACATGATTAGTAGATAGAATAGGGAAATGGCCTCGAGAGAATTGGGTCTGAGACAACCGTATTGCGTATGGGGAGGTGCTTATACCCTAGCAAAAGTAGAATGCTTCGCCCTGGACTGGTTGGAGATGTAGCCTGACAATGATGTATATCTTAAACTCATCCCGTCGATGACCCAGTCCTTCCATGTGGTGGCAGTGTGTTTGTGGAGCGATTTCGGAGGAGATTTGCCATAAGTTAGAAAAGTAAAGTAGATTGGGGTGATTAGCGGCTCGTTCGTGTGTCTTGGGAATCGGAATCGGGCGAGGGTGACACCGAGAGGATTTTGGTGTTAGTCGGTTGCTTTTTTGGCAGCCCTAAACCTAATCTCTTTTCAACTGACTATCATAATGATCAGGCAAGGAATATCAGAGATCCTTCTGCAGAATTGATAAACACATTACTCCAGGAGGCGATGTGAATGGGGAGGATCGGTTTGATTGAAGTTTGCCAAGGTGGCCAGAGATCCCAAATCAACCGTAGCGCTTGCACATTACAAAAGGTTCCTGAAATATGGACTCACAACCGCCAGCCATAGGCACAGCAACTCTAGAATGATAAGCAGAGGGAAAGCAAGGAAGAAACGGGAATTTAGATTCAAAACACAACCGAGAAAAAGCACTGCCACGGTGAGCGAGCATAGAGAAACAAATTCTGTCTCTAGAGGCTCTGTGTAGGGCCTTGCGAAAGTCTTCTATGTACCACTGAATTAAAAACAAATTTTGTAAGCTAAGAGCTCTAGTTAAAGTTTGAGGTACTCTTTTCTCTATTCTGCTCCTCTATCATGCCATCCAACAACTAAGTCTACCAGGAACGCCAGGCGGGATGGTTGGGGAATGGGAGAAGACAAATGAGAAGAGCAAAAACTGAGTTAATATATGTCTGTCAGCTGAAATAGGATCCGCGAGGCTTCCTCAGGCGAGGCCCCAAGCAGCTTATAATAGTTGTGTTACATGGTAAGCAATGTACATAGTTTTCACTTTGCTGTCTTGGCTAGTTGGTTTTGTGGTAAGCGCTAGCTCCTGAGTTATAAGCCGTGATAAGAGACAGCCAGCTAGCATATTCAACGACACCTGGAATTTCTAATTAGGTCACTCGGCGAAACGTATTGGTCTTTGACGATATTTCTCCCCCGTGATCAGGACGATAGGGTAGATCATGGTAAATGTAGTAACTTACGGTGACAATACACCGTGCTGCGCTGGATGAGTACAGTATGGTGCTTGACCGTCACGATGGGTTTCAAAAAGCATGCTCTCGACGAGTTTGCAGGGAGAGCTTCCCGGCCCGCGTTGAGATCCGGTGGACCATGTTGTGACGCCCCCAGTCAGGTGACACGGAACCCTCTGACGACTGATTCGCTCGCACGGCTTGACGTACCTGTGTATGCATCAAGCTATTCGGTTACACAGCAGCCGTTCGACGGT
Organism: Tuber borchii; assembly: GCA_003070745.1. Classification (NCBI taxonomy): domain Eukaryota; kingdom Fungi; phylum Ascomycota; class Pezizomycetes; order Pezizales; family Tuberaceae; genus Tuber; species Tuber borchii. Next base: position 86,421 of record NESQ01000316.1, on the reverse strand, counting down.
GTTCCTTCATCGCAGTGGAAGATTGGAACTGTACGAGTACTGTGCCATACGGCGGGAAAGCGCTTAAGGGTGGTCACATTTCCCGCCAGATTCAAGGGATTATTGGCGCGAATTTGGGAGGCTACCCCCAGGCATCTGTGAGCTTTCTCAAAAAGACCCCGCTACTCTTCATCCTCCCGCATTTCTAGTAATCGACCGACTCCATCATCCATCATCTACAATATCCAAAGTGCCAAACTCGAAGAATGTCGCAATCATTCAGCAATAACATCAACTCTTTTAACCCGATTACGAATAACTTTACTATTGCCGATGAGCGACCTCAAATATTAACCTGGCTATCTCCACTAGAGCCTAGGCTACGCCACCAGGACGTCCGAGACCGCAGAATCGAAAATATAGGGGAATGGCTCTTACAATCTGAGGAATTCAAGAGCTGGTACGCAGGGAGTGGGGGAGGTGAATCCGATAAGGCAGTTTTGTTTTGCTACGGTGATCCGGGGGCCGGCAAAACTTACATTAGGTAAGGGCGGACCATGGGGAATAGAAGGAGAAGGGAAAGTGCTGACAAGCCGCGATGGTAGTTCGTTAGTGATAGATAGCTTGTGCGATCAGGCCGGGAGGGAAAACTCAACGGTTTCGTGTTTTTACTTCGACTTTGCGGCCCAAAAAGAGCAGTCCTTGACGAATATGCTGGGCGCCCTTCTCAAACAAGTTGTGAGCGGATTGGAAGAGACCCCGCAAGAGATATCACAAGCATACCATAACCGAAACAACGCCATTGGCGGGCGGGGGCTGCCACTTGCCGATATTGTGAAGATGCTACAGACCACCTCTTCCAAAAAGCCCACGTTCATATGCATCGACGCGCTAGACGAATGTGCAGAAAGATATAGAGTCAAGCTCCTTGACTCGCTAAATCAAATTCTGCAAAAGTCTCCAGGCACTCGAATATTCGTGACTGGAAGACCGTACATTCGACCCGAGATTGGAAGGCGTTTTGCCGGAAGAGTAGCGAGTTTAGCCGTAGGGCCCACAAGAGGCGACATCATTGGATATATCAATACCAAGCTAGGCGAGGACACAACCCCTGATGCAATGGACAGCACCCTGGAGGGAGACATTCTGAGGGAAATTCCTGAAGATATTTCTGGAATGTATGTAGAAGCAACGACCTCCCGGAAGCTATTATACTTCAAGTCATCTACTAACAGATACATATCCAGATTCTTGCTTATCTCGCTAAATATCGAAGCGATCCTACAAGAAACCACCATCCATCGCAGGCGACAAAAGCTTAATGCAATGACCAATGGCTTGGGGCTAGGGGATGCTTACGGCGCAACACTGGATCGGATAAAAGGACAAGGTGGGGAGAAAGCGAGGCTCGGAGTGGCCACTTTGATGTGGATTTCGCACGCGGAGCGGCCCTTAAAGCCCGATGAATTGTGTCACGCCCTAGCAGTTGAGATAGGATCACCGAACCTCAATAGCGACAATGTTCCTTCGATAGGGACACTACTAACCTGTTGCCAAGGACTTGTTGCCGTGGATAAGGAAGCTTCCACTGTCCGATTAATCCATTTTACTCTTCAAGAGTACCTTCGGGCACATCCTGAGCTTTTTGGTACGACTCACTCGACAATTGCAGAAACCTGCTTAAGTTATCTGAATTCGCAACAGGTCAAGGCCCTCCCAGCAATATCTCCCGATATCCAGGGCGCACCATTTCTCGAATATTCCGCTCTGTATTGGGGAACCCACGCAAAGAGGGACCTTTCAGACTACGCAAAACTGCTGGCATTAAAGCTATTTGACGACTACAACAACCATATATCGGCTAAAATCCTTGTCCAAGCACAAGAAAGATATTGTCTCCGGGCTAATCTCCATAAACTTTCTTTATTCAGTGGCCTCCACTGTTCATCTCTCTTTGGGATCGACGAGATTGTAGCGAGTTTAGTAGAGGTGGAAGGTTGTGATATCAACCAAAAAGACTGTATTGGTAATACACCTCTCGTATGGGCTGCTTCGAATGGACATGAGGGAGTGGTGAAAATACTACTCGGACGGAACGACGTCAATCCCGATAAGCGGGGTTGCTCGGGGCAAACACCACTTTGTTTGGCTGCTGAGAGTGGGCACGAGGGAGTGGTGAAAATACTACTCGGACGGGACGACGTCAACCCCGAAAAGCCAGGCCAATGGGATCAAACACCACTCTGTTTTGCTGCTAAGAATGGACACGAGGGAGTGGTGAAAATACTACTTAGACGGGACAACGTCAACCCCAAAAGGCGGAACATATATGGGCAAAGACCACTCTGTTTTGCTGCTTCGAATGGGCACAAGGGAGTAGTTAAAATACTACTCGGACGGGACGATGTCACCCCTGATAAGCCGGGCGAATATGAGCGAACACCACTCTGTTTTACTGCTTCGAATGGGCACGAGGGAGTGGTGAAAATACTACTCGGACGGGACGACGTCAACCCCGAACGGCCGGACATATTTGGGCAAACACCACTCTATTTTGCTTCTATGAACGGGCACGAGGGAGTGGTGAAAATACTACTCGGACGGGACGAAATCAGTCCCGACAAGCCAGGCCGCAATGGGCAAACACCCCTCGGTTTTGCTGCTAAGAATGGGCACGAGGGTGTAGTGAAAATGCTTCTCGAACGGGGCGTCAACCCCAACACATCTGATAATTTTAGCCAAACACCCCTCAGTTGGGCCGTTAAGCTCGGCAATGCCGGAGTGGTAGCACTACTCGAGCCTCTAGCACCCACTCCCAGCACGACCTAAGGACGAGGTTCCATCGCCCTCTTTACCCCCGACAAACGCCGGTATATGCCACCTCCACAGGACCACAACCGCTCCACAAACATATTCCCCGCCACCCATACCCCCCTCCAGCCACTCCCACACAACCTCCCCTCGCACTTCAAAACGCCACTTTCTAATGGCCTTCTTCTGGAGTAAGCCTACCGCCTCAGAAAATCATCCCAAATAATACTCCCCCCCAACCGAGAGAAATCATATGCAATTAGAATGCGCGCATGTATCATATACCCATCCCAACCTCTCTACATATTTCCTTATTTATTCAAGTTATCACTTATGAGTTTCTACAGTATTTATAATCCGAAGTTTGACGTTAGTGAGAGCAGCGGGCTATTAAGACAACTCGGTATGCAGGTATCTTGGGTTTTCTAGACTTTCATATTCACTTTTGTTCTTTTCCAACAATTCCTTCCTTTTTTCTTCCCCCTGTAGGGTGTACTAGTAGACAGAAGACTGTTTAGATATTACTAAGATAGACAAAAGATATAAGGCGCAATCATTTCTCAGGCTCTTATTACTTATAGAAGGCGACGCAAAAGCTAGCCGTCAACTCACCTCCGGCACGGTGACGGTTGGTTTCTCCCGTGGATAAAGCTTTATCCCCCAGACACTAGTTAAAAAAAAAAGGAATTAGGAGGCTAGCCATAGTTTTAGTTTAGCTTATCAGGAGAAATTTAATACCAGCCCGGCCGATATATATATTGGCCCCACCCGAAACGAGAGCTTTTAAAGTACAGTAGCGTTCTAGCAGCATGCATGACAATCCGGGGGAGAAACGTATTGGGCGTTTGGATGTAGATGGGGGATGTGTGCGAACATCAGAAGGTAGCAATAGTTTTCAAAATTAGTGTCTTTCTTCTATGCTATGAGTGCCTATCTAAATTTTTCGTGCTCGTCCTATAAATTTAATGATCCTCTAGGCAGAAGTGCCTTCATTCGATCAGTTCTAACATGATTGACGAAATGAAGCCTAGGCTTTTGATTCTTAGCGATCCATAGGTATATCCAGCTTATTAAAGTGTTGCCATGAAGAGTGTCAAAAATCAGAATGGCAATTGCCTTCACCGCCCCGGTGGTTCGTTGCGAGCTATGAGGTACTAGTACAATGACCAACCGGCCGTGAACCACGCTCAAGAATTATAACTTATGGAATTTCGAACAGTCCCCAAATCAGATGAATAAAACAACTAAGCAGCAGCTACCGTCAACACCACCCTCAATGTAGACACCTCTCAAAACGCTAGAAGATTTGACTACCGTAGCACAATGCAGTACTTGCGAAAGAATAGCCTATTTTTTGAGTCATTTATTTCTACATGCATGGAGATATTAGACCGGAAAATGCGGTGTTCCCAGTCTTCCGGTCCGCCCGTCTTCGGAGTAGGACCGGACGGGCTACGGCCCATCGTCCATCTTTTTTGGGTGTTATGATACGATAGTTATATCTTACGGCACGCTATGTAAATGAACTTTGAACACAAAAGTTATGCGAGTGATAGCCTATGATGGTGTCATAAAACACAGAAGTTAAAGTAGCGATTACTAAGCTACCCGCGCAAAGATACCGTTTAAGCGTAGTAATATTTATAAATAGCCTAAAGCATAGTTCATTTTTGACCTACATATTGTGCTGTACTAATTCTAGTAGTCCTAATTATTTAGAGGGTTGGGTCATATTATGGTCGTGTATTTGGGGGTAGTTCAGCAGAGCTTTGCTGTGTTGTGTCGGTAAGACAACCGGCTAGTAGATTCAACGCCAATTTGAATTACTAGTTGGGTCAGTCATCGCAAGGTTTTGGATTTTGACGAATTTACTGGACGATCATTAGGAAGATGGGGTAGATTATGGTAAATGTAACAACCTACAGAAGGACGAGGAGCCACTGTCCACCTTACCCCCCTCCAACAGCCGGTAATCTACCGGCATACGCCAACTCCACAAGGACCACAACCATTTCAGAACCACATCTGCGGCCACCCCTACTCCCCTTCGACTCCCAATGTTCCCAACGGGCCAGGCGGGCCAGGCCGCTGCAAAGCCTGGCCTATGGGAATTATCCGGGGCCTGGCCGGCCTACATGACTTACTCTTGGCAAGCCACCATGCAGTGTCTATGGCAAAAATTTACAGTTAATGCTCTCTGATTGCTAAATACCATTGAAAATGCAAGAACAATTTCGCTTTATCAGCAAAAATAATAGAGATACGGTGGTTAATGAATTAAGGGAAAACCTTTCATATACCATGAAATCTGAGTGAAACATAGTACTTTTATCCCGGATACCACAATTTTCAAAGTCAACAGCCAAAACCGGTAAAACAATAAAAATTGGAACTGAATTAAATCAAAGACACTTCTGCCCTGCAAAAATAAATAAAAAATTGCAAAAATATATGAAGGAAAAGGAGAATGAAAGAAGACATTATTTATGCCCCAAAGTACAAGTACAGGTTCTTGAATTATGGCTAACAGAGCTCTAGGGTATGGTGGGGGAAGCCTTAAACCGGACTACAGCGACATTTATTTTGGCTTATTAATGGTAGGTTAATTTAGGTTAAATAAACTCCGAATGGTAGGTTAATTCAGGTTAATTCAACTCCTCTCCTTATTAATAGGTAGTTATCTTAGGTCTTGGCCTATTAACCGGTCTATTAATAGTAAACAATGGGGTGCGACAATGTCTAAATAACTGCCTTTTTTTGCCTGCTTTCAAACTCTAATAACTCAATCAAAACTTCATATTTTTAAAATCTGCTTCTATTACCTTGTTCTCTAGCTTCTAATCTATCATTTAATAGATTTATATTTTTGATAGGTGCTGTTGTTCCGGAGCCTTCATCATTTGAAGTTGGGCGATCTTGGGGTCCGGAGTGGGTTGATTATAGGATTCCCCCACCATAGGCAAAAAAAAAGAAAAACATGGTCACTCTGAGCTTGACTGGTGAAATAAACCCAGTTATGGTTAGCTCACTGGCCAAAAAGGCAATGTTACAGCAACATGGCCGTGCGCTCCCACATCATGTATACGGAAATGTCTCAACTTTTTTCATGGTATCCCCTAAACCGCTGAAACATTCAGCCCCATTTAAAATGTAGAACACTAGCCTATTTGAGTAATCGGGAGTAGATCTACACGCTCCTCATCGTTTCCATCACGGACATACTGAGGAATACAGATTTTGCGTAATTCTGAGTACTACGCCTCTAGGAATCAACAAGGTTTTTTCTATCACGGTTACTCAAATAGGCTAGTGTTCTACATTTTAAATGGGGCTGAATGTTTCAGCGGTTTAGGGGATATGAAAGGTTTTCCCTTTTATTCAACGCTAAGTGCGGTCGCGACAAGCGAGTAAGTTAACTGGACACTACCAGAATTATTATTTTACTACAGTTTCCAAGTAAAGAAGTATTTTAGGTTGTTCTGTATTAGCTAGGGTAGAGATAGGCCAAGTTACACTGATTCTACCGGTAGAATTCCATTGCAACTATTCTAAAATTGTCCGGTAACTTTCCTGACGCGATTCTACTAACAACACCGATCCAAACATGCGCACACGCATAGCATGGCACTCCAATCCCGGGGTGAGCCAACAAAATCTGCGAATCGCGTAGTAAACCTGGAAAGAGCAAGCACTACGCATAAGTCTCATAATGAGCTACAGATTTCTGTGATACGTTAGGTGGATGATAAGGTAGGGACCTTCTATTCACACGAAATTGGTCATAATCGAGCAGAATCGACAATCGACTCTGCCTGGTGATGATTGAGCCTAGCCATGATCGGTCACACGATCAAGGTTCCCCGATTTCATCGATCATACGATTCTGTGGTCCTCTCCGTCGAATAATAATCGAGCATAACCCCTGTGATATGCTCAATTATTCTCGTGTCCATTATCAGATGGAAGTTAGCATATAATCGACCGCGGTGCAAGAACAAGTTAGCCGACCAGGGGTAGGGATTACAGCTTGGTGCAGGAAGAGTACTATCCGGTTGTGAAAGAAATGATTCCTAGAGCCGTTCCCACTATCAATATTATAAAACATTTATATAACCGAGCGAAAGATATTTTTGTCGTTGCCTCTCCCCCCAGGTCTCAATATCCATCAGGCGTTTTAAGAACTCAAAACAACCTATTCTCCTACAACTTAACTTAAATAGCCACCCTGGCACAAGCCCTCTGTCTCACTTTACCGAAGCAAGAAGCACCAGAACAGCAGGGAAGACCGCATTTAGAGAATATTGATTAGACGGGCTTAAGTATTCTTGAGGTCCCATAAAGACCCCGCATTTCTTCAGTTACCAGCCTTTCCATCAACCGACCAACTCAACCCTATCCTCAAAAAGCTTCCGAGTAGCGAGGATGTCTCATAACAATAACTCCTACAATACTACGAACTCCTATAATAACGTATGGAATAATTTTACCGTTGCCGATGGCCAGTCTCAAATCTTGGCCTGGCTATCACCACTCGAGCCCAGGCTACGGCACCAGGACATCCGAGACCGTCGAGTCGAAGGTGTCGGGGAATGGCTCTTGCAAACCGAAGAATTTAGGAGCTGGTACGCCGGGAGTGGGGGAGCCGAATCTGATGGGGCAGTTTTGTTTTGCTACAGTGATCCGGGGGCCGGAAAAACTTACATTAGGTAAGGGTGAACCTTGGGTAATAGAGGGATGAGAGAAAGTGCTGACAAGCCGCCATGCTAGTTCGTTGGTGATAGATAGCTTATGCGATCGGGCCGGAAGGGGAAATTCCACCGTTTCATGTTTTTACTTCGATTTCGCCGCCCAAAAAGAACAGTCTTTGACGAATATGCTGGGCGCCCTTCTCAAACAAGTTGTGAACGGACTGGAGGAGACCCCAGAAGAGATATCGCGAGCATACAAGGACCAGAGCAGTGCCATTGGCGGGCGGGGGCCACTACTTTCCGATATTGTGAAGCTGCTACAGACTACCTCTTCCAAAAAGCCCACGTTCATATGCATCGACGCGCTAGATGAATGTGCGGAAGGATATCGAGTCAAGCTCCTTGACTCGCTAAACAAAATTCTGCAAAAGTCTCCAGGCACCAGAATATTCGTGACCGGAAGACCATACATTCGACCTGTGATCGGAAGGCATCTTGCTGGAAGAGTAGCGAGTTTACCCGTAGGCCCCACAAGAGATGACATCATTGGATATGTTAATACCAAGCTGGGTGAGGACACAAACCCTGATGCGATGGACAGTGCTCTAGAGGCAGACATTCTGAGGAAAATTCCTGAAGATATTTCTGGAATGTATGTAGAAGCAACTACTTTCCGAAGGCTATTATATGTCAGGTTTAACACTAACAGATGAATATCTAGATTCTTGCTTGTCTCGCTAAATATCGATGCGATCCTACAAGAAACTACGATCCACCGCAGGCGGCAAAGACTCGACGCAATGACCGATGCCTTGGGGTTGGGGGATGCTTATGGCACAACACTGGATCGGATAAAGGGACAGAGTGGAGAGAAAGCGAGGCTTGGAATAGCCACTTTGATGTGGATCTCTCATGCGGAGCGACCCTTAAAGCCCGATGAATTGTGTCACGCCCTAGCAGTTGAGATAGGGTCACCGAACCTCAATAGCGACGATGTTCCTTCGATAGGGACACTACTGGCTTGTTGTCAAGGACTTGTTGCTGTAGATAAGGAGGCTTCCACGGTCCGGCTAATTCACTTTACCCTTCAAGAGTACCTCCGGGCTCATCCACAGCTTTTTGGTACTGCTCACTCGACAATTGCAGAAACCTGCTTAAGTTATCTGAATTCGCAGCAGGTCAAGGCTTTCTCAACCACTCCATCTCCTGATCTCCAAAGTACCCCATTTCTCCAATATTCTTCTCTATATTGGGGAATACACGCAAAAAGGAACCTTTCGAACCGCGCAAAATTACTTGCACTAACGTTATTTGACTACAACAACCATATATCCACTAAAATCCTCGTCCAAGCTCAGGCAGGGTATTCTTCCAGTGTTGATTTCGATAATATTTCCTTATTCAGTGGGCTACACTGTGCATCAATCTTCGGAATCGACGAGATTGTGGCTGGTTTGGTTGAGGTGGAAGGTTGTGATATCAACCAAAATGACAGCACTGGTAATACACCTCTCGTATGGGCAGCTTTGAATGGGCACGCGGGAGTGGTGGAAATACTCCTCGGACGAGACGGCATCAACCCTGAAAAGCCCGGCGGATCTAAGCAAACACCGCTCTGCTGTGCTGCTGAGCGCGGACACGAGGGAGTGGTGGAAATATTACTCGGACGGGACGACGTCAACCCTGAAAAGCCAAGCAGATTAAAGCAAATACCACTCTGTTGTGCTGCTGAGAATGGACACGAGGGAGTGGTGAAAATACTACTCGAACGAGACGACGTTAACCCCGAAAGGCCGGGCAGCTTTGGGCGAACACCACTCTGTTTTGCTGCTAAGAATGGGCATGAGGGAGTGGTGAAAATACTACTCGGCCGGGACGACGTTAGCCCCGAAAAACCCGGCCGCCTTGCGCGAACACCACTCTGTTATGCTGCTGAGTATGGGCACGAGGGAGTGGTGAAAATATTACTTGGACGGGCCGATGTTAACCCTGAAAAGCCAGCCAGTCTTGGACGAACACCTCTTTACTGGGCTGCTAAGAATGGGCACCAGGGAATAGTGAAAATCCTCCTCGAACGGGACGACGTCAACCCCAATAAACCTGACAACACCGGCAGAACACCACTCGATTATGCTGCCAAATATCGTTATGCAAAAGTGGTAGCACTGCTCCAGCCTCTAGCGCTCACCGTCCCCGGCACGGCCCCAGGACGAGGAGCCACCGCCCGCCTTACCCCCTCCAACCGCCGGTAACCCACCGGTATGCGCCATCTCCACAAGGACCACAACCATTCCAGAACCACATCTGCCGCCATCCCTACCCCCCTTCGCCTACTCCCTCACAAGCTCCCCCCGTACCTCAAAACGCCACCGCTTGCCAATGGTCTTCATCTGGAGTAAGCCTGCCCCCACAGAATCTCATCCCAAATAATACTTCCCCCCTAGTCGAGTGAAATCATATGCGAGGGAGTGTATATATGTATCATATACCCATTTCGACCTATACAGATTTCTTTTTGTAGTCAAGTCAAGATATGTGAATTCTGTTATAACTCGGAGCTTAATATGTTAGCGGGGGTGGGGGGATATTAGGAGTAGTCGTTATGGCCTGGGATTTCCATTATATTATTCACTTTTATTCTTTTCCGGTTGTATATCCCTCTGTGCATTTCTCGTTCCTTTGTCTTTTCTTTTCAAACATTTCATTTCATTTTTTTTTTATCCCATGGTGAAAGTGTACTAGAAGACATAAGGATTGTTTAGATATTTACTAGGATAGAGAAAAGATATAAAGCGCAAGCATTTCCCAGGCTCGTATTATATATAGAAGGCGACGCAAAAGTTAGCTGTCAACTCACCTCCGGTACCGTGACGGTTGGTTTCTACTCTGGAAAAGGTTTAGACTAACCCGCTAGGCACGAGTTCAATAAATGGAATTGGGAGGCTAGCTACAGTTTTAGCCTCACCTGTAAAGAGGAATTTAATACCTGTCCGGCCGATATATATATTAGTCACCCGAAACCCGAGCTTTTAAAGTACAGTAGCGTTCTAGCAGCATGCATGACAATGTGGGGGAGAAACATATTCGCCGTTTGCATGTAGATCGCAGATTTGTGCGAACACCTGAAGGTAACAATATTTTCCGAACTAGTGCCTTCCTTCTATGCTATGGATGCCTATCTAAATTTTGGGTGCTTGTCCTAAAATTTTAGAGATCGTCCAGGCAGAATCACGTTCACTCGATAAGTCCTAACATGGTTGACGAATTGAAGCCAAGGCTTTTGATTGATAGCTACCCATAGACATATCGCGCTCGTTAGAGTTTGACATGAAATGTCTGAAAAATCAAAATGGCAATTTCCTTTAGCGCCCCGAGTTTCGCTGCGCGCTGTGAGACACTAGTACAATGATCAACCGGTGGTGAACCACGCTCAGGAATTATAACTTATGGAATTTCGCACAGCCCCCAGATCAGATGAATAAAACGAAAACAGCAGCTACCATCAACACCGCCCTCAAACCAGACACCGCCCAAAACTCCACAAGATTTCACTAGAGCAATGTGGTACTTGGGCAAGAAAGGCTCATTAATTTTTTAGTCATTTATTTCTACATGAACAGAGATGCTAGATCGGAGAATCGGCCCAGGATACGGTTGATTGAACTTACGCTTGGATCAAGAACATAGCGTCCTGAATTTTTGCCTTTCTTTAGGAGTTGAAGCAATTGAGTGGGCTCAGAGAGCTTTCCACCCTTGAAAGGGACTTTGATAAGGCCGCGGGCTACGAAGTCAATTGCTTCTTGGGTGTCGAGGCGGTTGCCGGCATAGGGTCCCTTGATGGTAATCATTTCGATGACGGTCAAGAATACTTCGGCTGAAATGCGGGCTTTCAGAGGGAGACCTAGGCAGACTATAGTTCCGCGAGTGCTGCAGTACTATCATTCGCCCCCGGCGTCAATTATCTAAACTTTTTTATAACAGCGGAGAGGTTCTAGGACATATTTACCTTTGCGGCCTGTTGGAAAGGGTTCTCGGTCACAGCAAGGAGGGTAGCAGCGTGAGCGCCTAGACCCCGGCTACAGATTGGATATTTACCATTACGTCACCTTTCGCAAAATCCAGAAATTCCTCAGCACCGAGTGTGCTGAGAAATATTTCTTGCGTTTCGCTCCCGGTATTGATGGCTATAACACGGAAACCCATTGCGTTGGCGTATTGCACCTAATAGCCTGAAATTAGCCACACCTTAGAGGAAATATCCTAGGACGATTACACCAAGAGAGCCGGGACCACCACCGGCATCGACGATGGCTATAGTTTGGCCTGCCCGCGTATCAGATTCTTTAAGGGCTTTATAAACCTACTAGATTTTGCTTGGTAGGGGCAATAGGTAATCATCAGTACAATCAGTGATTCCGGCACGGAGAATAGGTGCAATCGCATTCAACAGAGCTCCTTTGGGAATTCGCACGAGATGTGCGGCCTTGCCAATGGTATATTGCTGGAAACTGCCATCCCAAGAGTAGAGCTTTTTCGCACAAGGGCTCGCTTCCAGCCATACCTATTCTACGTTAGTTAAGTTGTATAAAATGTAGGCGGAATGAACTTGCAAAATTCGCAGGGCCGCAACTCCCATTGAACCACTTGATGCCCGCATGGACACCTGCTTTGATCTCCTCAACTAGTTCGCCAATAGTGACGACAACACCAGCACTTTGAAGAAAGCCAGAAAGGTACACTGTTTAGCTTAATCAAAAGATCATACCTTCGAGACCACCAATCAGGTTTTGTTTAGTGCGCAAAGGGCAGTCCTTCTATGCCTAGTCATTGTTAATAACTTCCCATTGCCGCAAACTAGCATGGGTTGGTATTATACGTGAAGATCGGTATGGCAAACTAGAATCTAGATTAATAACCGGAGTCAACTATCAAACAAAATTAGATCCAGCAACTCACCTCCAGTATATTTGATGTTGATCAAAACCTTATCCGGGGCCGGTTTTTGAACCGGAACCCCTTTGTACTCGATTGGATCATTGTTGCTCTTATACATTTGTGCGTATCGCTCTCTAGGGATAGACATGATTAGTAAATTGGGTGGGGAAATATTATAGTTGTTTCGAGAGAATCAGGTATGAGAGAGCTGTCTTGCATATGGGGAGGTGCTTATACCCTAGAAAAAGTAGAATGTTTCGGCCTGGACTGGTTAGAGATGTTGCCCGACAATGATGCCTATCCTAATCTCATCCCGTCGATGACCCAGTCCTTCCATGTGGTGGTAGCGTGTTTGTGGAGCGATCTCGGGGGAGATTTGCCCTAGGCTTCTTGAATCTTCCGTCTTAACCTTGTGTAGTATCGGTATCTGCATCGGCAGGTGTCTGCTAAAACGAGTGGGATACGGAACACTTGACCCAGCCGTGCAGTGAGTCTCTCTTCAGGTACCTAAATCCCTTCCTCCAGTTCAACGAAGTGAGTGCCATGCCAAGGGCAAGAGGAAGATTTCCATTTCATTCCCCGCATTGTAATTCAGAGTAAATCCGACATGGTGGAAAGGTAAAGTAGATTGGGGTGATTAACGACTCGTTCGTGTGTCTTGGAAAATCAGATGAGGGCGAGGGTGACACTGAGAGGATTTTGGTGTTAGCCGATTGCTTTTTGGCAGCCCTAAATCTAATCCCTTTTCAACCGACCAATGATCAGGCAAGGTATGATATATCAGAGATCATTCTGCAGAATTAATAAACACATTACTCCGGGAGGCGATGTGAATGGGAAGGATCGGTTTGATTTAAGTTAGCCAAGGCGGCCAGAGATCCCAAATCAACTGTAGCGCTTGCGTATTCCAAAAGGTTCTTGAAATGTGGACTCAGGCTTGGGTCTAACTTAGGCGGAGCCGCCAACAACTCCCCCTGTTGAAAGGTCTTCTCACCCACACTACTAGTAGTCCGTTCATGTAGTTGCGGCTGCCGCCGAGTAACAGCCACATATACATTAATAGACCAGTCGTGTGCTATAGGGGAACGGAACTGAACCATTCTAACCGAACAGGCCCTTTGTGATAAAAGGTTCCATTTTTCAATTAAAATGTGTTAACGAAATTAACAGCGCACATACGATGAGGCAAGTCAGCCCTCCTCATCCCCCCGCCTTGTCGAGACAACCTAAAGATATTTCTCTACATCAGATAATAATTTCTACTATGTATTTTACTATGTATTTCTATCATAATACATAGCATATATTTCGATTTTCATCAGTGGGGTTGGTGGGGAGTGATATTGCCATACATTCAGTCCAGATTGGAATGTCCAGCACTAACCTATTTGAGTCATCCTGATAGGAAAACCTCAGGTTCTGAGATTCGTGTAGTGCTCAGAATACTTCAAAATCTGTACTAGATTTTTCAACAGCTTAAGGGATAAGCTGAGTGGCATTTTTTATTCAAAACCCTGGGGCGTGCATGTGTTGGTACTGGATGAGAGACGGAGTTTCGCATGGCACGAGGTTTTGAGCGATTCTAGCGTGGCACATGATTCACTATCATATATCGCGTTCTAAACACCCCATATTGTAAAAGGCTTGTTCTTGATCCTTGTGTCCTGCATTGCAGTAGCGGGTGACCAAATATAAGCAGGCCTAGTGGGGGCTTAGCTCGCGGCCATTGTGATTTGAAATTGCGGTTTGAGACCAAATTGTGCTTTTAAATTCATTGATTGACTTCAGTGCAGGCCCCATCTACTCGAGTACCTCGAGGCTCGCTTGGCATCATTTGGAGTGGGGGTAGCGGCCCTGCAGGCAAGAATTTCCGGGAATGTGGAGTTTAGACTTGACACCTTTTAATACAAAGCGTCCTTTCCCTTCCGTTCCAAAACGGAGGGAACCGTCGCCCAACGGAACGGTCCGTTCCAACCGAACAGGCCCTAAGTCTTTAGAACACAGCACCCTACCATCCCATTATTACCAAATCCTGCAAATAAGAAGACCTACTAATTACCGTATAAATTGGGAAGAACCAGAATACGCTAGCAAGGGTAAAGAAGGTGTGGCAAACCGTTACCCCCCTTTAGAGGAAATTCAACTGCTGAAAGAGATGAAATTCTGTGCTTGGGTGGTAATCATGCGAAATATTATTACCGGTTGAAGCAATTTCTCTTCCAGCCGCACTTTCTTACCTATGCTAGCGTATTCTGGTTCTTCCCAATTTTTACGGTAGAGGGTTTGCGCGTGAGGGCCTAGATCAAAGTGATGCACACAATCAGACCATAATCGAGTTTGGCCCGAATAGTCTGCTTGATCACCTCAACCATTGGGGGTCCCTCGATCACGCCTTGATTGGGCAGAACATCCATGATCTCATCGATTTTCTCTATCATGGGTACTAGGCGCTCGTCCTCGACCATAATCGAGTACGGAGGTACAGGCCCTAAGTTTTGGATGTCACACCAGCAGTGGATGTTGTGTGAACCGCCTGTGTAACATCCAAAACTTAGGGCCTGTACCTCCGTATGCTAGAGCATGCTGGATTATGACCTATTACAGTACTAATTTTAGCAATAGGGTGATACTAGGGGCAGGCATATAGCGATCGAACACACCACTTTGTGACCTCACGAGTTTTAATGTTTTTTTTGCTGGTAAGCCACTTTGGTGTGTTCGAAAACCAAATGCCTGCCCCTAGTACGATAAACTGGAGTCTACCCCGCTCACTCGATAAGAGTTCGTTCGGCCAGACCTTACACTGCTAGTTCAACAAACTACCGTTCTAAAGCTGGAGTTTATCACAATTTCCGTACTCCAATCGTCCCCGGCCCATGACAATTGACTGACTCTGTATCCAATTCTGCTAGTTAACAGAATACCCCCCCAAAAAAAAACTTGGGATGATTATTAGTTTTATTCAGCGCTAAGTGCAGTCGCGACAAGCGAGTAACCCGACACTACTAGAATTACTATTATTTTACTACATTTTTCAGGTAAAAATGCATTTTGGGTTGTTGCGTATTGGCTGGGGTGGGGATGGGTCAAGTTACAATGATTCTGCTGGTAGAATGCCTTTGCAACTACCGTATTCTATCCCATGGACTGATGAGACATGCAGATTGTCGACCTGCAGCTAATGGAAGGTGGGATACCTCTTCAGGGTAACTTAAACTATGTGTCCGCCAATTATGTCAGGTTGAGGTTATATTTTGCTGATTAATTGCCGATTGACTGCTGTTTTCGCAATGGGTGCACATACTAGATTAGGAAGGTCGACAATCTGCATGTCTCATCAGTCCATCCCTTAAACCGTTTTCAAGCACTCGGCCTAAGTGCGGGTAGAGCTGGTAGTGGAAGTGATTGGTGGTGAATTAGCCAAAGAGGGCAAAGTCAAGAATAATTGGGACAACTATGATGTAAGTATCATATGATGAACATAAAGGGTGGTACCGGTATCCCCTTCACTGCTGAGATAGCCCATCTGGGCAACCGTGATATAAAAAACTATGTGGTTGAGAGGTGGTGTAGTGCTCAGAATAGTGCTAAATGAGTACTGGTCAGCATGGTCATGATGGAAACCAGGTTGCCTGTGTACGTTTGCTCCCAACTATGATACAAGTACGAGTACTTCAGCTAATTTTTATTTATCTTGGAGGGTTGTCTATCGTTACCTTTCCTGTCCTTTCTATCCTATTAGCGCAACGCTAAAAGTGAGTGAAACTCGGTACAGACGAAGGGATGGGATAGTCTTCCCCGCTTTTCTTAAATCTAACTCTAAAATTGTCTGGTAACTTTCCTGATGCGATTCTACCAAGAGCACTAATCTAAACATACGCACACGCATGGCATGGCACTACAATCCTGGGGTGAGCCAACAAAATTCGCGAATCGCGCAGTAAACCTAGAAAGTGCAAGCACCACACATATGTCTCATGATGAACTACAGATTTCTGTGATACGTTAGGTGGATGATAAGGTAGGGACCTTCTATCCACACGAAATTGGTCATAATGGAGCAGAATCTATAATCGACTCTGCCCGGCGACGATTGAGCACTAGCCATGATCGGTCACTCGATCAGGGTATCCCGATTTCATCGGTCATGTGACCCTGTGCTCCTCTCCTTCGAATCATAATCGAGCATAACCACTGTATTATGCTCAATTATTCTCGTGTCCATCACCAGATGGAAGTTGGCATAAAATCGACCGCTGTGCGGGGACGAGTTGGCCGAGAGGGGTAGGGATCACAGCTTAGTGCAGGAAGAGTACTATCCGCTTGTGAAAGAAGTGATTCCTAGAGCCTTTCCCACTATCTATATTATAAAACATTTATATAACCGAGTGAAAGATATTTTTGTCATTGCCTCTCTCCCCAGGTCTCAATATTCATCAGGCGTTTTAAGTTAACTCAAAACAACCTATTTTCCCACAACTTAACTTAAATAGCCACCCTTGCACAAGCCCTCTATCTCACTTTACCGAAGCAAGAAGCACCAGAACAGCAGGGAAGACCGAATTCAGGGAATATTGATTAGACGGGCTTAAGTATTCTTGAGGTCCCATAAAGACCCCGCATTTCTTCAGCTACCAGCCTTTCCATCCCCGACCAACCCAACCATCCATCCCCAACAAGTGTACGAACAACCAAGATGTCTCATAACAACTCCTACAATACTACGGGCTCCTACAATACTACCACTGACTCCTACAATACTACTACGGACTCCTACAATACTACGAACTCCTATAATACTGTGTTCAACAATTATCCCATTGCCGATGGCCAGCCTCAAATCTTAACCTGGCTATCGCCTATAGAACCCAGACTACGACACCAGGACATCCGAGACCGCCGGGTCGAAAATGTAGGGGAATGGCTCCTTCAGACCGAGGAATTTATAAACTGGCGTGCTGGTGGTGGAGGAGGTGAATCCAATAATGTAGTTCTGTTTTGCTACGGTGATCCGGGGGCCGGCAAAACTTACATTAGGTAAGGGTGGACACTAGGGAATAGATTGAAAAAAGTACTGGCAAGCAGCGATATTAGTTCATTAGTGATAGATAGATTGTGGGGAGGCCGGAATGAGAAATTCCACGGTTGCATACTTTTACTTTGACTGCACCGCCCGAAAGGAGCAGTCCTTGACGAACGTTCTAGGCGCCCTGCTCAAACAAGTTGTGAGAGGACTAGGGGGGATCCCAGAAGAGATATCGCAGGCGTACCAAAACCGAAACAGTGCCATTGGCGGGCAAGGACTGCCACTTGCCGATATTGTGAAGATGCTACAGACTTGCTCTTCCAAAAAGCCCACGTTCATATGCATCGACGCACTAGACGAATGTGCAGAACAATGTCGAGTCAAGCTTCTGGACTCGCTAAACAAAATTCTACAAAAGTCTCCGGGAACTCGAATATTCGTGACCGGAAGACCGTACATTCGGCCATTGATTGGAAGGCGTCTTGTTGAAAGAGTAGCGGGTGTAGCCATAAGTCCCAAGGGATATGATATCATTACATATCTTAATAGCAGGTTGGGCGAGGACACGATCCCAGATGCGATGGACGGCAGTCTAGAGGCAGATATTCTGAGGAAAATTCCTGAAGATATTTCTGATACGTATGTAGAGCAACGGCACTCGAAGCTACCCCAAGTTGTCAACTAACAGTTGCATGTCTAGATTCCTGCTAGTCTCGCTAAATATTGATGCGATCCTACAAGAACCAACTATCCATCGCAGGCGACACAAGCTCAATACAATGACCGATGGCTTAGGGCTGGGGGGTGCTTATAGCGCAACACTGGATCGGATAAAGGGTCAGGGTGGGGGGGGAGCGATTCTTGGTATGGCTACTTTGATGTTGATATTTCATGCCGAGCGGCCCTTGAAGTCCGATGAACTGCTTCACGCCCTAGCAGTTGAGATAGGGTCACCCAACCTCAATAACGACGATATCCTTTCAATTGGGACATTGCTAGCCTGTTGCCAAGGACTTGTTGCCATAGACAAGGAAGCTTCCACTGTCCGGTTAATCCACACTACCCTCCACGAGTACCTCCGGGCTCGTCCCCAGCTTTTTGTTACGGCTCACTCGACAATTGCAGAAACCTGCTTAAGTTAGCTGAATTCGCAGCAGGTCAAGACTTTCTCAACCAGTGTTCCCAACGGGCCTATGGATATTCCAGATGATCTAGCCTGGCCTAAGCCTACAGGCTTCAGAGCACAAGGGCCGGGCCGGGCCGGGCCCAACTATAGGCTGTATAGGCTTTATACTAACTTCGAAGAGGTTAGTGAGGCCTCTCTAGCCTGGCCTAGCCTGGCCTACCGGGCCTGGCCTATATGGCCTGGCCTAGCCTAGCCTAGGGGCCTATCCGAACAGCGCCTATAGGGCCTGGCCTATCTAATTGAGCCTATATAGCCTTCAATATATGAAGTTCAGGTAAACCAAGACCCATATACGGTGCCCTATAGTGACAAAACCCCCACAATACTCAAATCTTAAATCTTCGAATTCAAAAAAACTTAAAAAGTCCGTCAACCATCAGTACTTCATAAGTAATAAACTAATGAACTTTGTAATAATAATCATAGATGGTATGGAATACTTATAAAGAATGTTTTGTTTTTTTATTGTCCATCCGTGGTCTAGTTGGTAAGGTGTGGGTTGGCCCCTCACATCTGCTGACTGGGTCATGCGTTCAAGTCCCCTTGGGGGCATGAATTAATGATCACCAGCTGATTGGGTCAGTTGGGTAGTGGTACAGCTAGGCTGCACTATACGACCCAACAGAAAAATTGGGGGTGTAGTAAGAGGAGGTTATCAGACTTTTTCTAGGTTGTCTAGCATAGCAACTGAAGAAAGATAACAAAATATATACAAGCTGGCGTCATGGATGGAAGGGTGGGCAGGATGGGTCGTTGTAGACCCGGGTTTTGCATTTTTTTTATTCTGAAGCATTGGAATTCATGATATAAAAAACATAAAGGCGGAAGACTCAGATATTGTGATTGCAAATCCTGGATGGAATATGGTACTATTCCTGAATAGTAGTATATCCAACTACTAGCAAGATATTCGACCACAGTACGGATGTAGTCAAATAAATAGGCTCCTCTCCATAAGCGCATAATGTGATAATAAACAATATCTTTTGGTTCTAAACTTATTAGCTACCATGACTACTTGTTATATTTAATATATTTCCAATAAGTAAATAAAGACCAATCTCAGAATAACAGAAACCAAGGGAAGCATATATGAATGGTAAGAAATACGGACAGCGGGATTCGACATTGAGAACATTCAATCAGGGAAAATATAATGATGTAGCTAACGCTCAGAAACGTCCTCCATATCCTGTAGCATGGTCTCTACTGCAACAATCTCTGAAGACACAAGAAATCCTTCACGCTTCCAGGCCTTTAAGCATTCACAAGCCTCAATAATATCATCGCCTAATCTATTACGTCGATCAGATAGCAGAAGCTTTGAACTATTTCAACAGAATGTTTTTCTTAGTATATATAAGAAGAAGGTAGTAAGAATTTGAATACCAAGCTTCTCGCCCTCTACTTTCCCCCCCCTACATTTCAAAACTCTCTTACAAACCCGTTTCGCTTCCGGGACACACGCCAGCACACCCCCGCCCCTCTCCGTCCCATGTCGGAAATACCTCCCATCCCCCCAGGCAACCAAGAGCTGGCAGCCGCCATCTCGCGAGCCTCCACACCACGGAACACCCAAATCCCCCCATCCCCTTCCCCAGTCCCCAGACCCTCTCCCCCTCTTGCTTTCCTCGCGGATATCTTTTGGCAGACGAGGGATGAACTACGCCTCCCCCCCAACCTGGTCCCTGACCTCTCTGACTCCAGCCTGCAATCTATCACCCCCGGCGAAGGCTCCATCCTCTCCATCCTCTGCTCAACTGTCTCTGGCATTGTAGCCATCACCACTCAACTCGAGTCCATCACAAAACAAGTCGACGATCTTAGAAATGAGAACGGCGAACTCCGCACCCAAATCGACGACCTCTCCTCCCACATCACAAATACCTCCGTAACCCCGGAAGACCTCACCCCGATCACCTCGGCCCTACGTGACCTGTCACATAGGGTCTCGGCCCCCACGCCAGCCCCACCCACCCGTCCCCCAGCCCCGGCTAAAAACAATCAGCCCACCCACCCTTCCTACCCTGTCGCCCCACAAGGCCCCACCACCCAGCAAAAATCCCTCACAGCCCCACCTCCGCCCCCCCCCCGCCCCCATTAACCCCGCAATCCACTGCCCCTACTACGACACAAGACTGGGCAAAATGTTCGGTAACCCGGAGCTTTATGCCAAGGCTTTCCCCCACTCCTGGGAAGCGGAACAATTCCGTGCCGGAGAATACGACCTGTCTGCTTTCACGGACGCCACCCTTCACCCGTATTATAAACCCAGAAACCAACCAACCTACGCCCAGGCGGCCGGCTCCGGCGGAAGGAGTGGGAAAAAGAAACCCAAGCAAGCCAAAGCAACAGAGGTAGCGAGTAACGAGGACAGAGCCTTAAAGGCCTCCGCTCCCCCCCTCCCCTTTGCTTGAAGACGGTTCTTCGCACCACGCTCATCTCCTGCCCCCCACGCCCTCTCAAGACGTATCGCTCGCTCCCTCCCCGACATTGTCGCCAATACCCTCACCGACTCCAACTGCCTCCTCCCGAAAGGTTTTTTCGCCAAAGTCAACGACCGAGGCGCAGTCTCACTCACTTGTACCGACCCACAGACTCCCGCTTCTTCCTACTCCCCCTACTTCGATGTGCTCACAAGACGTCTCAACCAAGCCTTCCCAACAGGCGACAACCCCTGGCTCCCCTTCTGCCTCGCCCCGACCGCTATACAGCTGGTCATACCAGCATCCCCACCGATGAAATGCCCGAAGACGACGAGCAGCTTTACCCCCATCTCAAAGCATCTATTGGTTTCGCGAAAGCGGTCCAGATCCAGTCGGCCAGGTACCTTAACCCTGACCGAGCTACTCGAACCGCCAAAGAAGCGCTTTCGGTGGTTATCTCCGTTGACCCCGACGACGTTCCAACCCTCACCCCTTCCATCTTCCTCTACTCAGAACGCCGCAAGGTGGAAAAAGCAATCTCAGCCAACCGCTACACACAATGCTCCAACTGTTGCCGCTTCGGCCACGCCGCCGCCCGGTGCAAGCAAAATCACCCATCCTGCCCCATTTGTGCGCTTCACCATACTAAGGCCGCCCACAGATGCCAAAACCCCACCTGCCCCTAAGGGGGCAACGAAAGACCCGTGGCCGAGTGCTGCTCCACCTCACCGCCCCACTGCGCCAACTGCGGCAACGACCACACCGCTTACTCCAAGGAATGCAAGTCCCGCCCTATCCCCCCCGCCCGCCCTGTGCCCTCTCCGGAGTCTATCGGCTCCTCCGCATCATCGGACAGTCAAGAGTCCATGGATGTGGAAGAAGATGGCGTGCCAGCACCCACTGCTCCCCAGGCCCACTCAACCTCCGATTCTGGCCCTGCCACCCCCCGCCCTGTAACTGCCGTTCATGCGCCACCCACAGGCGCGATGGGCCCTGCTCCCTCAGGTCCCCCCGCGCCCCCCGTAACTCCAGTAAACCGTCGGGGTCGTCCCCGCCATGACTAACACCCAAACCCCCAATAACACGAAGGGGCTGGCCCCCGCGCCTAATATCACTCTCATTCAACACAACAGCCTGGGAAGCTGGGATGTGTTTCTTTCCTTATTTTCGTCATTTACAATGCGCCATCCTCCGCAACTAGTCTTCTTGCAAGACCCCCCATCCTCCAAAGGCTTTTTACCTACCATTAATGGGTACAAGTCGTTCGCCCCTCCCTCGCCCCTCCCCAGGGTGGCCTGCTATGTTTCCACAGAATTTTTGAAATTCAACTCCATACTCCCAGTGTTCACGCCGGATGTGAGCGACTGCATGCATATTGATATCTACACCCCTTCAGGCTGCTTCGGCACAAAATTTCCTTGCTTTCGCCTGGCAAATGTCTACTCACGCTCCAGATACCCACAACCCCACACGGTCAAACCTGACCAAATTTTTGTCCCCCTCGAGATTCCCTACCTCATAGTGGGGGATTTCAACATTCACAGCCCCCGCACCGACCCCCTTCGCCTCCCCTCTTCTCAGGAGGCTTCCATCGCCGACCCCTACTTTGACAGAGCCGATGACCTCAACTTCACCTGCATCAACACACCAGGGGAATACACCCGGTACCCCCTTTCTGGCCCCCACAGACCTAGCGTCATTGACCTGGCCTTTGCCAACCCCGCCATGACCCCCTTCGTACACAATTGGAATACCTCATCCATACCCTCCACAGGATCGGACCACGTCCCCATCTCCATCTCCCTTTCAGCCCCTCTCCGGCATGCCCCTCCCCCCCAAGCCAAGTGGGATCTCTTGGATTGGACTGTCCTAGAACCCACCCTCAAGGCCTTCCACGTCCCCCCGCCCCCCCCACACCCCTCTCCCCAGCAGTTTGACTCCTGGTTCTCAGCTTCCCTGTCCTGCCTGACCTCGATCCTCAGAATGGCAGCCCCCACATCACGTCCTTCCGCCAAATCTAAACCATGGTGGACCCCCCTCCTCACCGCCCTCCGTAAGGAATACAACAAAGCTACAAGAAAAGCAAAGAAACTACAAAATGCACGAGCGAGGGAAACGGCAAGACTCTCCAGGAATGGCTACTTCAAAGCCATCAAACGAGCCAAATCAGCATACTGGGCCGATTTCCTCGCTAAAACCACCCCCAACAACATCTGGACCGCCAAGAAACTGGTTACCCCCAGGCAGGCAACACGTTTCCCCTCCCTCCCAGATGCCAATGACCCCACCTCCATTAACAACGCCCTCCTCGCCCACTTTTTCCCACCCCGGCCAGAACCCCCGTCCAGGGGGAGGCTCTCGCACATGCCCGACGCACCCCCCCTCACTCGAGACGAAATCTCCTCGGCTCTCTCCAAGTCCTCACCCTCCTCCGCCCCGGGACCGGACGATATACCGTACTCCGTCTGGAAACACATCCACAAACACTACCCTGACATCCTTACAGAGCTCCTAAACCCCCTTCTGACGTATGGTTACCACCCTCCCTCGCTGAAAATTGCCAATGGCGTCGTTTTGAACAAACCAGGCAAAGCCTCCTACAACTCTCCAACATCCTTCCGCATCATAGTTCTACTGAAAACCGTTTCCAAGATCCTAGAAAGGATCATGGCGGCCCGGCTCTTCTCGTTGGCCACGTCATCTGGCCTGCTTCACCCCAACCAATGTGGATCCGTGCCAGGCCTAGGCACTTTCGACGCCTGCACCACCCTGGTCCACGAAGTCAAAACCCTTCAACGCACCCACCGCAAGGTATCCTCCCTCTTCCTTGACATCAAAGCCCGCTTCGACAACGTCGACGCCCTCACCCTCCGTAAGCGTCTCTTGGACAAAAACACCCCCAAATACATGGTGGATTGGGTCTCCTCCTTCCTGTCAGAACGGAAGTGTACACTTGTCTACCAAGGCTCCCCCAGGACCCCCTCCCCGGTCACGGTCGGAACCCCCCAAGGCTCCCCAATTTCTCCCCTATTGTTCCTCATATACGTGGCACCCCTCCATGCCGATATCAAGGGAGGCCTTATGCTTTCCTACGTCGACGACTTTTCACTCACAGTCTCCTCCCCCTCCTACCGGTCCAATGTGCGCCGACTACAAAGCCTTTTCTCATCCCTATCCCGACGCGCCTCAGCGTTGGGTGTCTCCTTCTCCATCCCAAAAACAGAACTCATCCATTGGCGTACCCCAAGTCAAAGAGGTTCCCTCAAATCCAACCACCCCGTCACCCTTAATGACCAGATCTTCCGCCCCTCCGAGGAGGTGAGGTGGCTCGGTTACTGGTTCTCCCCCGCCCTCACCACCACCAATCACTTTGAGAGACGCCTGGCTTTGGTCAACGCTGGCTTTTCCTTCCTAAGAAGAGTCGCCTCCCCTGGAGCGGGTGTCCGCCCCTTCCTCTCACACCGGCTCGCCATGGGACTCGTCCTCCCAATCCTCACATACGGTGCAGACCTCTTCGTCCCAAACGCCCGCTCCACCACCCGCATGAGCTCCTTCTGGCACAGGGTCCAAAGATGGTCCACCAACTGCTTTTTCGCCACCCCCACCCCGATACTGTCCAGGGAGGCTTGCCTCCCCCCCATAGGTCCTTACTGCAGGCATAAGAGACACACCGCCGCTCTCAGGCTCTGCTGCTCACCCCCTACGCTCAACCCCGCAGCGGCCCGCCTCCCGCCCACATTTCCCTCCCGGTTTAGTTTTAGGGCCCCCGATACCTGCCAGCCAATGACTATCGGCCTCTCATCCGTTTACCTCCCCCTCAGCTGGAAGACCCCAGTCCCCTCCCCCCCCATGAGGAGACACCTCCCCATCGACGAACTCGCACACTTGGCCTTTCCCCTCGGTCACGGATTCCCTCGTTTCCCCCAGATCGGGGGAGCCACCCTCCCCCAGTCAGAAGACATCCCACCCCCGACTCTCATGGCACGGACCTACGCCAACCTCAAAGAGAGGGCTCAGAAACTATTGCTCCAGGACTGGGAAGAGTCACACCCGGCACCCCCCTACTACGCGTATTCCGCCTCTACCACCCCCCATCCCTTCATGGGACTCGACAAATTCACCGCCAGCCGCATACACCAAATGCGCGCTGGCAAAAGCTACCTGCTGGCCCACCCGACCTGGCGCGACGACCCAGACCGCCCACCTACCTCCCCCGGTGTCAAGAAGCCCCAGAAACCTTCGAACACGCCATCCTACACTGCCCCGCCAGAGCTGAAGCCAGACACTGCCACCTAAGTGCGGTCGAAAGCCTCTCGCCCGAGAGCCCAATTTGGAACCACCCTCCCTCCCTCTCAGCCCTCCGGAGCTTCATCCTAGACACCCGCACCGGGTACCCCCCTGGTGACCCCCCCCTCGAAGAATAGCCGCTCCCACCACCCCCCGTACAGCGTAACACCTCCCCCATCACCCCCCACCCTACGACCCGCATGTTGTGATTGTAAAATTTTCTTTGAATATGTTACGAATTGCGAAGTATGTTGGATTTTTCCTATATTTTTATGTTTTTGACAGACGAGGCCGACGGTTTAGGGCTTCACGACTTAGTACGAACAGGGCGTGGGAAATGGTTTTTTTTGTTATATGTTTTGTGCTTTATAGGTTTTGTTTTTTCCATAGCTACCGCTACATGAAGCTTTTTGTACCTTAAAACAATGAACGCATGATATAAAAAAAAAAAAAAAAAAAAGAATTTGAATATCTAATTACTTACCTGCTAAATACCCGCTCAGGTTCTGCTGACATTGCAGGAATAGATAGAATATCAGTAGCCATCGCAGCTAAATCGCGTGTTCTTGAGTCTAACGATAGTCGCTTTTGAATCCAATAGTCTAATGGCCCAATCCCATTAAGAATTTCTTCCATATACTGGAATCGCTCAAGTTCATCATATCTTTCCGCCGCAAGCCTGGCCCACTTTCTTTGATGCCATATAGGTTCTTCAATATCTACCATTTGGCTTGATTCTGGTTGTAGGGGTGAGGTAGCTCGACTTGAAGATTTATACTTTTCTTGCCAAAGGGATATTGTAGCCTCCTTCGCGCGGTCTATCCTATCCAGTCTTTCTGCCCATTGAAATTCGAAGAACTCAAACTTCATTTCAGGGTGTAAAGCTACTGCTGCATAATGAACCGGTGCAAGTTCCATAAGTGTATAGTATCTAAAGTAAATATTTTTATTAATAACGCTCACTTAAGCATATCAGAATAATTATATCGCAAATGGAAAGACTCATACTTGTTAAGTAATACCCATGCGGTATCAATACTCGTATGTAAATGCTGGCTATGAGTAGCAATCTTATATCGAGTTTTTGCATTTTCCAAAGAGGACAACAGGTCATCCATGGCCGGAAATATGTCGTAGATAGAGCCATTCATACACTTTCCTTGCAACTTTAAACTCCAAGCCTTGAATGGTTCCAGGATTTCCATAATTGCCTGAAGCTCATCCCATTCGTCCTGTGATAGTTCATCCAACTTGGCTGACTCAAGACTATTTTCATTCCCAGTGCCCCGTTCATTTCTCACCGTAGCTGAGATAAACTCTTGCATTGGCTCCTTTAGTAAAAAGGCTCGCTTTAAACTATCATAGTCTCCTCCCCATCGTGTAATCGATCCCACAATTGGTAAGCATGCTTTAGAAATAATTGAGCCATGAGACTTCACCTTATTTCTAAAGCTATCCCGCCTTTGAGGAGTTCGGCAAATCCATACACAAATATTTCGCAGTTTGCCCATTGGTCCGTGTCTTCTTCACTCCATCAATTCCATAACCTCTTGAGCTTCCCTCCCCGGTGAATCTGACCCAGCCAGTCCTTCAAGTACATCCGTATTTACCCCCCATAAAAATGCTTTAATAACCAAGTTGATAACATGACCACAACATCGCAAGCGCCTCTCTATTGGATTAAAGGAAATTCCTAACTCTGCTAAATATGCAGCTATTTGAGTCAGTGTGGTATTATTATTAGAAGCGTTATCTAGTGTAAAGTATCCAATTTTAGTTTCTAACTCGTATAGTTTAACCACCTCCCAGAAGTGTTCTGCTTGATTAACTCCAGAATGCGATCCGTTAAATCACCGTAATCCTAATAGACTGCCATGGAGTTTTCCATCCCTACTAATCCAATGTTCTACAATGCCTAAAAATGCCTGGTGGTTGGGCGAAGTCCATAAATCGAAGGTAAAGTGAACGACTTGTGCTTCGGACAAACTCTGTTTAATTACTACTTGAGCACTAATATAGTGCTCCAATATCCAAGCGCGAATAGTTAAACCGCTTCATGATAACCTATGAGGTATTGCCGTATATGATTGAGCCTACACAATATTTACAAATAGTAAAGAAACTATTAGTATATAGAGCAATAGAATATAGTTAATATTAATATAAAATTGAGCAAATACATGCAATTAGCTATAATGGAGTTTTCGATAATTTGGTATCTGTATCAAATTGACAAATGAGAATAAAGGCTTACACAAGTACAAAGATATGCTAATAGTACTCGAAAGGCGGGAATCTCCACTTGACGAAAGCTGATATTACTTAATATGATCCATCGAACAAGAAGTTGTTTAAAAAGCTTTTTGTTAAATTGAATAATACGTAGATGAGACGTTCTTCCAAAAGCTTCCTCAATTCGTGATCCAGCTAAGAGTTGTTGACCTTCCTGATTCTCTTCTGTTATTCGATGACCTTTAGTAAGATGTTCGATCATATTCCGGGTAGAAGAATCGCTAAAGGTTTTTGCACCATGCGGTGAAGGACCTATGTAATATTCAACCAATTTAGCAGTTTTAGGCTTCTACTTTTCAGAAGAAAAATATTTATTAGTAGAAAAGGATTACGAACAAGGTTGACACCGCCAGCGCCATTTATTCCCGTCTAAATACTCATAACCATGAGCTGGATCCCAGACCCAACTCTTTCGAATCTTTTTAGCTGGAAGAAAATGTTCTGGAACAGAATGATGACTGTGGGCGATGGCTGTACTAGTTGTCGTTGGGGTTAAAAGGCTAGAAGGTGCATCTGTAAGCTCACTAATGGTACAAACACCAGATTCGATACTTGAATAGTGATAAGGATCATTCTGCGGGAGCAGGATAGGCTCCACAAGAGTGATTCCAGGCTGACTGTGGCCCGAATGTGACCTGAAGGATATTCCTGTTGAAGAAACAGAATCGGAAGGTAAGATTGTAAGATAAGACTGTGCAGGTGAACTTGGTGCTGAAGTATCAAGACTTTGTTGAGTGGGTTGTGAATCACTCATGATGTTCTACTTCGTATAGGAGTGGAGGTGTCGGTTGGAGAAATATAAACCAAGGTAAAAATTGTGGGCGAGGCACTTGACCCATAGAATGCTCGGCTAAAAAAAAAAATAACGAATTATGTGGCCTATAGGCTCTTATCAGGCCTGATAGGCTTTTACAGGCTGATTGGATTTAGCCTATATTCGCCTAGGCTGATTGTTGAGATGGCCTGCCTTGGCCCGGCCTATGGCCTATAGGCCGGCCTACCAACGGCCTGGCCCGTTGGGAACACTGTTCTCAACCACTCGATCTCGTAATCTCCAAAGTACACCATTTCTCGAATATTCTTCTCTGTATTGGGGAGTTCACGCAAAAAAGGACCTTTCAGACTGCGCAAAACTGCTTGCAATAAAGTTATTTGACGACTATAACTGCCATGTATCTGCTAGAATCCTCTTAGAATCACAAGGGCCGTATCCCTCCTGGATTTCTTCCGGCGAACCATCCCTATTCAGTGGTCTACACTCTGCATCTTTCTTTGGGATCGACGAGATAGTGGCTAGTTTAGTAGAGGTGGAAGGCTGTGATATCAACCAAAGAGACTGGATTGGATATACACCTCTCGTATGGGCTGCTTTGAATGGACACGAGGGAGTGGTGAAAATATTACTCGGACGGGACGACGTCAACCCCGATAACTCGGGCAAACATGGGGAAACCCCACTCTGGTCTGCTGCTAAGAATGGGCATGAGGGAGTGGTGAAAATACTGCTCGGACGGGACGACATCAGTCCTGACAAGCCGGGCGAATTTGGGCAAACACCACTCGGTTTTGCTGCTCAGAATGGGCACGAGGGAGTGGTGAAAATATTACTCGGACGGAACGATGTCAACCCCGAAAAGGAAGGCCGATATGGGGTAACACCACTCTGTTTTGCTGCTTCGCATGGACACGAGGGAGTGGTGGAAATACTACTCGGGCGGGGCGACGTCAACCCCGACGGGTCGAGCGAATATGGGCATCCACCACTCTGCTGTGCTGCTTTGGGTGGACACGAGGGGGTGGTGAAAATACTCCTCGGACGGGACGACATCAATCCTGACAAGCCGGCCCCATATGAGCGAACACCACTCAGTTTTGCTGCTGAGGAAGGGCACGAGGGGATAGTAAAAATACTCCTCGGACGGGACGACGTCAACCCCGACAAGCCGAGCGTATATGGGCAAACACCACTCTGCTTTGCTGCTTCGAGGGGACACGAGGGAGTGGTGAATATATTCCTCAGACGGGACGACATCAATCCTGACAAGCCGGGCAAATATGGGAGAACACCACTCCAGCTTGCTGCTGGGGGAGGGCACGAGGGAGTAGTGAAAATGCTCCTCGAACGGGACGCCAACCCCAGTAATTCTGATAGTGATCGCGATACACCACTCTGTTGGGCTGCTTCGAATGGGCAGGAAGGAGTGGTGAAAATACTACTTGGACGGGACGACGTCGACCCCGAAAAGCCGGGCCGATGGGGGCAAACCCCACTCAGTTCTGCTGCTCAAAATGGGCACGAGGGAGTGGTGAAAATACTACTCGGACGGGGCGACGGCAACCCCGACAAGCCAGACCGGTTTGAAAAAACACCACTCAGTTATGCTGCTTGGGGAGGGCACGAGGGAGTAGTGAAAATGCTCCTCGAACGGGACGCCAACCCCATCAAATCTGATACTGATGGCCGAACACCACTCAGTTTTGCTGCTTCGCACGGAAACGAGGCAGTGGTGAAAATACTACTCGGACGGGGCGACGGCAACCCCGACAAGCCAGACCGGTGGGAGAAAACACCACTCAGTTATGCTGCTGAGAAAGGGCACGAGGGAGTAGTGAAAATGCTCCTCGAATGGGACGTCAACCCCAACAAATCTGATATTAATGGCCAAACACCACTCAGCTTTGCTGCTTCGGATGGACACGAGGGAGTAGTGAAATTGCTCCTCGGACGTGACGCCAACCCCAACAAATCTGATCGTTATGGCCGAACACCACTCAGTTTAGCTCTTATGTATGACCGTGCCGGAATGGTAGCACTACTCCAGCCTCTATCAGCCACCACCCCCGGCACGACCTAAGGACGAGGTTCCATCGCCTTCTTTACCCCTTCTTTACCCCGGTATATGCCACCTCCACAGGACCACAACTGCTCCACAAACACTTCCCCCGCCACCCCTACCTCCTTCCAGCCACTCTCGCACAACCTCCCCCCTCACTTCATAACGCCGCCACTTACTAATGGCCTTCTTCTGGAGTAAGCCTGCCGCCACAGGAACTCGCCCCAAATAATACCCCCCAATCCATAGAAATCACTTGCAATTAGAGTGCGCCCATATATCATATACCCACCCCAACCTCTCTACATATTTCCTTATTTATTCAAGTTATCATTTATGACTTTCTACACAATTTATAATCTGCATTTTGGTGTTATCGGGAGCGGAGGGTTATTACGACAAACGGTATACCGGTAGCTTAGGATTTCTAGACTTTCATATTCACTTTTGTTCTTTTCCGGTTGTATATCCCTTATTCATTTCTTGTTCCTTTCTTTCTTTGTGTTCTTTTCCAACAATTCCTTCCATTTTTCTTCGCCCGGTAGGGTGTACTAGTAGACAGAGGGCTGTTTAGATATTTATAATACTAGCATAGACAAAAGATATAAAGCGCAAGCATTTCCCATGCTCGTATTGTATATAGAAGGCGACACAAAAGCTATAGTAGCTGTCAACTCAGCTCCGGTACCGTGATCGTTGGTTTCTACTGTGGGCAAGGTTTAGACTAACCCCCCAGGCACGAGTTCAAAAACGGAATTGGGAGGCTAGCCACAGTTTTGGTCTCGTTTATCAAGAAAAAATTTAATACTAGTCCGGCGGATATATATTAGTCACTCGAAACGCGAGCTTTTAAAGTACAGTAGCGTTCTTGTAGCATGCATGACAATCAGGGGGAGAAACGAAATTCCCTACTGAAGAATACCAGAAAGGAGAAAGAAAATCTACTTAA
This sequence comes from Tuber borchii, assembly GCA_003070745.1. Lineage (NCBI taxonomy): Eukaryota > Fungi > Ascomycota > Pezizomycetes > Pezizales > Tuberaceae > Tuber > Tuber borchii. Next base: position 55,008 of record NESQ01000316.1, on the reverse strand, counting down.
AAGAATAAAAAAGAAGAGAGAGCAAACTAAGAGATAGGAGAATGCAAGACCATTTACAAAGTGGATGTAAGTAATCTTCTATTGGTAGAAGTAGTATAGAAATAATAATTAGCAGTTATTGAAGTTTATAGAGTACAGAAGTTAGTCGGAGAAAATTTGAATTAAAGGGTAAAACTATAGAAGTATTGGAAAGACTTATAGAAGTTGAGGGAGACAACTCTGGCAAATGAGAAGTGAAATACAGGTTTAGCTCAAGGCCAATGAACTCTGAGTAGATGAATTGATCAGAATTTGTAATATTTTTGAAGTAGTTCAGCTGTTAGTATTAGATTTTAAATCGATAACTCTATATCAAGTTGTATTGCTAATTTTGTATCCCATATATACCTATATACTTCAAGTTATATAAGCATAGTTAGATGATATCATACTTGTTTACTTTTCAAGTTGAAAAAGAGGCAGTTTGCTGCTAACTTATCGCTCCTGCTTCAAAACTTAATAGTTGACCTAAATAGGTGTTCAAAATTGATTATGTTACAGGTATTAGTGTCCTATTTAAGAACTGAAATATTTCCCATAGTGCAATATCTTTTACTAGTCTGATCTTAGTAGATATTATAAACTTATACCAGTTCAGCTCCTTTCAAGTTGGGATATCTCAATGCTTACCCTTTCTATATTATAATATTATCTGTTCCCTTAAACTATAAATAAACTCTATTAAGCTTAGCTCAATTATCTAGTCTTCATAATTTTGAATAATATACTAATATTGCCTCTGTTTGTAATAATATGATTATTATGTCTAGGGCTGTTCTTGAATACAAACAATATATACATGAAAGGTGTTTGTTTGAAATTTTTGAAGTACCACATATGAGTCTTTCAACCGCTGGAATATATTGCCAAAATAGCTATCATATTATAGTTTGTGATTTCTATAGATTATCCATATGTCTCCTAGTGATTGATGAGTAATTGATAGTATATGGACTACCAACCATTATAAAATCTCTAATAAGCAGGGCTCTATAGCTTTGTACTAAAAACCTAATAGTAACGTTAAACTAGTTTGAAAATATAACAAATTCTGGTCAATTCACCTACTCAGAGTGCATTGGCCTTGAGCTAAACCTGTATTTCACTTCTCATTCGCCAGAGTTGTCTCCCTCAACTTCTGCAAGTCTTTCCAATACTTCTATTGTTTTATCCTTTAATTAAAATTTTCTTTGACTATTTCTGTACTCTATAACCTTCAATAACTGCTAATTATTATTTCTATAGTATCTCTACCAATAGAAGATTAGTTACGTCCACTTTGTAAATGGTCTTGCATTCTCCTATCTCTTAGTTTGCTCTCTCTTCTTTTTTATTCTTTTATGTAGATTTTCTTTCTCCTTTCTGGTATTCTTCAGTAGGGAATTTCCTTTTTTTTTACTTTTTACACATAAACTAACTCTCCTATCATTTCTCAATTGATATCATCTTGTTTGGTCCAATTTGGTTAAGAATTGGTTGAGTTGTTGCCTTTTTTAAGTGTGGTTGACCTGGTTGCCATGTGTGACACTTCTAGGTACTGTGACACATCCCCGTGAGTTACGTTACTACCGACTCCTACAATACTACGAACTCCTATAATAGAGTGTTCAACAATTGTACCATTGCCGATGACCAGCCTCAAATCTTAGCCTGGTTATCTCCTTTAGAGCCCAGGCTACGGCACCAGGACATCCGAGAACGCCGGGTTGAAGATGTAGGGAAATGGCTCCTACAGACCGAGGAATTTATAAGCTGGTGTGCTGGTAGTGGAGGAGGTGAATCCGATAATGCAGTTCTGTTTTGCTACGGTGATCCGGGGGCCGGCAAAACTTACATTAGGTAAGGGCGAATACTGGGGAATAGAAGGAAAAGAGTAAGTGCTGACAAGCCGCGATATTAGTTCATTAGTGATAGATAGCCTGTGCGATCAGGCCGGAACGAGAAACTCCACGGTTGCGTGCTTTTACTTTGACTGCGCCGCCCAAAAAGAGCAGTCCTTGACGAACGTGCTGGGCGCCCTACTCAAGCAAGTTGTGAGAGGACTAGGGGGGATCCCGGAAGAGATATCACAAGCGTACCAAAGCCAAAATAGCGTCAATGGCGGGCAGGGACCGCGACTTGCCGATATTGTGACAATGATACAGACTTACTGTTCCAAAAAGCCCACTTTCTTATGCATTGACGCGCTAGACGAATGTGCGGAAGAATATCGAGTCGAGCTTCTGGACTCGCTAAACCAAATTCTCGAAAATTCTCCGGGAACTCGAATATTCGCAACCGGAAGACCGTACATTCGACCCGAGATCGGAATGCAGCTTGCTGGAAGAGTAGCGAATGTAGCTGTGGGCCCCAAGAGAGATGATATCATTAGATATCTTAATACCAGGCTGAGCAAGGACACAAAACCTGATGCGATGGACCCTCGCCTGAAAGCAGATATTCTAAGGAAAATTCCTGAAGACATTTCTGATACGTATGTAGAGCAACAGCGCTCGAAGCTACCTCAAGTTATCAACTAACAGATGCATGTCTAGATTCTTGCTGGTCTCAATGAATATCGATGTGATCCTAAAAGGAACCACGAGGTATCGCAGGCGACAGAAGCTCGATGCAATGACCGATGGATTGGGGCTAGGGAGTGCTTATAGCGCAACACTGGATCGGATAAAGGGCCAGGGTGGGGGGGAAGCGGAACTCGGAATGGCTACTTTGATGTGGATATTTCATGCAGAGCGGCCCTTGAAGTCCGACGAACTACTTCACGCCCTAGCGGTTGAGATAGGGTCACCGACCTTCAATAACGACAATATTCCTTCAATAGGTACATTGCTATACTGTTGCCAAGGACTTGTTGCCGTAGACAAGGAAGCTTCCACTGTCCGGTTAATCCACACTACCCTTCACGAGTACCTCCGAGCTCATCCTCAGCTTTTTGGTACGGCTTACTCGACAATTGCAGAAACCTGCTTAAGTTATCTGAATTCGTAGTAGGTCAAGGCTTTCTCAACCACTCAATCTCCTAATCTCCAGAGTACACCATTTCTCAAATATTCTTCTCTGTATTGGGGAGTTCACGCAAAAAAGGACCTTTCAGACTGCGCAAAACTGCTTGCACTCAAGTTATTTGACGACTATAACTGCCATGTATCTGCTAGTATCCTGTTAGAATCACAAGCGTCGTATTCCTTTCGGATAACTTCCGGTGAACCATCCCTATTCAGTGGTCTACACTGTGCATCTGTCTTTGGGATCGCCGAGATAGTGGCTAGTTTAGTAGAGGTGGAAGGTTGTGATATCAACCAAAAAGACTACATTGGTAATACACCTCTGGTATGGGCTGCTTCGAATGGATACGAGAGAGTAGTGAAAATACTACTCGGACGGGACGACATTAACCCCGACAAGCCAGACCGATGGGATCAAACACCACTCTGTTTTGCTGCTGAGAATGGACACGAGGGAGTGGTGAAAATACTACTCGGACGGAACGACGTCAACCCCGAAAAGCCAGGCACATGGGATCAAACACCACTCTGTTTTGCTGCTGAGAATGGGCACGAGGGAGTAGTGAAAATACTACTCGGACGGGACGACGTCAACCCCGAAAAGCCAGGCCGATGGGATCAAACACCACTTTGTTTAGCTGCTGAGAACGGGCACGAGGGAGTAGTGAAAATACTACTTGGACGGAACGACGTCAACCCCGAAAAGCCAGGCACATGGGATCAAACACCACTCTGTTTTGCTGCTGAGAATGGGCACGAGGGAGTAGTGAAAATACTACTCGGACGGGACGACGTCAACCCCGAAAAGCTAGGCCAACAGGGTCAAACACCACTCTGTTTTGCTGCTCAGAATGGGCACGAGGGAGTAGTGAAAATACTACTCGAACGAGACGACGTCAACCCCGACAAGCCGGCTAGCTGGGGGCCAGCACCACTCGGTTTTGCTGCCCGGGGTGGGCACGAGGGAGTGGTGAAAATACTCCTCGAACGGGACGACGTCAACCCCAACAAACGTGATGACAAGGGCCGAACACCACTCAGTTGGGCTATTTTGGAAGACCATACGGGAGTGATAGCCCTTCTCCGGCCTCTAGCTAAGTTTACCACCATCCGCCGCCTCAGCATGTCCCCAGAACGGTGAATCCCCGACTCCGACTCCTCCGATGACGAGTAGCCTATACGCCACCTCCACAAGGACCACAACCTCTGCATAAACACATCCGCCCCCGCCATTGCCCCTCCTTCATTCCCGCACAATCCCCCCCCCCCGCACTTCAAAACGCCGCCACTTGCTAAGGACCTTCTTCCAAAGTAAGCCCGCCGCCACAGAAACTCATCCCAAATAATACTCCCCCCCCCCAATCAAGAGAATTCATTTACAATTAGAATGCGCACATGTATCATATACCCATCCCAACCTCTCTACCGATTCCCTTATTTATTCAAGTTACGATTTGTCAGTTCCCGTCCTTAATCCGGAGTTTAGTATTGGCGCGGGATGGGAGGTTATTAAGATAATTCGGCATCTCAAAGTTTCCATCATATTATTCACTTTTATTCTTTTCCGGTTGTATAGTTACCCCTTTGCGCACATCTTATTTCTATTTTATTTCCCCAATTCTTTTTTTTCTTCCATGATGAAGTGTACAGTACTATATTTGTAGACATGAGAGCTGTTTAGATATTTATTATACTAGGATAGACAAAACATATATCATAAAGTGCAAGCATTTCTCATACTCGTATCATATTATAGAAGGCTAAATTTATGCAAGAGCTACCGTTGCCGTCAACTCAACTCGGGTACCGTATTTGAGTTGGTTTCTATCACAGACAAAGTTTAACCCCCCAGGCACGAGTTAAAAAAGAGGAATCGGGAGGTTGTCCATAGCTTTAGTCTCGCTCACTAAGGGAAATTTAATACAAGTGCGGCCGATGGACATATTAGTGATGCGAAACCGAGCTTAAAGTACAGTAGCGTGCTAGCAACATGCATGACAGTCGGGGGAGAAACACACCGGGAGCCCGCACGTAGACGGGGGATGTGTACGAACGTCTGAAGGTAGCAATAGGTTTCTAAACTAGTGTCTTTCTTCTATGCTATGGGTGCCTATCTAAATTTTAGGTGCCCATCCTAAATTTTGAGCTCCTCTGGGAAGAATCACTTTCACCCGATAAGCCCTAATGGTTGAAAAAATAAAACCTAGAATTTTGATTCCTAGCTACCCATAGATTTATACAGCGCTTATTAGAGTGTTGACATGAAAAGTGTGAAGTTAAAATGGTCATTTCCTCCAGCGGCTCGGTGGTCTGCTGGGTACTGAGAGGCACTAGTAAAGTACTAGGCCAAAAGGATCCGTACGATCGGTGGTTACCGCGCGACACCTCAAAACACCCCGCTCCTACTATCAACCACCCCTCAACCACAATGCCTCCACACAAGACAGGCTACCTCACAGAGTTTGAGAAAGGGCAAATAGTTGCTCTGAGAAAAAAAAATCTCTTTGGGAGAAATTGGAGAGCTCTTAAACTGTCCAAAGAGTACTATTCAAACTTTCCATAACCGCTTCCAAAAGAGGGGTGATGCAAAAAATCTTCTTATACCTGGAAGACCTAAAATTATTGATTCCAGAACCCACCACCACCTAGGCAGAGAGTCTAAGAAAGCACGCCGCTAGACTTTATCTGAATTGTGCAATGATGTTGCACCACATTCCTCTCTCTAAATAGTCAAGAGAGCTTTGGCCTCAGTCAATATAAAGAAATGGAGAGCTAGTAAAAGAGCTCTTCTAAAGGATGAGCATGCTGTTAAGAGGTTAGCTTGGGCAATGAAGTATAAGGATTGGACAAAGGAAGACTTTGAAGAAGTCATCTTTAGTGATGAATCCTTGGTTGAAAAGTCTAAGGATCCTAAGGGTATATGGGTATTCAGAACACCTGAAGAAAAGTGGCACAAGGACTGTATTCATGGAGTTACTGAGGGGCCAGAGATAAAGCTGATAGTTTGGGCTTGTATTTGGGGCAGAAATAAGAGTCCTCTGATTCCTATTTTTGACAAGAGTGTGAATAGATTTGTATATATTAGAGTTTTGGAGGATGGTTTAGTTGATATCTGGCAGGAGGTGGAGGACACAGTTGGGGATGCTATCTTTCAGCAGGATGGTGCAAAGATACATACTGCAAGAGATACAATGGCTTGGTTTGAGGAAAACAACATACAGATTATGGAATGGCCACCCAATTCTCCGGACCTCAATCCTATTGAGCACTATTGGAAGAGGATGAAGGAAAAGCTACACCAGTGCTTTCCCAACACCCACAAGACCAAGGGGGGCCTAGATACTATTAGAAAACACCTAGCAGTAGCTCTAAATCAGGTTTGGACTCAGGATATTGAGGGGGATTTCTGGAAAGGTTGTGGGAGTCTATGCCTAGTAGAGTTGCTGCTGTCTTAGATGCAAGGGGATGGTATACCAAGTATTGATTTTTTTGTTTTCTAATTTGACATATAGCTTTTCTTATATCTATTGTATGTCTACATATATTTTCAGTTTATCCTAAGTAGTTGTGGTAGTAGGGGTAATAAATTTATAGAGGTAGTGGGGTTGCCGTTGCGTTGCCGTACGGATCCTTTTGTACCTGTACTTTGCAATGATTGGCCGGCGGTGAATCACGCTCAAGCATTATAGCATATTAGGATGGAATTTCGCCCAACCCCCAAATAGATGAATAAAGTGAAAACAGCAGCTACCGTCAACACCGCCTTCAAACCAGACACCGCCCAACAGGGTTCCGAATGGTCTGCGGAAGACTTGACGAGACCAGCTAGTCTGGTAGAAAGTCAAGTCTGGTCTAATGGTGGAAATTAGACCAACTGAACAGTCAGGATTATCGGACCCGACTCGGCCAGGACTGGTCCAACCAGGCCCGCCATGCAATAGTACATTCACAGCCCTTTAACAGAATTAGCATTGAGTTTTGTTCAAATAATGCTATCAATAAAATATAAGGAGATACTTTAAGACATTTGTCACTTTAAAGTCTTCTCATTGGCCGAAATTCATATTTGCTTTTTCAGGGTTAGGTATCAGCCAAATCCCAGGGTTCTGATTGGTTGAAAGGTTATCAGGTAAATCAAAAATGATATCACATTTGAAATAGAGTTATGATATCATATATGACTCAAATGTCTTAGAATGATGCTTTAAATAAAGGTTAATAATATTAGTGATAATATTGCACTTCCAAATAGTACAATATAATAATTCTAGAATATATTAGTTTAAAGTTAATAATATTAGATATGATATTATATCTTACCAATAGGGCAATAACTATCTATCTCCAGCTATATGTTAATAAAATATTAAAAGACACTTGAAGACTCAGACTCAGACTTTAAAGACTTCTGATTGGTTGAGAGATTGGTTTGCAGTATTACTTTTTCAAAAGGTTAATAATCTTCTCATATTGGGAGGATACATACTAACAGGTATTATATTATGTAATTGCTGGTTGGCCAATCATGGGATATTCATAGGAATAAACTCACAAGACTGGATACGTCACTACTGTCCAACTGACTAAATACTATTTACAGGATATATAAGAGATGTATAGATACTAGCCACCTGAATACAAACCATCTCCTCTACACCTCCGGCGATTGAAATCTCAACACCACGAGAATTCATCGTCAACTCCCACCACCCGCACTCCCAGTAAGCTGCACCCCCCCCCCCACCGCTCTTGTTTTGCTCCTTCGCTTAACTTTTGCATGGTCGGCAACACTCTTTTGTCCATGTTATAGACGGCTGGGACCACGGTTCGCAGTAGGAGAAAACTCTTCAACAGGCCACGGTCGATTTCCCCACCTCTTTACTTCCGTTAGAGACTGCCTTGTCAGACACGCACAAGTTTTCGATAGTTCCTACGAGGATTGGGTCTACCCCTCCTCTCCCTTTTCTCGGTTCATCCGATGGCTCTGTTACAGCCATACATCCCCCCGCTCGCCTACAGCTCACTCTCTTGTCGAGGCATCACACACACCTGTTAAATGGTAACCCCATCCCTGGTGGCGCAGCTCGGTCACACCCCTCGGTTACGCTTGGTCATGGTATTGTACTGCCTCCTTGGACGATGTCAACGCCTTGGACCGCGGAGTAATGTGTTGGTTCTACTTTATTTTAGTTTCCTCCGACCCCCCGCTTGTTTTTCTTAGTTTCGGCTGAGTTTGTACGGTCAGGTTTCTGCTAGAGCTATTTTGTGATATGAACAGAGTTTCTTTTGTTACTTGGTTTTAAAGGGGAGGAGTTTTCGGGTCTGGTTTTCCTGTCATTTCCTGCTTACTGTGTTTGATGAATTTTTCTTGTCGTCTCTTTAGCTGGTGAGGGATTTTTGTTTTCGCGGTAGGATCGTGCGGTTGGTTCCACACCAGAGGAACTTGGGACGGTGGTTTTTTCCGGTGGACCGAGGTGGATTTCTTTACACAGGGGGTTTTTTTTTACCATAGCTTACCGCTGCACGTAGCCTTTGTACCCCGTAGTTGATAATCACAGCGCATGATCGAAAAAAGAAAAAGAATACTAGCCACCTGAATGGAGGTTATCTTTTTTCACTTCATTGACTGCCACTGGATCTCAAACTGACTATATTAGCCTACAGGTAGTAGAATAGTCCTCTGGGTGGTTCTCAGAACTATCAAGAAATAGTTATAGAATTTCATAGATTAATTACCAAGGGAGACTATAAGCCAACTATAGGCATTATAGTATTACGATAAGTTATTTAGTAAACTCAAGAGGTACAAATCTAACAGTGGATAGATGGTCTAAGGGGTTTGCCTCTGGGTAGCACCTGTAAAAACCAAGCCATTAGTACTAATCACTATAGGAGTATATAGTTAGTCTAATTGTGGAAGATAATAAGTAGCTCAGCAAATTGACTATATAGTGTACACATAGATTAAATTCCCACTATGCCAGTAAGTCTAATAGAATATATCTCCAGTAGGCAACAAGGTAGTTGGCCACTCTAATGTGATACTAGAAAGAGCTTTGCTTTCCTACCATAGCAATTAGAATATAGTGCAGAATCCTCCCTCATCAATGGAGATAATCATGCCTGAGCCCTCTCATATGTAAAGATGATATTGAGAGAACCCTGAAAGTAGCAGGGCGCTTAGAAAAGTCCCAGTAATAGATGTTCCTTACTTATAACTATATCTACTCAACTATAATACAATTATTACTCTACTCCTATAGCCTATAATTCCTGAGAAGGAGCTTGAATTCGGTGAAGCTTTCAGGCTGTTATGCACACGAGAATAGCTTACCATTATTATTAGAGGCTGCCTCTCAGAAATGGAAAGAACATATGTCCAATCTCATCTCACTGTAGTAGGAGCAATTAGAGGCATCTATGTTGACTACTCAGGATACTGGAAGAACTCACGTTCCATGATGCCAAATACTGATTGGAAAAATAAGTGAACTCTACTTCTTATCTGATGTATATGCATATTATGCATTATGCTTGATATCTGGCTATTCGAACTGATCACTCGATAGTTCACGATAAAGACTATTGGTATGTTGCCATTGCGACCGCATATATGAACTTAGTCTATTAGAATAAAGAGATTGAAGGCTATCTGCTGGTGGAGTGGAGACACCCTCAGGTGAAATAGATAGTTGGGAGACTCTCTGAGTTTGAGTGGGGCAATTATTCAGGGTCAAACAGTGTTCGCACTTTCTTTGAAGAAGCTGAAATCTTGGAAAAATACATGAATGTTAGAAAACAGAAAGTAGCAAGATTTTAGTATAAGTAGTAACTTAAGGGCTATTTCCTGGAGATTGAAAAAATCAAGCAAGGGAGAAGAGACCTTAATAATATAACAAGTTATTATCTTTATAATTCGAGTACTTCTATCTTATTACTTTACCTTTACTGAACCATCATCACCTGAGTCTTCCTGACTTCTCTCCATTATCTCGAATACCGCACGGCCTAGCTTCCTCTATCTCTCTGAGTTAGTTACCCCATAACACAGGCTTAATGATATTAAGTTTTACTGTTTGATTCTTCCATTGAACTTTATCTTTATCTTTATTTTATGACTTTGAGTCTTCAGTATGGTCAGAACCTTAAGATTCCTCTCCTCACAGAATGCACCCATTACAATCTTCAAGTAAGTATGACATACTAGCTTTGGTATTTTTTACTGTGTAGGTTCTACAATACTAGTTTTTAACAACATATATCTTTTTGTTTTGTATCAAATATACTTCCTGGACTAGCGGAAGTGAGGTCTCATACCTTCATAATCTGATACCAACTGCTATAAAGAAGTATGATATAGCTCATTCAAGCTAAGTTATTTCAACTGCAATAACAAGTATTAGTAGTTTTGTTCACTTGAATCTATTCTCCTAAGTCTACTGTAGTTAAAACTATGATTTCTACTAAGATTCTTCATAGTAGGTCTAGCAAGTAGATACACTATATAGTAAAGAGAGATATTAAGAAATGTTAGTATTATGTAAGTCTACATTGTGGAAATATAAAAAAAGTAAGCATTATATATACTTAAGCATGAAACTTGCTTTTACTAATAATAAGAAGAGCAAAATAGAAGAACTGGCTATTATACTGAGAGGTGATTAGAATTGATATCGTATGGTATGCTAGCATACTTCAAAGCAGACTCAAGTTAGTGTAGAAGTGTAACAGGTTAACTAAGATTATAGAATATACTAACTCTATAGATAGATAGCTATGGTGGACTATACTATAATAGCCCACTGGCATATATTATACTTTGAGATAATCTGTATTAGTTTGGTATGATATATTTCCATATCAAAATATATACTCTGCTTGATATAAGACTCTACTCAACAAATTAAGGCTATGTACAAGAATTAGGGTAAGATAAGGTAACTCTGCATAAAGGTAGATATTTTACAAGACAGAATAAGATTTAAGTAGTAGAATTAGCTAGCCTCAACAACTTAGTATAAATATTATGTATAACTTTCCTAAGTGGAACAGTGGTTCAATAGGTGACGATCGTGTACGTAGCATCAGGAGACATTCTTAGACCACTGTCTTCATTACATGTAATAGCCAACTACCTTGTAGTCCTATCGTGTAATGCTGTCTCCATGCTGAGTCATCATAAAGAGGGAAAGATATAAAGAAGTCTCTTATAACATAGTATATAGGAAAGTCCTTAAGTGGTTGCATAAAGAACTAACTACAGGTCTCAAATCCGCCTTTATATATTTCTCCACTCACAACCCTAACCCTGGTGACTCACCCAAGTGAGTCACACTTCTGTCTTGACTCGCAATGAGTCATACCTCTGAAATCTATCAGTTGACTCATATGAGTCAACCGTGCAACATACCTAATCAAACATACTAATCATAACGAGTCATGCTCCCTTCTGGGGTCACATGCGTAAAAACCATGACTCACAACTGTGAGTCATGTGTGAAACTCATAACATCATATGACCATCAATTATGGTCGTGCAAACATCATAAAACATATAATAAAACTATAGTATACTAGAATATACTATGTGAGATACATAAAACATATGACTAGTAAGTACTAGTCATGCGAAATCCTACCAACCATACCCAGTTTGTAACATATGTAAGGCTCTGTCTGATAGAGCGAGCTAACCACCCAGATATGAGCTACAATTTCAATCTATACTGAAGTTTAGCCAATTATATTATGTTCATATAGAGATAGATTTATCAGCTAAAAAACAGCTTGCCCTCTGTGTCTCATGTCGATGAGTTTTACATTCTAATGAATCATAAGTCCTAAGATTGCAATACTCAAAATCCTGTTACTTTTACTTAAAAAGGGAATATTAAATTCAATTTTCTGCAAAATATGAGCAATTTTTATGAAGAACTCACTGACTTTTTACATACCAAAGTTGCGAAATTTGAGAGTATAACATAAAACTTTATAATGTAAAACGTCCATGAGTAGTTTATAAAAATAGCTCATATTTTGCTAAAATATAAATAGTATCTGATCTTTTAGATATGATAAACAGAAGTATCAGAATTAACTAGAGTATCTCACGATTAGCTAAAACATAAAACTCAATCACATGGCTTACCATAGAGAACAAAAGACAGATTGTTTTTTTGCTAATGGAGTACAATTATGGGTACTTGCTATAATGTGAGAAACCTTTACCCTAACTAGAAATTTCTGTTACTTTACTGAGAGATTTCAGATACCCTATCATTACAGATCAAGTTATTTAGTTATAGATGGAAATGTTCATAAATCTTTCTTGGGTGTTAGATGTTGATAGTACTATTGTATGAATGAGTAGATTTGACACTACAGGTATATCAGGGTGCAGAATCTTATGAAATAGGGAGTATTTTCTTAATACTCCTTTGTATAACTAATATTAAATTACTACATGCTAATTGGTACTATAATATAATATTATAATCAAGTATTAAATTTTCATAGTTGATAGATATCTATTGTAGTCTTACAACATAGTTTACATTACTGTTATCTAAGTAAGCGAATGTTATTTACAGAACATATAAGAAATGTATAAGTAGTTACTAAAATAGAAGCATTCCGTCTAGCTTTATTGGCTAATTCATAACTGAGAATTAAAAATATTAGAATAAGGATAGTAGAATAGTTCTTTTAGTAATCTACTATGAGTTTTAAAAATAGTAATAAAACTTTGTAGATAAATACTTGAGTGAAGGTCCAAGTCAACACAGAGTACTATAGCATTATAATTATGGGTTATTAAGTGGACATCAGATGTAGATATCTTATTATGATAGATATAGTCTAAGATATTTGACTCAGAACAGTACATATAGAAGCTGAGCTATTAGAGCTAACTGCTAGGAAATTATATAGTCAACCAAATAGTATAAGATAATAAATAGCTTAGGTGAATAACTGTATAGTGTATATATAGACGAAACTACCAATCCATTAGTAAGTCTAATAGAATGTTTCTCTAATAGTCAACTAGATATTTAACTACTAACAAGTTAGTAACAGAAGGAGTTTTCCTATACTATAGTTATAATTAAATTGAAATGTAAAAGATATAACTATAGATGAAGCTTCTGATATTCTGAGATAGTGTTGAGATAACACAGGGTAGAGTGGTGACCTTATAAAAGTTAATGTAGTGAAGAGCTTAAAGACCTTTGTCTAGTGTCTGTATTACTTTAAAATATATTAACAGAATAAAATAAATACCATATTTCACAAAATATTGTCTTTTGGTATTTCTAAGCAAAGACAACCTGTCAGGAATATTTAAATCCTAGACATATAGTCAATGTCTCTAATTATATTCTGTGCCAAAAAGAGATTCAGAGAATACCTAATCATAATTGTAACATATTTTATCAAAAAAAGTAATATTGTAACATGTTACAAGACAAAATATCTTATATTTTGTCACATCTCAGTTTCTGCTCTCTTGCAATTATTAAACCTTCTCTGGATCCTGTTTTTACACAGAATATGAAGAGAGTTATTGGCTATATATCTCTATAGTTTAAATATTTCTTTTGAAATTGCCTTTGCTAAGGAATTAGAAAAATATACTGTTTTGAGAAATATGACATTTTTTTTTAATAATAATTTGAGATGCCAAATAGTGCCTAAAAAATAATACTACTTTACCCAGATACCTATGATTGTATAATTCTGCTTACTGAAACTACTAATATTTTCTCATAATATTATGAAATATTCTCATTTTCTGCTAATTCAATAATTAACCCTTTTCTCTATTAGTTTTTCTAATAACCACTAATTTCTACTATTCTAATATTTTCTTTTTGCATTTAGTAATACATACAAGTGTTTACTTACTACATGCAGTGGAAGCTTGCAGTATTAGCTTTATCCCTAAATAATTAATTTTGTTTTCCTAGCTGGACCTATTTTTTTTATGATCACATTTTCCTCTTATTATTAAGGAGTATTTTACTTATAATTATTATATCTACTATAGCCTTAGAGGTACCCAGCCATGATAGCCATATTCAAAATTCTCATCCGGCCGGAGGCCGGTTCCCACTTGTACTTAATTAAACACATTGTTTCCATCGATTATACTGTAGAATCTCGGGAAAGTTGGGGTGGAGATAGTGCCTCGCTTAGATTAGGGGCGGCGAAAATGGATTTACGAGTATCAAAAAAATTTTGATGCGCTGAGTGCGTGATATTATTAGAGAGTTTGCGCATGGAGACCTAGGTGGCGGTATCCCATAGTCCGTCGGGTGATGCGCCCAAGATATCGGGTTAAGAAAAGAGCGAGATTTACAAAGTAACCTTCCTTAAATGGAAATAAATTAACGAGATCTGGAAATCATCTTTCCCTGACCGGAAGTAACTTTCTTGGCTTTAAAACTAAGACCTCTAGTGCCGATTTCTTGGGCGCAGCGACGGACTAAGGGATAGGTGGCTTGGAGGTCGGGCGACAGTAGAATGAGCTGGCTAATCACATCGCCCTCAAATTTATTCCCTGCCCAAGCCCGGATCTTAGGCCATGTCATGATAGTACCCCGCTGATGAAGCAAGTATCTCCCTCGGCTCTGTAGCAATATTAGAAGACATTTAAATCGTCGAAGTGTATTGTGTGGCTGCTGATTCATTGTTCTGCGGTAATTGAATTTCTTCAGGTCTGAAAAGCCCTATTTTACACTTCTCCCAGGTCTCGCCATCCACTTAGGTGTCTAAGACTTTTAGGTTAATAGAAAATAACCTGTTTTTCTGCTACCTAGGTCTCCTTGCGCAAACTCTCTATTAGATTAATATGCAATCGTTTATCAAGATTAGCCTGGGACCAGTCCAGATCAGACCTTAAGACAGGTCACATTTCTGGCTACAGTCAAGGTATTATTGGCGCAAATTTGGGGGACTGCCCCCAGGCATCTGTGAGGTTTCACAATAAGACCCCGCTTTTCTCACCCTCGAGAAATTCTAGCAATCAACCACTCCATCATCCATCTTCTACAATATCCAAAGTGCCAAAACCGCAGAATGTCGCAATTATTCAGTAATAATATCAACTCTTTGAACACCGTCACGAATAACTTTACTATTGCCGATGAGCGGTCTCAAATCTTGACCTGGCTGTCGCCTCTAGAGCCCAATATACGCCACCATGACGTCCGAGACTGCCGAGTCGAAGGTGTAGGGGAATGGCTCTTTAAAACAGAACAATTTAGAAACTGGTGCGCCGGCAACGAGGGAGGTGAATCCAATCACGGAGTTTTGTTCTGCTACGGGGATCCGGGAGTTGGCAAGACTTACATTAGGTAACAAAGACGAACCTCGAAGAATAAGGAGGAAAATGGCAAGTGCTGACGAGCCGTGATGTTATAATAGCTCATTAGTGATAGACAAATTGTGCGATGAGGCCAGAGGGAAATATGTCGCCGTTGCGTGCTTTTACTTTGACTTCGCCGCCCAGAAAGAACAGCCATCGACGAGTATGCTTGGCGCCCTACTTAAACAAATTGTGGGTGGGTTAGAAGAGGTGCCGGGGGAAATATCGCAAGCCTATGAAGACCAGAAAAGGATGATTGGTGGACGGAGACCGCAGCTTAGCGATATTGTGAAGATGATACAGATTACCTCTTCTAAAAAACTTACATTCATTTGCATCGACGCCGTGGATGAATGTGCGGCAGAACATCGAGTGAAGCTCCTTGATTCGCTGGATCGAATCCTCCAAAAGTCTCCGGCCACTCGGATATTCATGACGGGGAGGCCACATATTCAAGCTGAAATCGGGAAGCGCCTTTCTAGACAAGTAACGAGTATAGCAATCACCTCCAGGAAAGATGATGTTATCGAATACCTTCGTACTAGGCTGAAGGAGGACACGAACCCTGACGCAATGGACAGTACTCTGGAGGCAGACATCTTGAGGAAAGTTCCTGAAGATGTTTCTGATATGTATGTAGAAGCAACGGCACTCTAGAAGCTACCTCAAGTTATCTACTAACAGATACATATCTAGATTCTTGCTTGTCTCGCTAAATATCAACGCCATCTTACAAGAAACCACGATCCACCGCAGGCGACAAAAGCTTAATGCAATGACCGATGGCTTAGGGCTAGGCGATGCTTATGGGGTAACACTGGATCGGATAAAGGGACAAGGTGGGGAGAAAGCGAGGCTTGGGATAGTCACATTGATGTGGATCTCACATGCGGAGCGGCCCTTAAGGCCCGATGAATTGTGTCACGCCTTAGGAGTTGAGATAGGGTCACCGAACTTCAATAGCGACAATGTTCCTTCGATAGGGACGTTACTAGCCTGTTGCCAAGGACTTGTTGCTGTAGACAAGGAGGCTTCCACGGTCCGATTAATCCATTTTACTCTTCAAGAGTACCTCCGGGCTTATCCTGAGCTTTTTGATACTGCTCACTCGACGATTGCAGAAACCTGCTTAAGTTATCTGAATTCGCAGCAGGTCAAGGGTTTCTCAACCACCCCCTCTCTTAATCTCCAAAGTACACCATTCCTCGAATATTCTTCTTTGTATTGGGGAATACACGCAAAAAGGGACCTTTCAGACTCCGCAAAACTGCTTGCACTAAAGTTATTTAATGATTACGACAACCATATATCCGCGAAAATCCTCGTCAAAGCACAGGCATGGTATTATTCCACTATTGATTTCGATAAACGATTCCTATTCAGTGGGCTACACTGTGCATCTCTCTTTGGAATCGATGAGATTGTGGCTAGTTTAGTAGGGGTGGAAGGTTGTGATATCAACCAAAAAGACAGCGATGGTAATGCACCTCTCGCATGGGCTGCTTCGAATGGGCACGAGGGAGTGGTGAAAATACTACTTGGACGGGACGACATCAACCCCGAAAAGCCAGGCCGATGGGATCAAACACCACTCTGTTATGCTGCTGAGAATGGACACGAAAGAGTGGTGAATATACTACTCGGACGGGACGACGTCAACCCCGAAAAGCCAGACCGATGGGGTCAAACACCGCTCTGTTTTGCCGCTGAGAATGGACACGAGGGAGTGGTGAAAATACTACTCGGACGGAACGACGTCAACCCCGAAAAGCCAGACAGATTTGATAGAACACCACTCTGTTTGGCTGCTTCGTATGGGCACGAGGGAGTGGTGAAAATACTACTCGGACGTGACGACGTCAACCCCGACCAGCCGACCAGATCTGGGAAAACACCACTCAATTATGCTGCTGGAAGAGGGCACGAAGGAGTGGTGAAAATACTTCTCGAACGGGACGACGTCAACCCCAACAAACCTGATAACAAGGGCCGAACACCACTCAGTCGGGCTATTAACAATGGCCATACAAGAGTTATAGCCCTTCTCCAGCCTCTGGCTGGGTCTGGCATCCACCACCCCCAGCATGTCCTCAGAACAGTGGATCCCCGACTCCGACTCCTCCGATGACGGCACCCTATACGCCACCTCCACAAGAACCACAACCTCTGCATAAACACATCCGCCCCCGCCATTTGCCCTCCTCCATTCCCGCACAACCTCCCCCCGCACTTCAAAACGCTACCGCTTGCTAAGGGCCTTCTTCTAAAGTAATCCTGCCGCTACAGAAGCTCATCCCAAATAATACCCCCCCCAATCAAGAGAATTCATTTACAATTAGAAATGCGCGCATGCATTATATCCCATCCCAACCTCTATACCAATTCCCTTATCTATTCAAGTTATGATTTATCAGTCCCCGTCCAGAATCCGGAGTTTAGTATTAGCAAGGGAGGTGAGGTTATCAAGATAATTCGGCATCTCCATCATATTATTCACTTTTATTCTTTTCCGGCTGTATTATACCCCTTTGTGCACATCTTGTTTCTGTCTTTTTTTCCAATTCTTTTCCTCCTTCCATGATGAAGTGTACTATCATATATATGTACACATGAGGGCTGTTTAGATATTATATTTACTAGGATTGACAAAACATATATAGCGCAAGCATTTCTCATAAGTTACTCGTATTATATTATAGAAAGCTAAATTTACGCAAGAGCTAAAGTATCGTTGCCGTCCACTCAACTTGGGTACAGTATTTGAGAGTTTGTTTCTAACTTACCATGAACAAAGTTTAACCCCCAGACACAAGTTCAAAAGGAGGAATCGGGAGGTTGTCCATAGCTTTAGTCTCGCTCACTAAGGGAAATTTAATACGAGTGTGGTGGATGGATATATTAGTCATGCGAAACCAGAGCTTGAAGTACAGTAGCGTGCTAGCTGCTTGCGGGACAATCGGGGGAGAATCATTGGACGTTTGCATGTAGATAGGGTTATGTGGGCGAACGTCTGAAGGTATCATAGCAATAGTTTTCCAAACTAGTATCTTTCTTCTATGCTATGGGTTCCTATCTAAATTTTGGGTGCTCATCCTAAATTTTGAGCTCCTCTAGGAAGAATCACCTTCACTCGATAAGCCCTAATGGTTGAAAAAATAAAGCCTAGAATTTTGATTACTAGCTACCCATAGATTTATACCGCGCTTATTAGAGTGTTGACATGAAAAGTGTGAAATTGAAATGGTCATTTCCTTCAGCGCCTCGGTGGTCCGCTGCGTACTGCGAGGCACTAGTGCAATTATTGACCAGCGGTGAACCACGCTCAAAAATCATAACTTATGGAATTTCGCACAACCCCCAAATCAGATGAATAAAACGAAAACAGCAGCTACCGTCAACACAGCCCTCAAACCAGACACCGACCAATACCCTAGAAGATTTCACCGGAGTAATGCGATACTTGCGCAGGAAAAGCTCCTTTTTTTAGTCATTTATTTCTACATGAACGGAGATGTTAGATCGGAAAATCAGCCCAGGATATGGTTGATTGAACTTACGCTTGTATCAAGAACATAGCGCCCCGCAACCTTGCCTTCCTCCAGGAGTTGGAAGACTTTAGTGAGCTCAGAGAGCTTTCCAACTTTGAAGGGGGCTTTGATGAGGCCACGGGCGAAGAAGTCGATTGCTTCTTGGGTGTCGAGGCGGTTGCCGACGTAGGATCCTTTGATGGTAATCATCCGAATGACGGTCGAGAATACTTCGGCTGAAACGCGGGCTTTCGGGGGGAGACCTACGCAGACTATGGTTCCGCGAGACCTGCAGTACTATTATTCGCCCGAGGCGTTAATTATCTGATACTCTTTTTAAGGCGGAGTGGTTCCAGGATATATTTACCTCTGCGGCCTGTTGGAAAGGCTTCTCGCTCACAGCGAGAAGGATGACAGCGTGCGCACCCAGACCCCCGGTTACAGATTTGACATTTGCCACTATATCGCCTTTCGCAAAATCCACGAATTCCTCAGCACCGAGTGTTTTGAGACACATTTCTTGCTTTTCGCTCCCAGTATCGATGGCTATGACACGGAAACCCATTGCTTTGGCGTATTGTATCTAATATCCTTCAATTAGCTACAGTATAGGGGAAAGATCCTGGGATGATTACCGCAAGAGAGCCGAGACCACCACCGGCACCGACGATAGCTACAGTTTGACCTGCCCGGACGTTAGATTCCTTAAGGGCTTTATAAACCTACTAGAGTTAGTTTGGTAGGGATAATGGCTAATAACTGGGTACAAACCGTGATTCCGGCACAGAGAATAGGTGCAATCGCATCCAATGGAGCTTCTTTGGGAATTCTAGCGACATGTACGGCCTTGCCAATCGCATATTGCTGAAAAGTGCCATCCACAGTGTATCCCGAGAGTAGAGCCTTTTCGCACAAGGGCTCATCTCCAGCCATACCTATTCCACGTTAGTAGGGGTGTATAAAAGCCAGACGGAACAAACTTACAAAATTCGCAGTGGCCGCAACTCCCGTTGAGCCACTTGATGCCCGCATGGTCGCCTACTTTGATCTCCTCAACCAGTTCACCCACGGCGACAACAACACCGGCACCTTGAAGACAGTCAGAAACGCTCACTTTTTAGCTTAACCAAAAGATCATACCTTCGTGACCACCAATCAGGTTTTGTTTAGTGCGCAAAGGCCAGTCACCCTTCCATGCCTACTCATTGTTAATAACTTCCCATTGCCCAAATCTAGTAGGGGCTTTTACGTGAAGATCGGTATGACAAACTAGGATCTAAATTAATAACCGAAACCAACTATCAAACCAATCAGATCTTGCAACTCACCTCCAGTGTATTTGATATTAATCAAAACTTCATCCGGGCCCGGTTTTGGAACCGGAACCTTTTTGTACTCAATTGGATGATTGTTGTCCTTATAAATTTGTGCGTATTGCTCTCTGGGAATAGACATGATTGGTAAATGGAGTAGGGAAATGGTTGTTTCGAATGAATTGGGAAATGGTTGTTTCGAATGAATTGGGTATGGTTGTTTCGAATTAATTGGGTGGATGAGACTATTGCGGACGAGGAGATACTTATACCCCAGCAAAGGTAAAATGTTTCTCCCCCGACTGGTTAGAGGTGTTGCCTGACAATGATGCCTATCTTACGCTCATCCCGTCGATGACGCAGTCCTCCCATGTGGTGGTAGCGTGTTTGTGGAGTGATTCCGGGGAGGTTTGCCCTAGGCTTCTTGCATCTTCCGCCCTAACTTTGTGTAGTGCCGGGATCCGTATCTGTAGTGCCCACAAAAACGAGTGGTACACGGAACACTTGAGCCAGCTGCGTGCGGTACTCGGGTAGAGTCTTTCTTTAGACATCTCATTTTCTCTTCTCCGGTTCAGCGTAGAATGAGCTCATTCCCAGCGTTGCAATCCAGAGTAAATCCGACGTGGTGGTGGAAGGGTAAAATAAACTGGGGTGATTAACAGCTGATTCTCGCCTCTCGAAGAATCGGATGAGGCGGTGGTGACACTCAGCCGGTTGTTTTTCAGCAGCCCTAAACCTAATCGCTTACCGACCAACTAATTACGATATCAGGTGAGGGAAGCCGGAGATAATCTCGCCACAGGGACGACCCTGGCTTGGCGCTAACCTAGGCGGAGCCGCCCGCCCTTTAGTTTGAAAAGTCTTCGTAGCCACACTGGTCCATCCATGCAGTTGCGGCTGGCGCAGTGCTAGAGTACTAGTATGTTGGTGGCAGCCGAGCAACAACCACAGCTACATGAATACCGTACGAGTGCGGTCGATATATTAGGCACATGCCAGATATGGGCACTCTGCGACGAGGAGGTTCACCAAACTTTTCTTATTAGACCCACGTGGCTAATATCATGTAAATTTATCGGCTCCCGCGCAAAATAAGTCATAGTGCAGATTAACAAAGAAACACACCAATCTAAGGCTCATTGCACCATAACTTATTTTGCGCGGGAGTAGAACATTGTGGCTTCCGAAGACCTTTTCAATCGAGAGTGAGTTAAAAAGTGCCAAGTCTAAGCTCCATATCATATTTCCAGAAACTCTTGCGATGCACAAGGCCACAAACCGTGCCAAGATCCCCCTCCGAACGACGTTAAGTGAGCTTCGAAGCAGGTGGGACGACTCCTAGGGAGTCCGTCCTGACAGTTCAACGATAGTAACAGTTCAACGATAGATCCACTGCATAATATTATTATTATAATAAGAAATATGCTCGGCGAAAAACCAATTTCATTACCGTAATTACCCAGAACTATGATTTCGTATATTATTAGAAGGTGCAGGGACTTGTAACAAACTAACCGACAAAGGCCCATGGGCCACGGACGACAGAGAAGGCTCTAGGAAAAAAAGAGTCTAGCAATGAGATAAGATATGAAAAGACTAGAGGATAGTTGGAATAAGAATCATGAGTTCTAAAAGTTTTCAAAGTGGCTTGCAGTTTGGAAGTAGCGAGGGGGAATGGAAAGCACCAATATTCTACCGTGAAATAGATTTCTAGTGACCTTAGAGAGTGATGTCCGAGGCAGAGCTCGGCGAAGCTATAAGTGTAGCTCGAGCTTTTGAAGACTCTCGAAATACAAAGACACCTGAACTTGTGTGCCCCACGAGGGAGAAACACAGTATATAATGAATTTGAGAGGGTCACATTATATATTATTCTCAAGAATCCTGATCAAACGCCAATAGAAAGAGCGAAAGAGCCCCAGAACGCAAGGCACCACCTGGTGGGGGTAAGGTTCCGGTAGGGGACTGGTTCTCATCAGGTGTATGGGCATAGTTCTCGCATGCCCATACAAATTCAAGGGCGTCATGGCTAGTGGTTTCCGGGGGTAAGGAGCGGTGGGATTCCATAGGGTGAAGAGGAAGAGGAAGAGGAAGATCTTCGGTCCAGTTGCCTATATTGATGTTCTGAAAGCCTTTGATTCGGAGTTGGTCATCTTTGCTTCCATCGATAGGAAGTGTGACTCCAAGATCACGGAAAGATTTTTGGAGAAGTTCATCTTTTTCAGAGGTAAAAGCAGCCCAAGCATCAGCAACAACATGCGTAACCATTATACGCTTATCGCTAGCCCTCCATTTTTCGGGGGGGTTTGAGTGGCTCCGAGTCTCCATATAGGTATCAGTATACTCTCGTAAATAAGACTTAAAAGGCTTATTGACCGCTGTGTCTAGAGGCTGGAGGAGCCCGGTACAGCCAGAAGGAATAAGAGATGTTGTAATCTGAGCTGAGTGTAGTTTCTCAAGTACCGTCTCTGTTGTATGAAATCCAGCAACGTCCATGAGAAGTAGACTTTCATGGCTTAAGGCTGTATTTGCTTCGTAGGTAGGTAGAGTGGTGTGGGAGGTGGGAGGGTTGTGTGTATTCCGCAGTACTGGGCAGAGTTCGTTCTCAATAAAGTCAAGAAACAGCTGCTCGTTATTGCAAGAAGTATCATTGAACTCGACTGTAACGCCCGGATGCCAAAGATGCCCTTCTCTTCGCCGTACAGTTTCTGTTAAGATTCGTTTGGTTACTATGAGACCCGCTAGGACGAGAATGCAGTGTTTATTGAGAAGCTAAAACAAGATGAGAAGAAAGGAAAAGAACAACGAGTAGAAGACAAGAGAAGTAAAGAGCGTTAAACAAGTTCAAAGGACAACGCGGTTGCTCTTGTATGGTCCTTGCAGGCAGATCAGTCAGGTGCTTAGGTGTGTACGTTATCTACACCACAAACACAGACTTTACGCATGTACAGAGTATCAACTATCACAGAAGCCTCACATCACCAGTCCCTTCTGTTCTCACTAGTCGTATTTCCTAACAGTTTCACCACTTGTCCCATGAAAAATAAGTTTGGGTCTTATTCTTGCTATTCCATCTCCGAAGATATAAAGAATAAGCGTTGCCTGCCTCTTATCCCAGCCACTGTGTTCAGTCTTCCCAGCTACTGTTTTACTTCCAGCTAGGTCGTAGGTTTTGCCATCGAGGTATTCGAAGGGAATTGGTGTTTCATCAAGATTGAGTATATTTGAAAGATGAAAGTGGCCAATATCAGATATTAGACCAGCTTGTTCAAAGTGATTCCGTGGCTGTGAATTGCGTCTATTGAATCGGAGCCAATTAATCACTAGGAACTCATACTCGTCCGGTAGTCGTGATGAAATCTTTGTTAGAGCCCGGCAGGATATACCCCACCGCTTAAGAAATCCACTAAACCACCCAATGGAAAATACAAACAAATTAGGTGCTCCACCATAATGCTTGCTAAAGAGTTGCCAAGCTCATGCTCGTAACCATCCTCGTTGAATTAGTCTCCCTGTCTTTCTCTCCTCTAAGAATATCTCGAACAATTCCATTTCCATCTCTGGCCACCTGCATATCCACTTTGCTGACTGCTGTCTTCCGGTTTCCTTCTGATTTACAATGGACTCCAGAGTACTCCACGATTGCTATATTGTCGTCTCAGGTATTTTCCGAAATTCAGAAGCGTCTTTCTGAGTTGGTCGACGATATTGTATTTCTTGCAGAGTAGTCGGTACTCGGTGATGTATAAGAAAAAGTATTACTTCTAATTTTCGCTTCTTGTTGTAGGCGCACCGTATCTTCTTAATCAGTCCCCGCTCACGGTATATCCTTCCTGCGAGTACCTTGGGCTTTGGTCCGGGCCCGAGCTTTTCCCTTGGATCTGGTGCTACCGTGCGCCGACCAAGTTGCTGACTATTGAGTTCATTTCGAGTACGTGGAGGCAGTTGTGGCTGTATCCGAGTTGCTGTAACAGAAAGAGTAAAGCATAGTAGAAGTAAAAATAGGACGAGATAATTGATTGGAATAGGCATTGTGGCTTTTGAGTTGCATATCCATTGGGCGGTCTGAAACAGTAAAATTCGCAGCCAGGCACACTCAAAATTGTGATTCGCTGCAGATTATTAGTCACCAGGATGCAGAGTTACTTGGACGTTCCAAATCCGATTTTTGTTGCCCAAAATGGCTCGGTCTTGCCTGATTTGAACATCCAAGTAACTTGGCATCGTGGTAACTAATAATCTGCAGTGAATCACAAGTTTGAGTGTGCTTGGCTGCGAATTTTATTGTTTCAGACCGCCCAAGGGATAGCCTACCGTACTCACGCGGCCGGATTGAAATCAGAAGACCCTATTTCGGACTAGCGCATATTGCGTGGCAACTAGCGACAGATGGTAGTATCTCCGGTATCGTCCACCTTGCTCGCTTTACAACAATCAGGAATACAATGATACTACTGCCCACGATGCCGGCTACACATCGTGGAATTGGATCAGCACATTGGTACAATCCTCTCCTCCTTGGGTGATACTTGCAGCAGGTAACCACTATTTCGAATAGCGTTTGTCTACCTTCTACCTTCTACCCGTATGACAGCCGAGTATTCAGGATCCTGTGGGGTAAGGTAAGGTCGTTATGTTTCTCGAGAGATACTAGGAATCTCGAGCCCAATAGTATAAGATGTAAAGAGTTTGTATTGAAAGTATAGTGTAGGAAATAACTTAGATGGTTGCATGAAGAACTCAGTACCAAGGCACTTTTTTATTTATTTTTATTTCATGTGCTATTGTTTATCAGCTAAAGGGTACAAAGACTATGTGGAGCGGTAAGCTATGGTATAGAAGAACCACCTGTGTAAAGAAATCCTCCTTGGACCACTGGAAAAAACCATCATATCAAGTCCCTCTAGTGTGGAACCAACTGCACAATCCCGCTATGAAAACAAAATACTCCTGCCGGCTAAAGAGACAACAAAAGTAAATCATCAAACACAACAAGCAGGTAACAACAGGAAAACCGGACCAGAAAACTCCCCTTGACAATAAAACAAAAGAAACCACATTATGATCCCAGAGTACTCTACACGGAAACCTGACCGTAAAAACCTAGCCAAAACTAAGAAAATACAAACAGGGAGTAAGAAGGCAGCTAAAACCAAGTAAAGTCGGACACATTACTCCATAGCCCAAGGCGTTGACATTGTCTAAAGAGGCAGTGAAATACTATGACCGAGCGTAACCAAGGGTTGTGGCCGAGCCGAACCACGGGGAGGATTACCACCGGTAATGGCTATGAAGTGGCCACCTAATGAGAGAATGTTTGACAGTAACTGAGCCACGGGACGAAACTGGAGGAGGAGAGGAGGGATAAACCCAGGACAGGAACACGGGAGCCGAGGACTACCAAGGGGCCAAGATGTTTCGCGCTGCGACGGTACCGACCGAACTGTTCAGGAGACAGTGCAATACCAGAAAGCAAGTCCACCAGTGCCACTACTATATAGATCGTACAAAGCTGAAAACGGCATACAGGTATGAAGAGGGGTTACAGACTGTGCAAAAGTTAAGCGAGAGGCAGAATAGATGCTGAAGGGGGAGGGGAGACGGGCCCCTAGGTAAAGAATTGAGAGGCCAGGACCATCGCAGGGGCAAGTGGGGTGCAGCTCACTGAGAGTGTGAAGGCGGGTGTTGACGATGATTTCTCATGGTGTTGAGATTTCAATCGCCAGGGTTATAAGGGAGATGGGTAGTACTCACTAACAAGGCGCTTTTTAATTTTTAATTTTTATTTCATGTGCTATTGTTTATCAACTACGGGGTACAAAGACTACGTGGAGCGGTAAGTTATGGTAAAGAAAAACTGCCTGTGTAAAGAAATCCTCCTCGGACCACCGGAAAAAACCATCATCCCAAGCCCCCCTGGTGTGGAACCAACCTCACGATCTCAACATGAAAACAAAATACTCCTGCCGGACAAAGAGACAACAAAAGTAAATCATCAAATACAACAAGCAGGAAACAACAGGACAACCAGACCCGAAAACTCCCACTGACAATAAAATAACAGATATCACATTTATATCCCAAAGTACTCTACACAGAAGCCTGACTGTAAAAGCCTAGCCAAAACTAAGAAAATACAAACGGGGAGTCAGATGATAGCTAAAATCAAGGAAAATCCGACACATTACACGGTAGTCCAAGGCGTTGATATTGTCCAAAGAGGCAGTTCAATACTATAACAAGCGTAACCAAGGGTTGTGGCCAATCCGAACCATGGGGAGGATTACCAGGGGAAATAGCTATGAAGTCGCAACCTAATGGAAGGATGTTTGGCTGTAACCGAGTCACAGGATGAAACCAGAGTAGGAGAGGCGGGGTTAACCCAGGACAGAGACCCGGGAGCCAAGGACAGCCAAGGGCTCCCGCTGTTTGGGGATGCGACCATACTGACAGAAGCATTCAGGAGAGTGTGCAATACCAGAAAGCAAGCCCACCAGTACCACTACTTAATGGATCGCCCGAAGCTGACAACCACACACAGGTATGAAGAGGTGTTGCCAACTGTGCAAAAGTTAAGTGAGAAGCAGAACAGATGCTGAAGAGGGTGGGGAGACGGCCCCTAGGTAAAGGAGTGCGAGCCCAAAACCATTGCGGGGGCAGGGTGAGTGCAGCTCAGGGAGAGTGCATGGGTGGATGTTAACGAGAATTTCTCATGGTATTGAGATTTCAATCCCCAGGGTTGTAAGGGAGATGGTTCGTGCTCACTACCAAGGTGCTTTTGTTTCTTGTTTTCTTTTTTTAAATTATGTGCTATTGTTTATCAACTATGGGTTACAAAGACTACGTGTAGCGGTAAGCTATGGTAAAGAAAAACCCCCTGTGTAAAGAAACCCTCCTCGGACCACTGGAAAAAAACATCATCCCAACCCCCTCTGGTATGGAACCAACCACCCGATCTCACTATGAAAACAAAAAACCCCTGCCAGCCAAAGAGACAACAGAAGTAAATCATCGAACATGACAAGCAGGAGACAAGAGGAAAACCGGACCCGAAAATTCCCCCCGATAAGTTCACAAAAGAAACCACATTAATATCCCCGATTACTCTGCACAGAAACCCAGCTGTAGAAACCTAGCCCAAAATAAGAAAATACAAATGGGGGGGCAAAAAATACCTAAAATCAAGCAAGATCTGATATATTAGTCTGTGGTCCCATGGCGTTGACATTGTCCTAAGAGGCAGTGCAATACTATGACCGGGTGTAACCGAGAGTTGTGGCCGAGCCGAACCATGGGGGGAGGGAACCAGGGAAGACAGCTATGTAGTGGCCATCTAATAAGAGGATGTTTGGCTGTAACTGAGCCATGGGACAAAACTGGAGGAGGAGAGAAGGGCTAGACCAATGAACCGTAGAAACCAACGGAGTCCTTTGTGTGTCTGACTAGGCAGCCTAGAGCAAAACAAAATCGATGTGGATGGAGAAATCTACCGTGGCCTGTTGAAATGTTTTCTCCTACTGCCAACCTTGTTCCCAGCCGTCTGTAACAGGGACGCGAGGGTGTTGCTGACTGTACAAAGGTTAAGCGAGAGGTATAACAGATGCTGAAGGGGGAGGGGAGAAGGGCCCATAGGTAAAGGGTCACAAGGCCAAGACCATCAGGGGGGCGAGGAGGGTGCAGCTAATTACGAGTGCAGGAGTAGATGTTGAGGATGATTTCTCGTGGTGTTGAGATTTCAATGGTCGGGGTTATAAGGGAGATGGTTCGTGCTCACTACTAAGACACTTTTTTTCTGTTTTTTTTTAAATCAAGTGCTTTGTTTCATTTCAACTACAGGGTATAAAGACTACCTGGAGCGGTAAGCGAAGGCAAAGAAAAAAACCACCTGTGTAAAGAAATCCTCATCGGACCTCCGAAAAACTATCGTCCCAAGTCCCTCTGTGGTGGAACCAACCGCATGATTCTACCGTGAAAACAAAAATCCCTCACCGGCCAAAAAGACGATAAGAAAACCTCATTAAACACAACAGGCAGGAAGCAACAGGAAAACGAGACTGAAAAGCTCCCCCTGACAGTAGCACAATAGAAACCAAATTAATATCCTAGTGTACGCATACTAATATCCGGCCATAAAGGCCTGGCCAAAACTAAGAAAAAACAAATATCAAGCCGGCAGCAACTAAAACCAAGTAAGACCAGCATATTACATCATGTCCCAAGGCTTTAACTTCAACCAAAGAGATAGTGCAAAGCTATGACCGAGCGTAACCGAGGGTGGTGGTTGAGCCAGACCATGGGGAGGGGGTGAACCCAGAGGAAGAGGCTATGAAGGGGCCAACTAATCACGGGATGTTTGGCTGTAACCGAGCCACGGGACGAAACTAGAAGAGGAGAGTAGAAGTAGACCCAAGAATGTTAGAAAACTATCGGAGTCATGTGCGTGTCAGACTTGGCAGCCTCGAGCGAAATCAAATCGAATAGGATGGAGAAATCGACCATGGCCTGTTGAAGAGTTTCCTCCTACTGCGAACAGTGTTCCCAGCTGTGTGTAACATGGACGCGAGGGTGTTGCCGACAGTGTACAAGTTATACGAGAAGGGAAACAGATGCTGGAGCAGGAAGAGAGACGGGCCCCTAGGTAAAGGATCGCAAGTCCAGGATCATCATGGGAGCAAGGGAGTCCAGCTCAGTGAGAGTGCGAGGGTGGATGTTGACGATGATATCTTGTGGTGTTGTGATTTCAATCTCCGGAGGTGTTGGGGAGATGGTTTGTGCTCACTACCAAGGCGCTTTTCTTTTGTTCTTTCTTTTTTTCTGTTTTTGTTTTTATAACAGGTGCTTTATTTATTCATCTACGGGGTACAAAGACTTTGTTCAGCGGTAAAGGCTATGGAAAAGAAAAACCCCCTGTGTAAGGAAAACCTCCGCAGACCACCGGAAAAAATCACCCTCCCAAGTCCCTCTAGTGTGGAACCAACCACACGATCCTACTGCGAAAACAAAAATGCCTTACTAGCTAAAAAGACGATAAGCAAACTTTATCAAACACAGTAAGCTGGAAACGACAGGAAAACAGGACACGAAAACTACTACCACCTTAAAACAAAGTAAGAAACGAAACCTCGTTTATATCCCAAAATAACTCTAGCAGAAACCCGACCATAAAAACCTAGCCGAAACTATGAAAAAAGAAGCGGGCGTCAGGGGAAGCTAAATCAAAGCAGATCCAACACATTACTCTGCAGTCCAAGGCATTGACATCGCCCAAGGAGGCAGTGCAATACCATGACCGAGTGTAATCGAGGGGTGTGATCAAGCTGCATTACTGCGGATAGGTGATACCATTATCAGGTGTGGTGTTGCCATGGGAAGAGAGTCAGCCGTTAGCGAGTGGGGGAAGTTTGGCTGTAACAGGGCCACTGGACGAACTGAGAAGGGGGAGAGGAGGGGTAGACCCAATCGTCGTAGGAACTATCGGAAATGTGTCTGTGTCTGACAAGGCAGTCTCTAACGGAGGTGGAGCGGTGGAGAAATTGAGCGTGGCCTGTTGAAGGGTTTTCTCCTACTGCGAACTGGGGTCTCATCCGTCTGTAACATGGACAAAAGAGAATTGCCGACCGAGTAAAAGTTAAGCGAGAGAGCAAAACAAGTGCGGTGGGGGGGAGGTGCAGCTCACTGAGAGTTCGTGCGGTGGATGTCTGACGATGAATTCCCATGGTGTTGAGATTTGAATGGCTGGGGGTGTAGAGGAGATGGTTCGTGCTTACTACCAAGGCGCTTTTTTTCTTTTTTTTTTAATTCGTGTACTTTGATTATCAACTACAGGGTATAAAGATTTCGTGCAGTGGTAAGCTATGGAAAAGAAAAATCCCCTGTGATCCTCCTCGGTTGTCACAGATAGTGACTAAGCCAGGCAGACGGAGAGACAAGTTTCACATGACTCATACTTGTAAGACATAGAGATTAGTATCTTAGATGACTACGCAATAGCATGTTATTCCTTTGTTATGATTGGTTGATCGTTCTCATATAACTCACGATTGTGGGGATATGATTATGAGGTTTGAACATGACTCGTAGTTACGAGTCATGGGTTTCACGCATGTGATGCGATTGGCGTATATGATATGTTTATGGTATTTTGATTGGTTATTGGTGTGTTGCGCAGTGACTCTTAAGAGTCAGCTAATGGATTTCATACTATAGCTCACTTTGAGTCATAGGGGCGCATGACGCAAAGGTATGAGTCACATGGATTAGGGTTGTGGGAAGACTGGGTATAACAGGAGCCCTTACGGCGACTTGGTAGTACGCACGAACCATCTCCTCTACACCTCCGGCGATTGAAATCTCAACACCATGGGAAATCATCGTCAACATCCACCACCCGCACTGTTAGTGAGCTGTACCCCCCCCCCCACCGCACCTGTTTTGCTCTTTTGCTTAACTTTTGCATGGTCGGCAACAGTCTTTGGTCTATGTTACAGACGGCTGGGATCACAGTTCGCAGTAGAAGAAAACTCTTCAACCGCCTACGGTCGCTTTGTCCACCTCTTAACCTCCGTTGGAGACTGCCTTGTAAGACACACACATGTTTCCAATAGTTCCTACGATGATTGGGTCTACCCCTCCTCTCCCCTTTCTCGGTTTGTCTGGTGGCCCTGTTACCGCCAAACATCCCCCTCTCAGTAACTGCTCACTCTTTTGCCAAGGCAACACACACACCTGATAATGGCAATGCCCATCCCCAGTGGCGCGGCTCGGCCACACCCCTTAGTTACACTTGGTCATGGTATTGCAGTGCCTCCTTGGGTAATGTCAACGCCTTGGGCTTCGGAGTAATGTGTTGGATATGCTTTCTTTTAGCACCCCCTGACCCCCCGCTTGTTTTTTCATAGTTTCAGCTAAGTTTTTACGGTCTGGTTTCTGCTAGAGTTATTTTGGGATATAAACGAGGTTTCCTTTGTTACTTTCTTTTTAGGGGTAGGAGTTTTCAGGTCTGGTTTTTCTGTCGTTTCCTGCTTACTGTGTTTGATGAATTTTTCTTCTTGTCTTCTTAGCCGGTGAGGGATTTTCATTTTCGCGATGGGATCGTGCGGTTGGTTCCACCTCAGAGGGACTTAGGACGGTGGTTTTTTCCGGTGTTCTGAGGACGATTTCTTTACACAGGGGGTTTTTCTTTACCATAACTTACCGTTGCATGTAGTCTTTGTACCCCGTAGATGAATAAACAAAGCACATGATATACAAAAAACAAAACAAACAAAAGACAGCGACTTGGTAGTACGCCTCCCCTCCAATATGCTAGGCCCCACTCCCACAGGGCCATCCGTGCCTCCCGTTAGGCCCCTCACCCCTCAGGTTCATCCCGGAAATGATTAACAACCCCCTTGGATTACCACTAGGGCCAGCCCCACTCGCTACTCTTTCAGTTGTTCAACACAACAGCCTGAGAAGCTGGGATGTATTTCACTCCCTTTTTTGTCCTTTAAGGTCAACAATCCTCCGCAACTGGTTCTTCTCCAAACCCCCCCTGCTCTAAAGGCTTCCTCCCGGTGTTTTCCGGGTACAGGTCTTTTGCCCCCCCAGTCTTGTCACCTAAGGTGGCCATTTACGCTTCCGTGGCTTACCCTGAAAAGCTACATGGTTTTCCCAGGTTCCACATAGGATGTGGACAACTGCATTCACATCGATGTGTTCACCCCTCTTGGGTGTTTCGACACCAATTTCCCTCGTTTTAGGATCTCCAACATTTACTCCTGCTTCCGGGCTCCCCACCCACACACGGTTTTCCCCAAACAAATATTTACCCCCCTCAACTACACCTACCTCGTCATAGGCGATTTCAACCTCAACCACCCCGCCACTGACCCATTACGCATCTTCTCCGCCCAGGAATCTCAGACGTCCAGCCAATCCTTCGACATGGCCTCAGAGCTAGGTTTCCTGTGCATCAACACCCCCGGAGTCTACACCCGCTTCCCCCTCTCAGGCTCCAACAGACCAATTGTCATCGACCTAGACATCGCCCACACCCACATGTACCCCTTCACGATCTCATGGAACGTGCACTCACTCCCTGTGACAGGGTCAGACCACGTCCCCATCGCCATCACTCTAACACACTCGCCACAGCCTATCCCCTCCCTTACCAGACCAAGTGAAACGACTTAGATTCGGCAGCCTTAGAAGGCCCTAATAGGTCCCTCAAGACCCCTCCGGCCCCAAAATACCCCTCCCCCCAACAACACGATAGCTGGTTCAGCACATCCCCAAACATTCTCACTGGGAGACTCAAGACCCAGGCCCCCACCTCTCCACCCTCTGCAAGATCTAAACCCTGGTGGACCCCCCTTCTCACCTCCCTCGGCAAGGAATACAACAAAGCTGTGAGGACGGCTAACAGATCCCGCATTCCCCACTCAGTCAGGGCGGCCAGGTTATCCAGGAACGGCTACTTTAAAGTCGTTAAGAGAGCCAAGTCGACCTACTGGGCAGAATTCCTGGCTAATATGACCCCCAGTAGCATATGGACGGCTAAAATACTACTCTCCCCACGAAAAACCCACTGTTTCCCATCCCTCCCAGGAGCAGAGGA
Organism: Tuber borchii; assembly: GCA_003070745.1. Lineage (NCBI taxonomy): Eukaryota > Fungi > Ascomycota > Pezizomycetes > Pezizales > Tuberaceae > Tuber > Tuber borchii. The sequence goes on along the minus strand of NESQ01000316.1, from coordinate 22,159 downwards.
TCGAGTCTCATTTATGGAAGCTCTCCTCGCCCACTTCTTTCCCCCGAAAAGAGAACTCCCTCCTAAAGGAAGGAACTCCCCCTCCGCAAACACCCCCCCACTTACTAGAGAAGAAATCACCCAAGCCCTATCCAAGTCCTCACCCTCCTCGGCCCCTGGGCCAGACGAGATCCCATACTCCCTATGGAAGCAAGTCCACCCCCTCAACCTAGACACCCTCACTGACCTCCTAGGCCCCCTCCTTTTCTTTGGATACCACCCCCCCTCTTTGAAACACGCCAACAGGGTAGTACTCGACAAACTTGGCAAAGCTTCTTACGACACCCCGGCCTCCTTCTGCATCATTGTAGTCCTCAGGACCATCTCCAAAATCCTGGAAAGGGTCATGACAGTGCGCCTCCTCTTGCTCGCCAGGCAGGCTGGCCTGCTCCACCTGAACTAATGCGGCTCGATCCCAGGGCTGGGAACTTTTGAAGCCTGCGCCATGCTCAGCCACGAGGTTAAGACCCTCCAACAGACCAGAAATAAGGTATCCTCCCTGTTCCTCGACATCAAAGCGGGCTTCGAGAACGTCAATGCCTCCATCCTCAGAAAGATGCTGCTGGACAAAAAACTTCCCTCATACATAGTTGACTGGGTTTCCTCCTTCCTGTCGGAATGAAGATGTACCCTGCTCTACCAAGGCTCCCCAAAGACCCCCGCCCCCATCTCAGTGGGTACCCCTTAAGCGTCCCCCATCTCTCCACTCCTATTTCTCATCTACATCCCACCCCTCCACTTTGAGATCCCCCGAGAACTAATGGTGTCCTACGTGGACGACCTTGCTCTAATAGTGGCCTCCGCCTCATACCGCTCAAACGTCGGCCGCCTCCAAGGCCTCTTCAGCTCCCTATCGGCCACAGTGGCCCGGCTTCAGGTTTCCTTCTCCATCCCCAAGACAGAACTCTCTACTGGCGTACCCCTCCCCAGAGAAACTCGCCAATGTCCAACCAATACATATCCCTCAACAACCAGTCCTTCCGCCCCTCCCAGGTGGTCAAATGGCTAGGCCACTGGTTCACCCCCTCACAGAACATCTCCCACCACTTGGAGCGACGCCTATCCCTCGCCAACGCCACCTTCTCCTTCATCAGAAGACTATCATCCCCAGGGGCTGGAGCCCACTCTTTGCTCGCCCACAAGCTGGAAACGGCGCTCATCCTCGCTATACTGACTTACAGTGCTGACCTCTTAATACCCAACAACCGGGCCTTAAACCGCATGAACTCCTTCTGGCATAGAGTCCAGAGGTGGACGACAAATTGATTCTTCTCGATGCCCATGCCTGTCCTCGCAAGGGAATTCCGTCTCCCCCACATAGCCGCCCAGTGTAGACACGGAAGACGCATGGCCGCCCTCAGAGTATGCTCCCCACCCCCAACCCTAAATCCGGCCGCTGCCCGCCTCCCCCTCTCCCCGCCTCCTTCCCCTCCCTGTCTTCCTACAGGGCCACCAACACCTCCCACCACCTGACCAAAGCCCTGGCCCCCAACTGCTGTCCGCTCGACTGGAGAACTACAGTCCCAGCCGGCCCCACTGGACGCCGCATCCCAATCGAGGCCTTAGCTCACATTGCCCTCACCCTGGCATCCGGCCTATCCTGGTTCCCAATGGTCCTGAGGGCAACCCCACCCCCGAAAGAAGACATCCCCCCCCCTGCCCTCATGAGCTGCCCAGATGCCGCCATCCGTAAGAGGGCACTGACAGCCCTTCTCGAGGATTAGAACTCCTCACTCCCGACTCCCCCAGGGTACGCGTACCCCCCCTCACTCACCCCCCACCCCTTCATGAGTCTCGACAAGTTCGTTCCCCCCTGCCTTCATCAGATGCGAGCAGGCAAAAGCTACCTCCAGGCCCACCCCTCATGGTATGACGATCAAGACCGATCAACATCCTGCCAGCGGTGCGAGACGGCCCCTAAAACCCTCGAGTACGCCATGTAAGGGCGGTCGACAGCCTCTCTCCCCAGAGCCCCCTCTGGAACCACCCCTCCTCCCTCTCGGCGCTCCGCCTCTACATCCTACAGTCGATGACCAGATTTTCCCAAGTGTTACAAACCCGGTAAGGTTTTTAGGTTCTCACAAGATATCGCATTTGCCTATCTTCTGGTTTTGGCTATTTCACACTATGACTATGTTCGGTCATGAGATCTCACTATGAGTCAAATAAGATTCATATTTAGTTAGGTTAAGTTATTTGATTAAATGACTCGTTTGAGTCATATAAAGTTATGTTTTCACATGAGTCACGATAGGGACTCATAGTTATATTTTGGATTACTAACCGGTTGTGGAAAGAACTATATAAGGAGCACGAGAGGAGGATAGTTGGTTCTTTACGCAACCATTCACTGTTATTTCCTATCTAAACTTATGTTATCAGAATACGAAATAGCTTTATTATATTCTTAATTATATCTTACTTCTTGAAGTACTTTGTTCAGTATTATCTTATAAGCAAGACGCTTAAGATAAGTATAGAGAATTGGGACTTTACGTTGAAGTATTAAGAAGAATATATATACTCGGAATCTCGACTAGTAGAGACTTAGTGAGTGGAAACAAGTCATTGCCTATTGTGCACCAAGAATAGGAACGCCCCATAACACTTGGTTGTGTCTTCTGCAACACCTAACGATACAACGGTGGACGACAACTCTGACACAGAAGTACCAGACGCCGGTACTGAACAACCACTCCTAAACCTCCCCGAAGACTTAGGAGAAGCACTTAGTGAGGCACTCTCCAGAGTAGGTTTACAAGGACCAGTTAGTCCAACCACAGCATTACCAGCATCACTTGCACCCTCAGAAGAAACAACATCACCCATAGATACAAGAAGAAATACTATGGCTCATAATCCAGAAGCAGCTGGCCCAGCAGCAGGACCAGCAGCAGGCCCGCCAATAAATCTGGTCGGAATATCTGATTAGCAAATACAACATTTTGCTCAAACAATAAGGGGCCACGACATTAACCGAGGACTGAAGGTCAAACCACTACTGGAATACAAAGAAGAACGATCTTTTTGTTTTTTTTTTGTATCATGCGCTTTGATTTGTCAACTACGGGGTACAAAGGCTACGTGCAGCGGTAAGCTATGGTAAGGAAAAACCCCCTGTGTAAAGAAATCCACCTCGGACCACCGGAAAAAACCATCATCCCAAGTCCCTCTGGTATGGAACCAACCGCAGAATCCCGCCGCGAAGACAAAACACCCCTATCGGCTAAGTAGACAACAGAAATAAATCACCAACACGAGAGGCAGGAGACGACAGGAAAACTGGACCTGAAAACTCCTCCCCTTTAAAACAAAGTACAAAAAAAAAACCCCGTTTATATCCCGAGTGCTCTAACAGAAACCCGACCGTGAAAATTTAGCCTAAGACTACGGAACACAGAACGGGGGGACAGTAAGCGCTAAAACCAAGCAAATCCATCACAATTACTCCGTAACCCAAGGCGTTGACATCGTCCAAGAAGGCAGTGCAATACCATGACTGAGCGTAACCGAGGGGTGCGACTGAGCCCGCTGCCAGGGATGGGTGGTGCCCGTCGGCAGTAAGAATGCCAGCTAATGAGAGGATGTTTGGCTGTAACCAAGCCACGGGACGGAACTGAGCGGAGGAAAGGAGGGGTAGACCCAAGTATCGTAGGAACTATCGGAAACGTATGCGTGTCTGACTAGCCAGCCTCGAGCGAAACGTAATCGAAGAGAGCAGAGAAATCGACCGTAGCCTGTTGAAAGGTTTTCTCTTACTGCGAACCGTGATCCCAGCCGTCCATAACATGGATGCGAGGGTGTTGCCGACCGTGCAAATGCTAAGCGAGAACGCAAAACAAAAGTGGAGAGGGGGATGGGACCGGCCCTAAGAAACGGGTGCCCAAGTCTGAATCTACCATAGGGGGGGGGTGCAGCTCACTAGGAGTGCGTTGGAGAAAGAATGGATCCGACGATGATTTCTCGTGGTGTTGAGATTTCAATCCCCGGAGGTGTAGAGGAGATGGTTCGTGACAAAGAAGAACCATCATTATTAAGGACCTTTATAGTACAATGCAATTTGTACTTTGAAGCCACCCAAGTAACCACTAACCGTGAGAATATTACCTATGCTAAATCTCGACTAAGAGACGCAGCAGCAAAATGGATCATACCATATGCTGAAGGAATAAAAACAACCACATGGACAACTTGGGACGAATTCATCGAAGAACTTCAAAAGCAATTTGTAGATGTGGACACAGAAAATACAGCAAGGACAAAGATAGAAAGCATGACCCAAGGCAAACGAACAATTACCGATCATTGGAATGAATTTCGATTAACAGCCACTGAGGCAAACTACGATGACAAAACTATGCAAGGGCTGTTCCTTAGAGGAATCAATAGCATTTTGCAAGAAGCATGGGAACAAGATAACCAAGAAGTTGAAGACTTCGAAGAACTAGCAGACTGGGCTATTAAGAAAGAAAACCGTATCAACTTTGTCTGAAGCATTCAAACAAAAACAAACACAACTAGAGTTACTGAAAAACCAAGGAATTCAGACGGTACTTTTCAACAAACCCCAATACCAGCATCAGGAGGAGACCCTATGGACCTAGATGCTTCTAATCGCAAGAGATACCAGAGATTACTTCAACAAGAATTTAGGAGACATATGCGAGAAAGATTATGCATCAAAGGTGGGAGAAAGGGATTATATGATCAAGGACTGCCAACAAAAGGAATGGGTCCGAAACCCTAGTATTAGAAAGAGGGAAATGGAGGAAACAAAAAAACCAGTTCCGGAGTCTTTAAAAGAAGAAAGTCCCCAGTAAAAGGTGGTCTGAGGGACATACCTCCAAAACCCATCGGCATATCAAACTTACGAACGGCAATCAACAATACAGCAATACTTGAACTAGAATCAGACCATATTATAACAAAAATAAACATTTACAATGGAAAGGAAGAAATCTCAATAAACGCCATGATCGACTCTGGGGCTACGGAGGATTTTATAGACCGCAACTTCGCTATAAACCACTAAATACCTTTGAAAAAGATCATGACGCCAAGAGATATCTACCTGGTGGATGGAACTATTAGCGAAATAGGTCCAATTACACATATAGCAGAAATATCTATGCGAATAGGACAAAATCAAGAAATAATTACCTTCCTGATGGCAGATCTGAGAAAACACGAAGCCATCCTAGGAATGACATGGTTAAGCAATCATAATCCGAGGATTAATAGGAGAAAAGAACAAATTACGTTCGATAGCGAAATGTGTAAACATATCTTCTTAGACAAATCCCCATCGCTATATGCAACACCAGAAGAACAGGCCATCAAGGAGAACCTAACAAAAAGAATCCTCAAAATGGATACCAAAGACCGGAATAGCCAACAAATCATGGTTAAAAAATTACATGACGAAGCAAAAATCCCAACAAAAGGCTCTAAACAAGCGGCCAGACACGATCTCTGTTGAAATTTCATAGTATTTCCTATCTATACTCCATGATCACTGTTGTCTATTTCTATACTTAGTTTAGGTTTCGGTACCACCTGTCACTGTTTACATTACTACAACTAGAGCATGTAGTGCGGCATTTCATTACTTATTTAGGGATAATATTTGGGATTGTCTTATGCATTTCTTATCTGGTATTCGGAACTTAATGGAGGACATCTTACATATTTATGCACCTTTCTCAGTCATAATATTTCTAATTATCTCCTAATAATTTCCTCACACCACTTCAGAGTTACGCATATTATTTGGGATTTACTTGGCGGGATTTCAGGGTTAAACATTGTTCGCACTTTTGTTTCCCTTATGTTTCTTTCTTACACTTGGTGTTTGCACTCCTGTATAAATACGGTTGCTATTGCCCACCTCGCCTAGATAGAATAAGAACCAGAACTCCTACCAATCTGCTCTACTACTACACACTCCTCCTCGCTTAGCGTGCCCTGGCAGCACCCCTCGCACCTGCCTAGTATTATCCACATAGAATAGCTAGGGCCATTGTTCACATTTTGAATAATCTCTATAGTTTAGAAAATATTAGTGTTCCAGCGAAAGGACAGGTGTTAATTGGAACAGGAATATTGATAGGACTCCCGTTTGGTACCTACGGTCGCATCGCGCCAAGAAGTGGATTAGCAAATAAACATGGAAAATCCGTTAATGCAAGAGTCATCGATAGTGACTATACAGGAGAGATAAGAGTCTTATTGGTAAACCTCTCTGATACCAACTATGAGGTCCAGAAAAAGGATTGAATTGCACAACTTATTGTGGAAAAAATTTCCCTCGATGAGTTACAAGAAGTAACGGACCTTAAAGCCACAGAAAGAGAGGACAAAGGCTTTGGCAGTACAGGACCAAATGATGCTTATATAAGCCATGCTTATGTCAGCAATTTCACACCAGGGCAGACCTGCTTAGTAGGAAATTTGGGCCAAAACGGACTAGGGTTAACCCTCGAAAACATGCAAAAGTCTTTCGAAGCTAGTCCTAAACGAATTCCCAGCCATAGCCGGGAAAAGATTACAAAGCAATTCCCAGCCAAAGGTTACACAAATTCCCAGCCATGGCCGGGAAAAAATTACAAAGCAATCACAGTCAGAACAGGGAAAATATCCGAGTCAAAGAACCAACAATAGCATTCATAATGGCAGGAGCCTTCCGTAGAATGCACCAAATAAAAGAAATTAGAGGTATTCTAAAATGGGACGATGCTAAACTATCGCTTGCTGCTACTACAATCAGTACGGAGATAGCACTAAAGAAAACAAGAGGAAAGGACCCGAAAAACCTCAAACAAAGAATCCCCAAAGAATATCATTATTATTTAGATCTATTTGAGGAAAGAGAGCTGAGAGATTTACCACCTCATCGGGATATCGACCATGGCATCAACCTCGAAGAAGGAAAACGAGCCCCATTTATGAAATTATACCCGTTGAGACAACAAGAGTTAGAAGCCCTCCAGAAATTCCTAGAAGAAAATTTGGAAAGAGGATGGATAAATCCGTCATCATCCTCCACAGGCACCACTATCCTCTTCGTCAAGAAAAAGGATGGAGGTCTATGCTTATATGTAGACCATCGAGGGCTTAATGCAGTCTCCAAAAAAGATCGGTACCCCCTACCAATTATCAGTGAAGCACTCTATAGACTACAAACAGCGAAATACTATACCAAATTGGATATCAAGGACGCCTATCAGCACATCAGAATCAAGAAAGAAGATGAGTGGAAGACTACCTTTACAACAAGATACGGACTCTTCGAATACCTAGTCATGGCTTTTGGATTAGCTAATACTCCGGCAACCTTCCAAAGATGGGTCAATGGAGCTATTAACAAATGCCTCAATGTAACTTGCATAGCCTACCTGGACGACTTACTAATATATTCGGACACTCTGGAACAATACAAAAAGGATGTTAGAGCCATCCTTAAACAGCTAAAACAGATTGGGGTTACTCTAAAACCTACTGAATGAGCATTCCATAAAGAGGAAACAGAATATCTGGTATTCATCGTCAACAAAAACAGATTACGAGTGGATCCAGCCAAGACCGATGCCATTGAAGAATGGAGAACACCCATATCAGTGAAAGGAGTATAGAGTTTCACTGGATTCTGCAACTTCTACCGAAGATTCATAGAAGGATTCAGTCGAACAGCAAAACCCCTCTACGGATTAACCAAGAAAGGATGCAAGTGGTTATGGGACAAAAAGGCCAAAGAGGCTTTCCAATCACTAAAAAAGAAACTCACCTCAGCACTTATACTTCGACACTTCGACCCAGACAAACCATGTCTGGTAGAAACAGATCCTTCCAACTTCATTTGTTCAGGAATTCTTTCACACCAAGACGAAAAAGAACACTAGAAACCTGTCGCATATCCGTCAAAGCCAATGAGCAAAGCCAAATGCAACTACGATATACACGACACAGAACTATTAGCAATTGTTCAAGCCTTAAAAGAATGGAGAAAATATTTAGAAGAAAGCTCCCATACCACCAAAGTCCTAACCGACTATCGCAATCTGGTACAATTCATGACAACTAAACAACTAAATGGGCGACAAATTACATGTGCTGAAGAACTTAGCCAGTTCAACTTCAAAATTGAATATCATCCAGGAAAATTAGGAGGAAAACCAGATGCATTAACGAGAAGAAAAGAAGACAAGCCAAAAGGACTAGATGAATGCAGAATGCAGAGACAATGGATACTACTACCAAAAGAAAAATATTTTGAGCAAGATTATGATTCCGGATATGAATCCATAGAAGAAATAGCAACCACTTCCACAACAAGGATGCCGACAAGACAATAGATTCAAAATGAAACCATGCGCGACCCACAACCAGGAAAAATATGGGACTCATAAGAAAAGAAAGATAATGAATACCCAGGAGTGGCTTTGGGATTATGCGAATGGAAAAACAGATACTTGTGGTACGATAAGAAAATATGGTTATCAAATATTGAAGCGATAGGAACAGAAGCGATAAGACAGAATCATGACACCCCGCAAAATGGACATGGTGGGGTGGGAAAAACATTGGAACTCATACAAAGAACATATTATTGGCCAGAAATGTGATAAGATATTAAGCAATATGTAAAAAATTGCGACATGTGCCAATGGATAAAACCAAGCCATCCCACCTCCAATGGATTACTCAAACCTCTCAAAATCTCTTACAAACCATGAGAATCAATTAGTATGGATTTTATTACTGACTTACCAGAATCAAACAATTATAACGTCACATTAGTCGTTGTTGATCGCTTAACAAAAATGGCTCATTTCATCCAATGCTGTAAGGATTTGAAAACAAAGGAGTTTGTACAACTCTTAGTACGGAACATCTTTAAACTCCACAGACTATCAAAAAACATCATCACCGATACAGGATCTATCTTCATATCAGACCTATGGAAAGAAATAACCTAACAAATGGGGGTCACGTGGAAGTTAAGCATGGCATTTCACCCACAAACTGATGAACAGACAGAAAGAGTCAATGCAATATTAGAACAACTCCTACGAGGATATGTGAACTATTCCCAGCAAGATTGGGAACAATGGCTGTGATTTGCCGAATTTGCCTACCATAACAGACTACAAGAAACGATAGGAACAAGCCCGTTCTATGCAAATTATGGCTCTCACCCAGCACATGAAACTATGAGTCGAGAGACGATGAGAAAAATCATACGACAAGAAGACATGAATCAACTTCATGAAATCAGACGACTAGAAATCACAGAAGCTCAGCATAGAGCAAAAGAAAGTGCCGATAAACACAGAAAACCAGATCCAAGACAAGAGTCCGGAGATAAGGTATGCCTAATTAGCAAAGACATACGAACCACGAGACCCTCCCAGAGACTAGATTATTAGAAACTAGAACCATACACTATAAAAGAAAAGATAGGAGCAAATTCTTATATATTAGACCTCCCTCGATCAGCAAACAACAAACATCCTGTCTTCCATATCAGCAAACTCGAGCTGTATTCAAACAATCCTCTACTCTCACAATAAAAAGAACCACCCCCTCCTATCGAGATAGATGGAGAAGAAGAATTCGAACTCAACGAAATCATCGATTCCAGACTCAATAGAAATAAACTTCAATACAGAGCCAAGTGGACAGGATATCCTCCCAAGCACGATCTCGTGTAGTACTCAGCAAATAACTTGAACAATGCCGTCTCATCAGTCGAACGGTTTTACCGGGAACACCCAACCAAACCACGAGACCATTCATATCACAATGAATCTCTCCCCCAAAGAAGAAGTACACGACGAACCTCAAATGGCCAATGAAGATTGGGTCAACCTGGCAGATATCCGCTCCAACCAACCATTGTGCGTCTCCGAGGAAGAATTGGAGATGGGTGCGGAAATCAATTGCCGCAAGGATGTATTGCTGTCTTGGACAGCATGTTACCTTCAGGACTGTCAGGTCCACAAATCCGACAAGGATGCAGTGTACTACCCGACTCGACCACGAGTAGAGTCGAGCTGGCTAGAATGCTACAACGACCGATGCCGGGACCACCGTGCGGCAAAGAAGGCTGCGGGCTATTTTTCCCGCCCAGATGGAAGTTGGGTCGAGTATGTTCTGAAGACAGAACAGTTGAGAGAGGGGGGCAAAAAATCATGGCCCAAGGCATCGAAGGAAGTCAGTTGGAAAGACAACTGGCAGAATCTGGATTGGACCCTCACCTCTCCGGAAACTACAATAGCGGCCCTGCATCAACAAATTGGCGAGATGCAGCAAAGGGCAGACGAGGCTCCAAGGGCTACCGAAAGACGAGAGGACGGTTGGGCAAAAAATGCCTGCAGGCATGGAGTGGAGGTCAATGCCCTCAAAGAAGAACGAACCAGGCTCCAAAGGGTATTAACCCCCACCCAGGTGGCTGAAGGACTATTGACGAAGCAGGTAGAAGACCTGAAGAAAGAGTTGGAATGAGAAAAGAAACGAAGAAGGAGATTGGAAAGTGTTTTGAGAAAAACCAGGAAGGAGGTACAACGGATTACCAACATGCTACTTGATACTGTTGGAAAAGAGAAGGACGAAAGCCTGGAATATTTGGTAATACCCAAATGGGACTTAGGCCTTCGGAAGGGGAAGCTAGTATTACAAACCCGGTAAGGTTTGTAGGTTCTCACAAGATATCGCATTTGCATATCTTCGGGTTTTGGGTATTTCCCACTATGACTACTAGCGGCCCTCTCACCCCTTCGGGTCTTATTATCATGATTCTAATAGAATAGTAATATAAATAAGAAGATAAAAACTATATTATTAGAATAACTTTTATATACTTGAGGTATACAGATGTTAAGCAAAAATACTAAGTGTAGAGAATATATGTACCATTGACAGCAAGGTGTACTGGATCCAGTTCCTCGATTCAGGAGAAGTTATATGGGCAAGATAAAACTGTGAATCGGGCCCGAAGTCCCAATGGCTAGTAGAAACCCATTCTCAGTTGCTTTAGAGAAGTACTTGTGGGAATACAATATTTTCTGTAACAGTGGGAGTGTCACTGGATTGCAATAGTGTAAGTCCATCCAGCGAGGTCACTCTAGAAAGTGCAACATAGAGCTGTCCATGTGTAAATGCGTTTGTGCGGAGATCCACACCAACCTTTTCTAAGGACTGCCCTTGTGCCTTATTCACTGTCATAGCAAAGCAAATACGGACGGAGAACTGCTTACATTCAAGAATGAAGGGCAGATCCTCATCAGTAGTTGTCAGCTTGATTCTTGGTAGGAGACGGATTTCACCATCCCACTTACCCCTAAGAATTGCAAATTGGAGACAGTTTCGGCTAATGCCTAACAGCCTCAATCTAGTGCCATTGCACATACCCTGTTTTGGACTAAGATTTCTAATCAAAATCAGGGGTACTCCAATACGGAGTCTCAGACATCATGGTGGAAGTGAGGCTAAGTTAATACTCTGTAAATATTCCACTGCATAGTCTTGCATTCTAGATGCATCATTACTGCTTTGGACAGCATTGATAGCATCGAAGCGATGTTCTGTACCTGGCATCCTATCAAGAAGCCTGTCATTGAAATTATTAACAATGTCATTCTTGAACGCCAAGATTGCACGTCCAATAAGAGCACCATGAGATGTGACAGCCTCTTGCAATAGTACTTGAGGATATAACTGCTTACAAAGTTCATCAATAGTACAAACTTTGCGAATAAAATTTGGAAGTTCAATCTTTCCAAACTGTGTAGAATCAGATACAAGACATTTAAGAAAGTCAATGAAGAACTGATTAGTGCTATTTGCCGCTAACGTATTTTACCCAGTAATGGGTCACCCCCCAGTAATGGGTCACCCCCCAGTAATAGGTCACCATATAAAATTTCGGCACTGAGATAAAAAGTGAAATTCCACAACCACCATTTCAGCTACACTTATGAAAGTTATCACAGCTATAAAATAAGAGTATACAATGATTATCAGAAAAAAACAGAACTTTTTAAAAAGAAATGGATATTAAATCCAGCAGAGTGATATTTTATGAGAAAATTCTAGTTCTCAGTTCAGGCTGAGGGTCCAGCTTCCCCACTCATAGAATAATTAAATGAACGCCTGGTAGATCTGTAGGGACGGCTGGTGCTAGCGCTCGAAGTTACGGATTTCAATTTCGGTACCTATTGATTGTGAGCAAAGGTTTTGAAAATCTCACACATATTGGACAAAATATACATACAGCTTGTTCTTCCTCTCCAGCACTTGATTCATCCTCTGTACTCTCTGAATCAATTGGGGTAACGGATTGCCCTGCAGGTATCTTGATCTTCTTCCTTGATACCCCTTGTCTCTTACCCTTGGCTCTCTTAAGTCTTCCTGCTTCAAGCCTAGCTTGCTTGTTAAGATCATCTCTTTCCCGCTTTTTGTACAATTTACCAAGAATCTTTGTATGAAGAAGAAGCCCCCCTTTGATTTGACGGCAGTCTGGCTTACTCGGCTTTCTAGACTCAAGTTGTTTGATTGTTGCTTTATCGAGAATTGACTGTGTTTGGGCTTTATCAGCAACTTCAATCGCTTGGTGAAGTAAGACAGTGGCCTCTCCAGCATCTTCAAGTGCGGCAGCCTTTTTTCTAATCTCATCAACCTCTCGAGCTCTACCATCTCTTCCTCCTAAGGGGCGAAGTCCTGAATATCTAGCTGAGAGAGGAATAGCTGGAGTGGCATTCAGTTGCAGATTTGGATTTTGTAATACACGTTGACGATTAAAGAGGATCATTCCACTTGAACGCCATGCTGATACCACATTCTGAGCTGTCATTGCCTTCTGTCTAGCTCGTTAGAGCATTGGATAGAAGTCCCCTTTCCGCATCTTCCAAAATGGCCCATGGTTGCATTGGAAGTCCTCCAGCTCCTGCTTGTAATAGTTTCCCAAGGGGGAAAACAAACCAATATCCAAAGGCTGCAGGATGTGAGTTGTATGAGCTGGAAGACAGCGAAGGTGGATGTTGTTGGCAATAGTATGTACAATGAATACAATGTTATTAACATGGGAGCTGTGAACATCGAGCACAAGGATCCGGTGATCAATTATACCATTGGCTGGATGTGAGCGTGGTTCAAATACTTGATCTAACCAGTCTAAGGCAATTTCTGATGAGGTGTATCCGGCCTTAGAGTAGGTGAAGAAGGCGTCATTGTCGATCTCGTAGTTGATATTTGAATGGTGGCCCATCAGGTCTGCTGTGGAAGAGTGAATAACAAGAGGAGCCAATATCCTTCCATCTCCTGCAACTGCTTCAATCACTGTAACCCAGTCTCTCTTCCCATCCTGCATGATCTTGGGATTTCGTCTCCCTGTATGGCAAAGAACAGTTCCACCAGCTCTCAGTCCCATCGCAAACCCTTTCTCATCTGTGTTCCAAATATTCTCAGGAAGAACATGATATCGGCTCTTCAATTGATAGAATCTTTCCAAATTCGTTTGGAGAATTGAAACATCAGTAGCAAGAGCTCTTTGCTTGTCAATACTCTTTCCAACCTTGGCTTGAATACCTGGATGTCTCTGGACGAAGCGATCAACCCACCCATTTCCAATTTCAGCAACTCTCCCTTTGGCTTTCAATATTTCATACACTATTTGTAATACATCTCTTCGGCGAAGAGGAATACCACGATTATTGTAATCTTGAATTCTATGAATAATAACCTTCTCCTCAAGGTGGCTAAGCAACTGCTGGCTTTCGTGTGCGATCTTTCGGGATGTGGTAGTGCCTTTAAGTCGGTTCTGCAGTGTGGTATTCGAAACTCCGAATGTTTGAGCCAAGTACCGTATCGAGAGATCAGGATCTTTGGTTTTGGCGGAAATGGCGGCCTCCAGGCGATTCTCCATATCAGGTTTCTTAACAGGCATTGGTGCTAGGTTGTTTTTTGATGAAATTTGATGTCAAAAGGATGATAGTTGTATGTTACAATTGAGTGTACTAGATGTATAAAAAATGCCATATCTTTAAAACTCTTGCTCAGGCTCAATTCTCGTCCTAACCTTCTATAACCTTTAGGGTGTATAGCTAATAACCCATACTACAAGGGTGGAAAATACTAGTCTTTTTGCACAAGTGGTTCTATTGCTGTCTTGTGATTTCATACATATTCATGATATCTCACTTGCACTATTTACTGCTCTCAAAATTAAATTAAATTTCTAAAACCCAGCCTGATTATTCTAACATTTATAAACAATTAAGGTTTTGAATTTGAATATGATCCTATTAGTATTACTCTTTGGAATCACAAATTTGTTAAATATGAGTGGAGTGAACAAGTGACCGATTACTGGGAGGTGACCCATTACTGGGTAAAATACGTTATCCTCATACTTGTCCTAAGTCTTAGTACCTGCAGGCTATTTCAGATGCAACTATGCTGAAGACATGCCTGAATAGTGGCCTGCTTAGAGCCTCTCCGTACAACTGGTAAGATTTGTGCAAAATCCCCACCTAATACTGTGGGAATTCCACCAAAGAGCGAACTGTCACTAACATAGAAAATGTCATTTAAGGTCCAGTTGACTGCCTCAAAGCAGGACTTATGTTGCATTGGTACCTCATCCCAAATGATCAACGATGTTTTTCTGATCAACTGGGCTAAGGATGATCTGCTAGTAATATTGCATCAAGTGATGAGAGGATTGGATAATGGTATCTTGAATCTTGAGTGAGCTGTTCAACCACCTGGTAACAATTGAGCTGCAATACCAGATGAAGCCACACAAAGTACAATTTTTCCTTGGGCCCTGAGGTAACTGCATAAACAGTTATACAGAAATGTTTTACTTGTTCCTGCAGGACCTTGTAGAAAGAATCCAGAATGCTGATTTCTGTAAGGATTCTGCTCAGGCTGATGGACTGCAGCTACGATAATCTGGAAACAATCAGATTGCTCTGGGTTTAGCTGTGCTCTCATTCTATTATAAGCATCTTGTTCCTTTCTTATCATAGTTTAACTCTTCCTCACCCACTGTACCATGAATAATTCTATGCTGAATTGTCCAATTAAGAACTGGTTCTGGCAAACCATAATCAGATAGAGTCCTGCCAAATTCATTCAAGTACTCTTGAATCAGGTATAGACCATAGTCAAGGTCTATCTGATCTTCAATTTCCACTGCACCTTGAGGGACAGGAACTCTTCCACTTGTTAAAAGATGGGGAATATCATCACACATGCTTCTTCCAAACATCTCCCAGATAGTCAGTAGATTGGTAATAGTAGTATGCTGTAGGGCTAATGCAAATTGATGTCGCAATGCCCTGCCAGTCATAAACTCTGCTCCTTCACGAAAGAGGGCTACCCATTCCCCATCATCTTCTAACATCATCTTTTAATGCAATACAGGCATTTTGAAATATAGGGTAGACTATACCATTAACCGTTTTGAGATGTTCAAAGCTTGGAGGCCCTCGAACTACGGTTAATAGTAGGCGGAGATAATATCTCTCTCCCATAAATGGACTTACTCAGGCCATTCATGGTACAAGTACTGTCTGCCATCATCATTCCGCTCATTATAAGCAAAGAATGCCATGAGGGTTGTCATTGACTCCTCAATTTGGGCACGTACTCAATCTAGATCTTCACCCTCTGAGAAGTAAACAGGCTGTGGGCCAGGCAGATGCAGGGCAAGATGAGTTACTGGTGGCTGTTCTTCATGCATGCGAAATTCAAATAAGCGCCAAACTGCTTCCGTAGGACCTATATAGCGTCCATGCAGATAGTGCTTAATCTCATCATGCCCAGACTCCACACTTATTGTTGCCTTGTCACCACCTTTGTAGATATATTTGTGAATATACTTCACAGCTTGTACTGAACTGCAAACTTCTACATTTGTGTGGGCATTATAGCGGAGAGACGGGTAGAGGCTGTAAGGAACTACTCTGCGATGGTCAATTACCGCAGTAACCATACCTGCTATTCCAGAAATAGGAATACTAAAGGACCTTCCTGTATTCCGTCTCCGGTACAAAGGATAGCCATTTTCAGGGATAATAGTTTCCTCCTGAAAGTCCTGCGGGTATCCCTTGTTACAAGTTCTAGCAATGACCGGGTTTAGGTCTTTCATACACAAGGCATGACCATTTCTCCTAGCACATTGGGTGAGGACCATGATATTCTGAATGACAGTCCTTGACTGTTGACCTATGACGTCGTCTTCAGTAGGGATTTCAGCAGATATTAAGCGGTCAATATTGTCCCTAGTAAGAAATTCTGTATCTGTTTTTTTTTAAAAATAAAAGCAGATGCAGATGAGGAAGTCCACGCTTCTGGTACTCTATAGTCTATACCCAGCCTAGCCATTGACCAAACACTTGTTTGTTTCTGATCTGATCAAGTAAATCACGTAGCTAGAGATGGAAAACTCTAGCCACAAGATCAGGACGGTCAGCTGCTGTTTGATCAGGAAAGAGCTCTTCTTGAATCTCCGCCCATTTTGGGTTAGCCGTAAATGTGATAAATAATGAAGGCTTTCTAAAGTGGCGTACCAAGGCCATACTATCCTGATATAACTGTTGCATGAATCTCTCTCCACCAACAAAGGTTGATGTCAAGATAGTTCTGCAATCCACCTCACTGAGATTGACATCACCTTGACGCAGCACATCTGCAAGACAATTGTACAAATCAGCCCTAATACGAGGCTGATTTAATTGATACCAACAAAGATTGTGCTGATCACAAACTGCCCAGGCATCGACTACGAATTGCTGGAAGAGCCTTTGGGACTGCATGATAGTTGCTGGCTTATTGGTCCTGGTATGCAAGCGGAATCGAAAGAATGCCCTTTGTGGCATTCTCTCATTCTTGCGACTGCCACCCTCATTTCCGAGTCTTCTTCCTCAGTACCAGCCTGGCTTACTATAGGGAAAGAGCAGCACATAGTGCAGTGGCAAGTACGAAGCATGATTGTAATTGATAATAGAGAATCCATTGTGTGGGACTTCAACATTCAACCGCTGTGCTAGTACTATGTCACGAAATCCTCCCCTCCCATATTCCTCTGGAAGCATCATAGAGACGTCATCTGTAGTGGGCAAGTTCTCCACTCTTAAATCTGCCCCTGTCTCCACTATCAAACTCAATTGTGGATTGGGAATGATTCGCAGGTTTGGTTCCTGCTCTGAAACCTGTGCGAACCACTCCCTGGCTGTGAGATACAGCTGGATATAGGGGGATACACTTTGTAGCATCTCTGTAAGAGAGGCAATCAATACTGCATCTAGCTCAGGTGCTCTGGCTGATTTGGCTTGAGCAGCCTGTGCAGGATCATAGAGATACATCTGTGAATACAGAGCATCTCTACCTGCAGGAGGAATCAGAGGACCCCGATGGTGATAGACCTTACCATGGATCTGGAAGAGCTGGAAGCCCTCTCCAATAACTCCTCTCCTGTTTTTCTGTATCGTAGCGGATAGATGTAAAGACAAACAGGGTATTCCAGTGACAGATACCCTATCGGAACAACCTTGAATGACCATCTTGCCCAGTCATCAATGTGTTCAGAGGTTCAGGCAAAGCCCTCAGCCTCTCCACTATCACATCCCTATGCATACAGCAGGCCTAAAAGGTCCCTGCAACAGTAGGTTGTGCATTTGATGCTCACCATCTCTCTGCTTACCAGTGTAGGGCCTGGCACGCAGTGCAGACCAGGTCCATGCGACCTAGAGCATGCACTGTCCATTCAGAATGGTGCTCAATATAGGCTGTGGGGGCAGAATTGTGATTCTGCACCACAGCCAGAGCCACTACCGGAGTCGCTGGCTACTCCTTAATGACCGGAGCAGCCACAATCTCCGGCTGATGCCCAGAGTTCCTCTGCCTTGTCTGAAATGTATTAATTAGTTAGCTTTAATGATCTTATACTCTATCAAGAAATTATTCAATTTAGTGGCAAACTTACAAGGCAGTTTCTGCAAGTTTTCAGCCAGGTCCATCTGGCGTTTACATCAAACTTGGTCCATTCCTTGTCCCAACGACACCGGATACACCTTTGGCACTCCATATCTTCCTGTAATAGTAAAGTTGTATATTTATTATCAACCATTGAGAAAACATTTGTGTAGAAGAAGCTTACCATTTAGGAAATATGGGAGACAAGGCTGGACAGTATACTAATGAGGTGTTAGAAACACAAGAGGAGGGGGGAAAGAGGAGAAAAAAGAGGGAAGGAAAAAAGAGGAGAAAAAAAGAGGAGAAAAAAAGAGGAGAAAAAAAGAGGAGAAAGAAAGAGGAGGAAAAAAGAGGAAAAACAGAGAAGGAAAAAAAGAGAAGGAAAAAAAGAAAATTGGAAGGTAATAATAGAAGTAATAAGGAAGATAGTGTAGAGGGAGAAGGAGGTAGGTAAGGGGAGTAGAATATTAAAGGTGTAGCAGAATAGAGTGGGCAATGTAATCATGTGAAAAAGAGAAGAGAAAAGTTGTGTAAGACAAACAGTGAGAAACATCAGGAAAGGAGGATAATATAGAGAATTTAGAGGTGCCAAGCTCCAAGGTTTTAGCCAGTTTGTATGGGGTGATTGAAAGTGACCACCCTAGGTAACGGTCGGTTGCTGCAAGCGCTAGTTCCAACCCACTGATCGTTAGATGCCATCAGATCGTTTTTTGATATAAGGTAGTCTAACACTCTGTAGATGTTCGGTCATGGGATCTCACTATGAGTCCAATAAGACTCATATTTAATTAAGTTAAGTTATTTGATTAAATGACTCGTTTGAGTCATATAAAGTTATGTTTTCACATGAGTCACGATAGGGACTCATAGTTATATTTTGGATTACTAACCAGTTATGGAAAGAACTATATAAGGAGCACGAGAGGAGGATAGTTAGTTCTTTAGCAACTATTCACTGTTATTTCCTATCTAAAGTTATGTTATGAGAATACGAAATATCTTTATTATATTCTTAATTATATCTTACTTCTTGAAGTACTTTGTTCAGTACTATCTTATAAGCAAGACGCTTAAGATAACTAGAGAGAATCGGGACTTCATATTGAAGTATTAAGAAGAATATATTGTAACCTGTATACATGTTCTAGAATGGTATACAGGAGCGGAGCACTTAGATTTCCTTTGTTAGTTATGCACTTGAAGTTACTTGATTTGATTTGCTTTACAGCCCCGGCACTGCCCTGGGACCGGTCAGCTATACTATGTTTAGTTTTGATTTACTTTGCTTTATATTTAGAATACGAGGTGCAGGAATATGGTCATGTATTGCGTTGGCACTGAGGCTGTGTTATGAGTCTTAGGTTTCAGGTAGGATTACAGGATTCTGGTGAAGGTGTACTCACCTGGTAATGATTGTGATTGCAGGAAGCTATCGCTATGGGAATTTGTACTTAAACACCTCTCCTGGCTAGCAGGAGAACGGCAGACTTCGACAGATGCTTAGTTTAAGAATATACTTGGTTGAATGGTGATCTTTTAGTTCCCTCTAGCCCTTAGCCTTTATCTCTATACCTTCACGCCTCTTGAAGCCTCCCTTAGAGTCAGCGTTAGCAGGCCTACCGCCGGTCTCTATTGATTTATCGCATCAGGAGTAAACCTGTTATATATATATACTCAGAGTCTCGACTAGTAGAGACTGAGCGAGTGGAAAAAAGTTGTTACCTATTGCGCACCAATGATAGGAACGCCCCATAACACCCAGGCACAAACCCAGTACCAGACACGCCCACCAGACCATCCTCCTCCTTTTGAAACCCCCCTCCCCCTCCGCCCTCCTACCCCCTACAAGCGAAAAAAGAATGAGAATAGTTCTGCTTAGGCTCGAGTGTTTTGGTTTTTGTGTTTGGATTTTCCTTTATAAATGAATGTTTTTTACCAGATGAGGCCGAAGGTTTTGGCTTTACAACCTAGCATGTTTGCGACGAGTGGGAAATAGTTTCTTTTGTTGTTTGTTTTTGATTTATAAGTTTTGTTTTTTCCATAGCTTACCGCTATATCAAGCATTTTGTACCTTAAAACAATGAACGCATGATATAAATAAAAATAAAAATAAAAATAAAAAAAGACGACTTGGTAGTACCACGAACCATCTCCTCTACACACCCGGCGATTGAAATCTCATCACCACGAGAAATCATCGTCAACATCCACGACCCGCACTCCTAGTGAGCTGCAACTCCCGATGATAGATTTAGACTTGGGCACCCGTTTCTTAGGGCCCGTCCCAACATCCTCTTCAGTATTTGTTTCGCGTTATCTCCTAGCTTCCTCACCATTTTCTCGCATCCTCGCTTAGCAACTACATGGTCGGCAACTTCTTGTCATACCATTGTTTCGTCGTTTTAGCTTCGGGTGATCTGTGAAGTAGTGGCACTGGTGGCCTTCCTTTCTGGTATTGCACTCGCTCCTGAACGCTTCGGTCGGTACTGTCGGATCGCAAAAAATAGTGACCTCTTGGTGGTCTTTGTCTCCAGTGTCACTGGCCTGGGTTTACCCATCCTCTCCTCTACTTGGTTTCGTCCCATAGCTTAGTTAGAGCCAAACATCTCCCCGCTCGCCGCCAGTCTTCTAGGCCAAAGCACCACCCCCATCATGGTCGGCGGCCTTCACCTCCGGCACCACACACTCCACTTTTGGCCTGAACTCGTAAACTCCCTCAACTCCCCCGCCACACGTTTTACCATCAGCCCCGACTGCCTGGTCTATATGGCCCTAGTATTATTACTCTCGAGTATGGCTACCGATCTTTAGTTTTCTCCCTTGAGATCGTTAAAGGCTCTTATTAGCGGATGGGCCTTTTCTTTTATGTGTGATTTCGTATGGGTTTTGGTATTTTTGGTTTTTCTCACTATCGGGTGGTTTCTTGGGTTTTTGGTAGATGTTTTTTTGGCTTTTGTGGTTATCAATTCATGTACATACTTGGTTGCTGTATTCAGCGCCCGGGCGCTTGGTGCTGGTTTTAGACCAGGTGGTCACCCCACGGGTTTCACCACCTCGACGAAGGGCTCGACTGGTTGGTGGTTTGTTGCGGCCATATCCACTGCCGATTTATGCTATTTTTGTACCTTAAACAAAATTTAAAATATGATAGAAAAAAAGAAAAAAAATGCGACTTGGTAGTACTACAAACTATCTCCTCTACACCTCCGGCGATTGAAATCCCAACACCATGGGAAATCATTGTCAACACCCACTATCTGCACTCTTAGTGAGCTGCACCCCCCCTACCGCAATTGTTTTGCTCCTTCGCTTAGCTTTTGCACCGTCAGCAAGACTGTTTTGTCCATGTTACAGACGGCTGGGACAATGGTTCGCAGTAGGAGAAAACTCTTCAACAGGCCACGGTCGATTTCTCCACCTTTTCACCTCCGTTAGAGACTGCCTTGTGAGATATGCACATGTTTCCGATATTTCCCACAACGATTGGGTCTACCCCTCTTCTTGCTTTTCTCGGTTCGTCCGGTGGCTCTGTTACAGCCAAACACACCCCGCTCGCTGACGGCTGATTCTTTTATTGAGCTAACACCCCATTGGATAATAGCATCATCCATCCCTAGTGATACGGCTCGGTTACCCCCCTTGGTTACGCTCGGTCATGGTATTGCACTACCTATTTGGACGATGTCAAACACCTTGGGCTCCGGAGTAATATGTTGGATTTGCTTTGTTTTAGCTTTTTGCGACCCTCGGCTAGTGTTTTCATAGTTTCGGCTAGGTTTTTACGGTCGGGCTTTTGCTACAGTGATTTGAGGAGATAAACGGAGTTGCTTTTGTACATTGTTTTAAGGGGATAGGAGTTTTGGGGTCCGGTTTTCCTGTCGTGTCCTGCTTACTGTGTTTGATGAATTTCTCTTATCGTCCCTTTAGCCAGTGAGGGTTTTTTGGTTTCCCGGTCGGATTGTGGGGTTGCCTCCACATCAGAGGGACTTGGGACGGTGTTTTTTTCCAGTGGTCTGAACAGGATTTCTTTACACAGGGGGTTTTTTCTTTACCATAACTTACCATTACACGTAGTCTTTGTACGCTGTAGATGAATAAACAAAGCACATGATATAAAAAAAAGAAGTAAAGAGAAAAAAAG
>NESQ01000315.1:0-112872 GCA_003070745.1 Tuber borchii | reverse complement strand
TTCCTGGTGCGCAGCGGTGCAGGAAGTGGAGTCTAGACAAAACTTCTTGAGCATAGGAGCGAGGTTGTGAAAGTGCACGAAGAGTACCTCTGGATGCGCGGGGGGCACGCACCGGCAAAGGAGTCATGAATCGCTAGACTATGCGAGTCATAAGCATCGAGCACCAGGGGAACATACGAGTCCTGAAAACTCACGCACAGATTCCGCAGCGCAAGCACCTGCTGCGCAAAGTCCTCGGAAATCCTAGGCAATTCCGCCAGCAGCCTGTTCCCGTCGAGGAATATATCCAGCACCTCCTGCGAAACCGAAACCGGGGTATGCGTCTCCTCGCTGCGGACGATAACCTCACTAAGCTTCTCCATATTCTCCGCTATAGTGTGGACAATCTCGGTCACGCGTGGAGGAATGGGCCTGTGGCTGGCTCAGTGACAGTGCCATTCTCTCGCTGCGGGAGGGAGGCCGCGGCGGCGCGGCGGAGGCGCTCGAAGTTCTCGCTCATGTCGGACTTGTAGTGCGCGAGATTATGTCTAGTAGGGCGCTCTCGCGTTCTTGGAAGAGGGATTGCTCGGCTTCTAGGGATTCGATGCGGCGCTGGAGGTTTTCGCTTTTTTCACGCTCGAGTTTGAGCTGCGCTTGGAGGTAGCTGGCTTGGGAGTCACTGGTGGATTTGAAGCGGTGCATTTTGAAGTATTATACTGGTCTGTGTGTGCTGGATGAGGTTTTGGTAGATGTGTAATACTCCTAAGGGAGGAAGGAGGGAATAGTGGAGAGTGGATTCAATCTGCAGCTTTTTATTCCTGCTGAATCTTCTCTACTCTTGAACACTTCAAGGATAGTAGGTATCAGATAGTTTTTATCACTATCTGCCTTGCCTATCCAGCACGAACAGTTTCAAAGGGACTATTCAAAATCATGTGATATCACTCACAAGTCCTAAAGACTACCTGCTTGGCAAATTTGGTGCTAAACATGAATTCTTATAAAGCTTTTTTCTAAATTTTCCGTATTCAAGAGCTATTCTAACGAAGAGATTGGCTAGTATTGCTTTCATGATGAGAAAAATGTCTGGCCTGGTTGGCATTGGTGATCATGTTTTCAAGTTGCTCGGTTGAATGTTTCCCGAGCGCCGGGATGAAACAATATATTTGAATACCGGCACTAACTATCTTGGACCGTCAGAAGTGGAAGCTGTAAGAGTTTCCCTAGGAGGTAGGTGTAAAGTTCAAAGTACGAACCGTAAGGAGAAGAGTCATAAGCGAGGAGTTACGATAGGAATCGATTGTGGATGAGAAGAGTAAGAAGAAAAGTTGATTCTAGACTGCCTACATAATAATATTGTCGGTGTCTTCTTTTCGAAGCCCCGAATAATTGCTGTATTCACTCTGCCGATTTAGTCTGTGGAGTGTGCTATGTACAAGTGCCAGGGGGGTAAGTTCGGACACACCAGTTTGTGACCTCACCAGTTTTTAAGGATTTTACGCTGGTAAGCCACTTTGGTGTGTGCGAAACTCACCCCCCTGTGCCTTGTATCATAAGAAGTAAATTATTTTGGTTGACTTAACCCTTGGCATGGAGGCAAAAGGGACAGATCCTAAGCAATAGGTGGTTGGTGCTGCTAGGTTTAGGGTTTATAATGTAGTCCCGGAGGGCTCTGGTTTCTCGGCTCGTCCAGGGAGGACAATTGAAACTATCGTGGGATATTATCTAAGGACGCTGGTTGGCTTAACCCCGAATGTGATCTGTCATAGAAGGTGAGGGTGGGGTTGTAGTTAGCTGTCTTGCACAACGGTGACGGTACGGAATTTCTGGTCTGCCATACGGTAGTAGTTTATGATGCCTGGTGCCTTGCATAACGACTCCCAGAATTCGCCCGAAGCTGGCCGATTCACCGCACGCCTTCTAGGGTGTTTGTTCATCGCAGTGCACGACCCACTTTGTATTTGTTCCTTAACAAAATTAACCGTACATCAACGAACAGGAAAAACTTCAGCCATGACAACAGCGCTCTTCCACCAATCCCACTGCCATGAAAATCAAAAACAAGATATAAAATGTAAATACATAGTAGAATACATAGTAGAAATTAATATTTGATCTAGAGAAATATCTTTAGGAGGGGTTGAAAATGCAGGGCGATGAGGAGGGTTGCGTTGCCGTTAATGGTTTGTGCACAGTTTATTTTGTTAACGGGCAAATATCATACCACAGAATAATACCACTAAACAAGGCACAGTACGGCATTTCCTGTTACCAATGAGGGAGGCATAAGTGGGGTGTTATTGGCAAGAATTTGGAGGAGATTGATTGGACGGTCTTAAGGTATCCATAAGCTTCCACAGAAAACCCCGCTTTCTTCAGCCCTCAAGAATTCCAGTATTGACAGTCAACTAACTCCGTCATCTATCATCCACAATATCCTAAGCAGCGAAAACGGAAAATGTCTCAATATTTCAGTAATAACACCAACTCTGTGAACACGGCCATTAACGTGTGGAACAGCTATACCATTGCCGATGGCCGGCCTCATATCTTGACCTGGTTATCGCCACTAGATCCTAAGTTACGACATCAGGACATTCAACAGCGCCGAGTCGGGAATGTAGGGGAATGGCTCCTACAGACCCAGGAATTTAAAAGCTGGTGTGTGGGTGGTGGGGAAGGCGAATTCGATAATGCAGTTTTGTTTTGCTACGGAGATCCCGGGGTTGGTAAGACGTATATCAGGTATGAAGAGTGAACCTGGGCGGATAGAGAGAAAAGAGCAATTGCTGATAAGCCGCAATGTTAGCTCACTAGTGGTAGACAGCTTGTGCGATCAGGCCAAAGAACAAAATCTCGCTATTGCGTGTTTTTACTTTGACTTCGCTACTCAAAAGGAGCAGTCCCCCACAAGTATGCTTGGTGCCCTTCTCAAACAGGTTGTGGGTGGACTGCAAGAGATGCCAGTGGAAATAATCCAAGCCTATGAAGACCAGGGAAAGGTCATTGGAGGACGAGGTCCGCAACTTGCCGACATTGTGAAGATGCTACAGGCCACCTCTTCCAAAAAGCGCACATTCATATGTGTTGACGCACTAGACGAATGCTTGGAAGGATATCGAGTTAAGGTTCTTGATTCGCTAAATAAAATCCTCCAAAAGTTCCGGGCACTAGAATATTCGTAACTGGAAGACCCCATATTCGGGCTGAAATCTGGAAGCGTCTCCCTGGAAGAGTAAGGAGCGTATCCATCGCCCCGAGGAGAGGTGATATCATCGAATATCTTCGTACTAGGCTGGACGAGGACACAATCCCGGATGCAATGGACAGTAGCCTAGAAGTAGGCATCCTAGAGAAAATCTCAGATAATATCTCGGAAATGTATGTCTGGTAGTAGCAACGGCACTCTCTGGAGCTATCAGCTAACCGATAAATATCTAGATTCCTACTCGCCTCCCTAAGTATCGATGCGATCCTGCAAGAAACCACAATCCACCGCAGACGAGAAAGGCTCAGGGCAATGACCGATGGGTTGGGGTTGGGGAATGCTTATGGCGCAACGCTGGGTCGAATAAAGGGACAAGGCGGAGAGAAGTCGAGGGCTCGGAATGGCTACTTTGATGTGGGTCTCGCACGCGGAGCTGCCTTTAAAGCCCGATGAACTTTGTCATGCCCTGGGAGTCGAAATAGGGTCGCCGAACCTCAATCCCGACAATGTCCCTTCAATAGGTACGTTGCTAGCCTGTTGTCAAGGACTTGTCTTTGTAGACAAGGAGGCTTCCAGGGTCCGGTTAATCCACTTTACCCTTCAAGAGTACCTCCGGGCTCATCCCGAGCTTTTCGGTACGCCTCACTCGAGTATAGCGGAGACCTGCTTGAGTTATCTAAATTCCCAGCAAGTTAAGGCTCTTTCGACCAGTCCCCTCCTGATCTCCAAGACACATCCTTTCTCGAATATTCTTCACTACACTGGGGAACCCATGCAAAAAGGGATCTTTCAGATTGCGCGAAATCACTTGCGCTGAAGCTATTTGGCGACTATAAGAGCCACGTGTCCACTAGAATTCTCTGAAAGCACAAAAACCATGGCACCCCTACGACACCGATAAAAAACCCCCGTTCAATGGCCTGCACTGTGCTTCCGTCTTCGGGATTGTTGAGATTGTAGCTAGTTTGGTAGAGGTGGAGGGTTGTGATGTAAACCAAAAAGATTGTATAGGTAATACATCTCTCGTGTGGGCTGCTCGTGGTGGGCACGAGGAGGTGGTGAAGATACTACTCGGACGGGACGACGTCAATCCTGATACACCAGATCAGAGCCGCCGAACACCACTCTGTTGGGCTGCTATTCGTGGGCACGAGGGAGTGGTGAAAATGCTACTCGGACGGGACGACGTCAATCCCGACAAACCAGATAGTTACGGCCAGACACCACTCAGTTGGGCTGCTGCTCATGGGCATGAAGGAGTGGTGAAAATACTACTCAAACAGGACGACGTCAATCCTGATACACCAGATCGGAGCGGCCGAACACCACTCTGTTGGGCTGCTATTTGCGAGCACGAGGGGGTGGTGAAAGTGCTACTCGGGCGGAATGATGTTAATCCCGACAAATTAGATAATTACGGCCGGACACCACTCTATTATGCTGTCGAGGATCGATATGAGGGAATTGTAGCCCTACTTCGATCCCGGAAAGCTACAGCCCGCATCGCAGACTAGGGCCCGGAAGCGCCAATTTCCACTGTTTCAATACACGGGATACCCATCTTCTATTTCCGCGATAACCCCATCAACATGTTAAAACCACCGCTGCCGTCCGCTCATATTTCCCCGAGCGGCCATTTCCCCTTTCCCGCGTACAGCACACCTCTAGAATCAGCCTAGACACCCCATAGCGCAGTCGGTCGAATGATACCCATGCAACCAGAATGCATGCATCATACACCATCGTACCCACCTATACCTCCCCGGCGTTCTAGCGCAATTAGTCGAATGATACCCCGCGTAGCCAGAGCGAGCGCATCATACATCACCGCACCAACCCACACCTCCCCGACGTTTCCCACATATTGTAACCACAACCTCCCAATCTCTATCTACGGAGCGTTACTCCAAATCAGGACCCCCTATTCTACTTGATCCGACAACTTCGGTTCATTTATAGCCTGCTCGAAATTTTATATTAGATTTACTTTCATATTCACGTCTTCCAATTCCAGATCCTTCTTTTCGCATTTTCTCTTGCTCTTCTCTTTTTTTCCATCTGTTAAATTAATCACTTTCACACAGTACACCTCCGCTTAACCCCCCTCCTTCGAATAGATCGTAGCATACCCATTATGCAAGTTTACACTACACGAACCGGGTCATGTAACAGGACCTCCAAACTACTTAATTATGACCACTATATTCTACGTGAGTACTTTGGTGGGGCAAATTCGGTCTCATAAAAGGAAAGGATACGGTACCATCCGAATTTCAAGGGCACTCCTTGATCATACGATATCACTCATACCCTTCTAGCTAGTAGTGTTGAAATATTCGATGCGGAGGTAATGGTTTACGGTGAGGGTTTTACGCAGCGGAGTGGAACAGCTTAAGTTGAGATGCAAAGTTTGTATTGTGCGGAGATAATGATCATAATTGACTGTGTTGAGTTGAAGAAAAGACTTGAAGAAGAAGTGAAGTGTTAAGAGAAAGAAGACGGGAGAGAAAGAACAGGAAGGAAACAAGAGAAATAGACAGGGTGTGAAACATTTTCATAACTTGCGCGTCCTTGACTAGTGCGTACGTGTACCAGTGCGGCCTTGTAGTGCGGCCATAGCACTGCGATTTTCAACAAGTAGTAGCTGGCACATCTGCGCTTTTTACCGGCCTGGGAAACAGACGTGCGGAGTGACACTGCCATTGCCTTATTGTAGAGTACTTTCATTTCGGCTCGTTATGCATGTAAACAGCACTAGTGCATATAAGAAGGAAGAGTAAAAATACAAAAAGATTCGCTAATAATGCTATCGTCATAAGAAAATGTCTAGCACGTTGGCATTGCTGAACATACTTTCGAGTTGTCCGGTGGAATTTTCCCCAGCGTCGGGGTGAAATAACATCTATAAACTATAAGCAGATACTTTGCGATTTTTGTCACTTTAAAGCCCTCTCATTGGTCGAGTTTTGGATTTGCTTTTTGAGGGTTAGGTATCGGCCAAATCCTGAGTCTCTGATTGGCTAAGAGGTTTAAAGGTAGGCCAAATGTGATATCACTTTTCAAAGAGGTTAATGATATCATACTATTAGAAATAGATGATAAAAAGGTCAATGATGTCATAGCCTGAGTATGGCAGGTTATAAAGAGGTCAATGATACTATATTACAATTGCTAACTTAAAGAAAGATACTAGAATCAATCATACTATAATAGTATTGTTTCATACAATTATAGTAATACTACAATTAGTTTCAAACTATAATGCTAGAGTACAATAGTTAGCCTATACCATTTACAGAAAGATTGGTAATATGGTAGTACTATTACCTAGTGTATGAACTAGTCAATAGTACAATAAACTGTTATAAGATCTGTAAAGCGATCAATGATATCATAACTATTTAGTTGACTTTAGAAAGTATGTTTTGGTACAACAATACTATGACTAAGTGTCAAAAGTTGTTCAAAAGAGCATAATTGTATCTTAATAGTATTCTGTACATTACAAATAAGTCGATACTCCAGCATGATCAATGATATCATAATATCATGATTACTCATGATCTAAGATAAATGATATCATAATATTACTATTGATTTGGGGTCAATGATGTCATAACAGTAGGAAAATATATTTACAAAGAAGTTAATATTATTATAATATTACTTTAAGAAGAAGGATATAAAGGACAATAATCCCTACAACCACCACATTCCGAGTTCAGTTGATACTTCAAGTCAACCTTTCACAGCTCAACACACATACTACTACTTTTCATAAGACTTCTTGATTGTTCCTTTTTACACATTTATTCCTTCTGAAACGATATTTCTTACACCTCCAGAATAGTTCTATTATAACTATATTCTTTACAACTTTCTTTCATGGCTTTCAACTATCGTGATAATAATACTGCTTATATTTCCTGTTTGATCGAGTTTACTATGAGAAATAGTAAATCTAACTTTCGGAAGATTTTTACTTCTTCTTTAAGTTGTATAGACTTTCAGTTTTCTATATCTGAAGATATTGTTGATATAGATGAACTACCATGTCAATTGGTATGCAATGTTGGCGACTTGCTTCCAGAGCCTACTGAAGGCTCAGTTGGAGTTTGTACAGGATCACTTTGTGATTTTGGAGGAAGTATTGGTATAAAATCACAGTAAGCAATGTAAACGAGTAAGTTAAAGCATTTTTTATTTTCTCAGATATGAATGTTTTCTATTCAAAGAAGCTTTATCATTTTTGCTAATCAATGAAACAGATTTCCAGGAAACCCTACTGAGTCAGAGTTCGATAGTCATGCACCACCGATGGTACCAGCAAATATATTCATTGTTGGAAAGACTGTGCAAAGTCATAGAGCTTCATCGGTTACTAGTTCTTTAGAACCTATAGGATGGAGATGTTTCGATATTAGGACTGGATCTTACGATTGGGAATCACGAGCCTGAAAGTCCTTTACAATTCGGTGTTTCTTAAAGGATCATCCCTGATGGCAAAGATTTAATATTCCTGATATTAATGATTTGGTTCAAATTCAGGGAAGACTAATTGGAAGGCTTAAACATAAGGATACTCGGTTTCAATATCTCTGTTGTTGCATTGAAGACTTTTCTGTATTTGGTTCTCAACCAAAGTCCGAAAGGCCAAGTATGTTAGGT
This sequence comes from Tuber borchii, assembly GCA_003070745.1. NCBI lineage: Eukaryota > Fungi > Ascomycota > Pezizomycetes > Pezizales > Tuberaceae > Tuber > Tuber borchii. Next base: position 105,017 of record NESQ01000315.1, on the reverse strand, counting down.
ACTACTCATGATGGTATCTCTCAGACCAAGAAGGGACTAGCAGCTGGCACTACCCAATCTCTTCAACCAAAAGGCTGGACTGCCCGATCTAAATCTTGAATCATACAGCAAAACTCAGTTTCTAAGCCTCATACCTTAAGCGATACTCCCTCTGCATCATCTCAGCCTCTTTCTCCATCTTTACCAATTGATCGCAATAACAATCTCTCTCCATCACCAAAGCGATCATATTCCCAAGCCTTCAGTTCTGCGAATGATGATGATCTTTACCTCCTCCAACGATTCCTTCCAATAATCCTCAAGTTCTCTCCCCAATCACTTCTAGCCAACCAGAATCGCCAATCCTCCATTCTCAAGTCATATCTGACAATGACTATATTCCTTCTTCACAATTACAGTCTTCCGATGAACAACCCCGACGATCAAATCGGCCTCGAAAACCTAACTCAAAGTTTTTTCATTAATAATTAAATTTTAATGATCTATTGTATACTTATTCGTTTCATATATAATATTTTCTTTTCTTCCTCTATATTTTTCATATATGATATTCTATATTTTCTATTTTCTATTCTTTATTCAAATAAAGTTTTTTGCTTTCTTATTCCCCTATTTCTACTCTAATTTATATATATTGCTTGCATGATATCGTAATAAACTTAGTATTCTATCTTCTTAAATTATATTACTTTCTTAATTGTCCAAATCACTATTCCAGTTTCCACTTAAACTTATACATGAAAACATGTTTTACTATTATATATTTTGAAGCCATAATATCATCTATTTCATTAATTGTACCAGTATTTAAAAACTATATGAATCATTTCTACTTACAGAAGAAACCTCACACTTCCCACTCAAGGAAGAATATATACGGATTGTAGCTCTTCGATCTAATTAAACTGATTACATTTAATATTAGTTATATAAGATAGCTGTGAAAGACAACTGAATATATAAAGACAGGTTCATGCCCACCTTTTATGAAGATTGAATCAAACCTTGATATTAGTTATTATAATTTTCAAGTTGCTATAAAGTTTAAAAGGTTTGCCAGCCTGAATAGATCATTTTGGTATATATTTAAACTAGTTACTTTACTTAGAGAGATTACTAACTTATATGATAGAAATACGATACTCGTTGAAGTTCTTACAAAAATGCCACCTACGAGAAATATATGAACCCGAGCCGAAATTGCCGAAGCAAACCAAGCTTTAATCACACGACGAAGACAGCGACTCTACACTCTCAAAACATCTCCATTCCTCAAGCAAATACTATTGATTCAAGATCACATCAGAGTAAGTACTTCACTTAGTTATATGATATAGTATATTTTCACAATAAATTACTCCTTAATGATATATTCTCCTGAAAAAATACTAAGAAGTTATTTAGTTCAGAATGGTGGAATATAGTACCAACATTAGCTATTCAACAGTTGATTAATAATTGGAGCCATACATGCTCCTGGTGTGGAGCTGATCTGTTAACTACAGAGGCAAATGGTTGGTGTTGTACTAAAGGAAAATATATCGTTCCAGCATTGCCACCTTATTCTTCCGAACTGAATCGAACGATTGACTCTAGTCAAAACCTACTGGGATCCCAATCGCGTCGTTTGAATAGCATCTTCGCATTCACTTCCATTGGTGTTACTGGTGGCTTTCGGCAATTACCCATACCTTCGAATTGGCAATAACTGGCCGTGTTTATACCAGTTACACGATATTACCCAGGGAAGCCAATCACTCCGATGGTTTCTTTATGATAAGCAAGGACACAATAGAGTAGCTACAGAACAAGGAATCTCCTCTGAGTTGGTAACCAAATTTCGTCAAGATCTAGTTACCCGAAATCCTTTTATTGCTCAACTTCAACACTCCTTCGATTCCAGGATGACGCAAACTCTTACTGTGGAATTGCGAGCTTTATCAACTGGTGGTGATATTGCAGCACTTATTCATGGCAACAATCTTCATCAAGTCAATCCTCGAAGCATTCTCATACACTATAATGGAAGCTTAACTCAACACAAAATCGATATTCTTTCACCTTTTACGAGCCTTTACAATATCCGATATTCTTTCCAGAAGGGACACTAGGCTGGTCACCAGATGCTCCAATGAGTCAAATCCGATGGTATCGAGGACTTCTCACAACTGAGAAGAGATTTCTACAGTTTGGTCGTCTAACTGGTGAGTATTTAGTGGATATGTATTCTCGTGTTGAAGATGAGCGACTATCCTATATTCGACGAGCTTTACAACAGCAAATGAATCAAGTTGAAGAATTTCAGCAACAAGATTCTCAAAACCAGCATCGACATAACTATCTGGAATCATATTCAAACCGAGGAATTGTACTTCCTGCATCTTTTCTAGGGTCTCGAGCTTGGGCTGCCTCAGAAGTAGCAGATTCATTAGCACTTTGTCGCTCAAAGGGAAAACCATCCTTTTTTATTACGATTACAACAAATCCGAATTGGCCTGAGATTAAGCAAAAGCTTGCTCATGGGCAAACTGCCTCAGATATACCAGTCATTGTTTGTCGTGTTTTTAAAGCACATTAGAAATGGCTATTAAAGCTATACGAAAACATTCGGCAAGATTGTATACCTTATTCAGTAGTTGAATTTCAAAAAAGAGGTCTTCCTCATGCCCATCTTGTGGTTAAGGTATGTAAATTTGGTTTTTTCAACCAGTCAAAGTTTACTATTTTGCATTCGAATTTAAGTTTTCCATATATAAAGTCTGTTTGTAATTAATAGTTATTTTCTCTATTTAGACACATCCAGAACTACCCTTCGAAAAAGTGGATCAACTGATATCTGCACGAATGCCTGACCTGAATACTGATTCAGAATTGCACCACATTATTACTCGATTTAACTGCCATCCGACAACTCACCTCTCGATGTCCTATAGTCGATGTAATCGTAATGGATCTTGTGTATGGGGATTTCCTAAAGACTTACAACCTTCAACAACCTTAAACAACTATGGCAGAGTATGCTATAAGCGTACCAAGGAGGAGGATCGCTATGTTGTATCATATATGCCTTTTCTTAGCAGATTGCTTGAATGCCATGTAAATGTTGATATTTGTTTTACTGTTAATGTTTTTATGTATCTGTATAAGTATCTTTTTAAAGGGCCTGATCGGATACTATTCAATATTATGTCAGATGAATTTCATGATGAAATTGCTGACTATATTGATGCTCGATATCTCTCAGCTTCTGAAGCAGCCTGGCGAATTCTTGAATACAACATCTCAAGAAAGGAACTCTGGTCAAAGTATTATCTATTCATCTTCCTAACCAGTATCTCTCTCAAATGTATTGAACGAACAAGAGTCAATTGGCAGCAACAACACTTCTTCGCTACTTCACCAGACCCCGAATCCCGAATCTCAAAACCCTGCTTCATACCGAGTATTATGAAAAATACTGTCTATATCCAATGGCCTCAAACTCGACACAAAATTCAGCAAGTCTTCATCCTGATGATCTCTTAGAGATACCAGATCAGACATTTCCACAGCAAATCATTCGGGTACGATCACGCGGTGAGGTTGTCGCCTGAATTCAAACTGTGCCTCCTCGAACTGGCGAATTATTCTACCTTCGTGCTTTGCTCTTACACAAACCCGCTATCAGTTTCGAAGACCTCCGATCTGTGGGAAATATGATCTATACCACATTCCAAGAAGCTGCTTCTGCTTTAGGTCTATTCCAAAATTCAAACGAGGGACAACTAGTCTTAGCTGAAGCTACCGATAATTTCGCCTCCCCCCATCAGCTTCGGTTCCTCTTCTGCCAGTTACTTTTAAATTTTCCTATAAATGCCATTACACTCTTTGATCTCTACCAAGAGCAGTTAATGGCTGACTATCTAGATCAATTTAGAAGTGCTGAGCTTGCTACAGATTTTGCTCTTAGTGATCTTGAGAGATATTTGAATAGTCAAGGTTCCAAATTAGCTGATTTTGGCTTACCTCAACCTGAGCAGCCTACATCATTGCTACAACTCGAGCAAGCCAGCTGTTCTAGTCAATATACTTATCTTACTTCGAAATACCAAGATGACGAACTATCGCTTTCAAACGAACAACTCGATATATACTATACCATTTTGGAGTCTTTCTATACACCATCAATCGATCGAAGTCAGACTTGTTTTTTATTGAAGGCAAGGCTGGTCGTGGCAAGAGTTATACAGCAAATGTATTGGTCAATAGGCTTCGGAGTGAGGGATATATTGTGTTAGTTGTAGGCTCAACTGCTTTGAGTGTTACTCAATATGAACGAGACGAACTGCTCATTCAGCTTTTGGTATTCCAGTTACTGAGGTAAAGTCTTTATTTACTTTACTTTTGTTCTTATATTACTCTTATATAAGTTGTTTAATTTATTATTTAACTATTATGGAAAATATGAGATAGTACTATCAAGTTACCCAAAATGGATTATTGAGGCTAATATTCAAATTGTTAACCTACAGAATCATATGGAGTTACAGTCCAGAATTGGGCCTCATTCAGACCATGCACGATTTCTGCGAAATGTGGATATCATATTTTGGAGGAGTTGCCAATGTCAACCGAGCTGCTATCGAATGTACAAATGCTTTACTACAACTCTTGATAGGTAGTACCAAGCCATTTGGTGGAAAGATTGTTATAGGACTAGGGACTTTCGTCAAGTAGCTCCAGTAGTAAAGAATGGTGGTCCAACAGCATCTCTTGATGCTTCATTCGATCATCATGGCTTTGGAAACACTTTCAAATTCTTCGTCTACATCAACCAGTTCGCAATGCTCAAGATCCAACTTATTCAGAATGGGTTGATTCGATTAGTGAGGACTTCTCAAATGATGGTAAAATCGATTTGCCTTTGATTAGTAGGCTTGATTCATATGACGAAATTACAGACTTTCTTTTTCCTAACTCTATACTTTTCAATCCATTTGATGTTTGTCAAAGGTCCTTTTTAAGTCCTTTAAATATTTATGTTGATGAATTTAATCTTCAAATGCTTGATAAAATTCCATTTGTGACAGGTAGGCTTTTTAAATTCTTCCCTCTTAGAATTGAAATCTTTCTTCGACAAATTATATATATTTACTTATAATTAAACAAAGTTAAGAAGCTAATCAGAAAATATTATATACAGAACATAAATACTTCAGTTATGATAGTATAAAGGACTCAGATGGAGAAGGAAGACAGGAAGGAGGGGATGAGATATCTCCGAACATGGCTCTAGGAGGTCAGATTTCAACCCCAGAATTTCTTCATGAACTTCAGGAGCCTGGAGTACCACCACATGAACTTAGGTTGAAGGAGTCAGCAATTTGTGTGCTAATGCGAAACCTGTCATTGGAGGAAGGATTGGTTAAGAATGCAAGAGTGATAATAACTAAGCTTTGGAAAATGTTATTGAAGTACAGTTAGTTGGAGGTGAAATAGCTGAGAGAAGGCAGGGGAAAAAGTTTCATCTTCCAAGAATTATATTTGAATTTCAGCCACGATATTGCTCTTGGACAATGCAACGAAAGCAGTTTCCTCTCCGATTAGCATATGCAACTACCTTTAATAGTTGTCAGGGTTTAACATTAAACAGAGCTGTGATTGACCTGCGAGTAGCACCTTTTACACATGGGCAACTATATACAAGTATTTCAAGAGTTAGACATCGGGATGATATTCGCTCGTTCTTTGATTCTGAAAATGAGAAAGGTGTCACAACTAATGTTGTATATCGAGATTTATTACTATTAGATGAGTAGAAATAGGGAAAGATGAATATGTTATTTCATTATTTAAGGATAGTATAGTTTATGTTTGCTATTAAAATATATAAAAAAAATGATGAAATAGGATTTTAGTGATATAAACCTAGCGAAAAGCTAAGAAGGAATATATAACTATCAGGAGAATTGACGAAGATTCATATAAAGTATATCGAAGAAAAATAGTATTGTTGGGCGAAATATCAGCTAAATAATAGTATAAGATATGTCTCTATTAAACCAGTATTGAAATAGGTGATATTTATTCTATAAGGAGTACACTAATAAACCAATGTTTAATGGCAGATTTCTCTACAACCACTCATCAATCCCATGAACGATTGATGATTATTGTTTATCTCTATACCAGCTACACAATAGTATAAGATATATCTCTATCTGACCAGTATTGAAATAGTTGATATTCGTTTCCTGGGTAGTACACTAGTGATACCAATGTTCCCTGGCAGATTTCTCCACAACCATTTATCCAATCCAATGAACGATTAATGAATATTGTTGTACTCAATGCCAGCTACATAATGGTATAAGCTATGTCACTATCTGATTAGTATTGAAAGAGTTGACATTCATTCTCTGTGTAGTCTCTTACTATTTGTACTCTCGCAATACCAATCTGCAATGGCAGATTTCACCACAACCACTTATCCAATCCTATGAACGATTGATGATTATTGTTTGTCTCAATACCAGCTACACAATAGTATAGAATATATCTCTATCTGACCAGTATTGAAATAGTTGATATTCATTCCCTGGGTAGTACAATAGTGATATCAATGTTCCCTGGCAGATTTCTCCACAACCATTTATCCAATCCAATGAACGATTAATGAATATTGCTGTACTCAATAGTAGCTACAAAATGGTATAAGCTATTTCCCTATCTGATTAGTATTGAAAGAGTTGACATTCATTCTCTAGTAGTCTCTTACTATTTGTACTCTCGCAATACCAATCTTCAATGGCAGATTTTACCATAACCACTTATTCAATCCTATGAATGATTGATGATTATTGTTTATCTCAATACCAGCTACACAATAGTATAAGATATATCTCTATCTGACCAGTATTGAAATAGTTGATATTCGTTCCCTGGGTAGTATACTAGTGATACCAATGTTCCCTGGCAGATTTCTCCACAACCATTTATCCAATCCAATGAACGATTAATGAATATTGTTGTACTCAATGCCAGCTACATAATGGTATAAGCTATGTCTCTATCTGATTAGTATTGAAAGAGTTGATATTCATTCTCTGGATATTCTCTTACTATTTGTACTCTCGCAATACCAATCTTCAATAGCAGATTTTACCACAACCACTTATTCAATCCTATGAACGATTGATGATTATTGTTTGTCTCAATACCAGCTACAAAATAGTATAAGATATATCTCTATCCGACCAGTATGGAAATAGTTGATATTCGTTCCCTGGATAGTACACGAGTGATACCAATGTTCCCTGACAGATTTCTCCACAACTATTTGTCCAATCCCATGAACGATTGATGATTATTGTTTATCTCAATGCTAGCTAGGCAATAGTATAAGATATATCTCTATCCGACCAGTATTGAAATAGTTGATATTCGTTCCTGGGTAGTACACTAGTGATACCAATGTTCCCTGGCAGATTTCTCCACAACCATTTGTCCAATCCCATGAACATTAATGAATATTGTTGTACTCAATTCCAGCTACATAATAGTATAAGCTATGTCTCTATCTGATTAGTATTGACAGAGTTGACATTCATTTTCTAGGTAGTCTCTTACTATTTGTGCTCTTGCAATACCAATCTTCAATAGCAGATTTTACCACAACCATTATCCAATCATATGAACATTGATGATTATTGTTTGTCTCAATACCAGCTACACAATAGTATAAGATATATCTTTATCCGACCAGTATTGAAATAGTTGATATTCGTTCCCTGGGTTGTATACTAGTAATACCAATGTTTCCTGGCAGATTACTCTATAACCACTTATCCAATTCTATGAGCGATTAATGAATATTGTTGTACTCAATGCCAGCTACATAATGGTATAAGCTATATCACTATCTGATTAGTATTGATAGAGTTGACATTCATTCACTGAGTTGTCTCTTACTCTTCTTACCTTGAAGAGACCAATATTCCTAGCTGGTTTCTCCACAACCACTTATTCAATCCTATGAACGATTTCTGAATATTGTTTGTCTCAATACCAGCTACATAATGATATAAGATATGTCTCTATCAGACCAGTATTGAAATAGTTGGTATTCATTTGCTGAGTCGTACACTACTTATACCCATAGTTTATGGGTGATTTCTCCCCAACTACTTATCCAATCCTGGGAATGATTTATGGATATTGTTGTACTCAATGCTAGCTACACAATGGCATAAAGTATGTCTCTATCCAATCAGTATTGGTTGAGTTGACATCTATACTCCTGGTTCATTACTCTCTGGCTACTATCTTTCATTCATGGTTGCCATACACCAAGAGTGGTTGCCACCTCTATATCTGGTTGTCACACACTATTTATCCACCTCTCTTCTCCCTTTCTCGCTTTTTCCTCCCTTTCTTCTATTTTCCTCAACTACTCTTCTTTGCTTACCTCTCCCCTCGCTTACTTTCTCACCTACAACCACCACCCAACCCTCCCCTTATACCAATACCAGTTATGGGAAAAGGTTTTATTTCCTTATATTCTTTTTTATTTATTTCTACCATCTTAATTTTTTCTTTCTGCATTTAACAATACATACAAGTGTCCACTTACTACATGTGGTGGTAGCTTGCAGTATTAGCTTTATCCTTTAAGAATTAATTTTGTTTGGCTAGTTTTACTTCTATAAACTAGAATTTTGCTTATATTATTGTAATATTTTTAGTTCAAAAAAATAAGCATACTGAATTTCTTCAGAGTGTTGGAGCCTGGGCAAATACCAACTCAGACTTTTTACAACTTCTTCCAAAAAGTTATAGACCAGCATCTCGCCTGCAACTCATTACCATCTTGCAAACCAAATTTCCTTCTTGCAGTTCTGATCCTATGAAGCTATTCTCCCAGCTTCTTTTCCTTGCCACTACCACCTGGAACCATGGCCCTTATAGCACCATTTTTGCTTCTCTACTCCATTCTATTCAAGAATTCCAAGTCAACAGAAACCAGCATAGACAGAAGCGAAACTCTTTAGCCTACAACCTTTACCTTAGCCTATCTCCCAAAGTTAGAGACCTACAATTTTTATCCAAGCTTTCTACCCATACTCTTTCCACACTACCCCCCTCTGACATATACCCTCCTCCCAACCACTGGATCTATGAATCTGAGGAAATCTGAGCACTCTGGGAATACCACCTCAAGCATGGAAAACAGCCTGATGCTAGGCTAAAAAGACACCCTCTTCGGCTTTTGGATGAAAGCAAACTGAAACTTGATATTGCTGGGGATGAAAGTGCAATTATTCAGAATCAGGCTACTGGCAAGATAGTTGCCATGGTTTACAGAAACTTCATGCCTGGCCAATACCATTCAATTCTTGAATGGATTAATGCAACTATTCTGTCAAGTATTGGGAGAAAGAAAAGTGCACGAGTAAGTTCAACTCTTAGTTAAAGTTTCTCCACAAGGAATTGACATTTTACTAATTTTAAATGTCTAATATAGTTGGAAGATCCAGGAAAAATAGTCCAGACTGGCTATTCTGCAGGTTCCCGAAGCCATCCTCAGTTTGATTGGGCAAAAAATCTCCTATCCAAAACCTATAGCACCGAGGAGCAACAAGAAATTGGTTATCTTGAGAGTAGTATATTTGCTCTATTTTGGAATATGGCTAGAAAGCTTATTCATAATAATATTAGCAAGGATATTGAAGAGTTTCTGGAGACTGGAATTGCGAGAATGGACAACAAAGGGAAACAAAAAGCCAACAACACTTATACTATCCAGCATGAGCAAGAGATATATGAGTTTAACCAGGGCGAGCTAGCCCCTCCAGTTGGCTTCTTTGCCAGCAATTACTCAAGGTATATGATAAGATACAAAATTTAGTTAGAAAAACTACTAACTGAAACCTTTAGGGCAATTCATAAGGAAACAGCTCCCCATAAATATAGTCTATTTTGGACTACAGAGAGGAGTCTAGAGGCAAACCAGGGAGGAAACTTCTTTATATCTGATTATGGAATCAGAATTAGAGGAGCAGAAAATACTCTGGTGGCATGGCAGACCAGAATGTTTCATGGGACAAGTCTCGCCAGACTAGATAGTATTGAATCCTATACAGGTAAGGGACAGGTAGGTCTGAGTATTGTTTCTCCAAACAGATTGCCTAAGATCTGGGAACGATATATGAATGAAGGGATAGATGAGGAGGAATTGAAGAGGGAATTGGAAGAGGGGAAGGAGGAATGGGAATAAGATATTGGAAGAATAACAGGAGGAAGAACCAGTTGAAGTGGATATATGCGATATAGGATGAATGTCAGAGAAATAAGATGTACTAGGAAAAATGAGAAACATTACAGCCTTAATCTTACTGGGTCTCTTGGCAATATCTAAGACTCACATCCGGCTGAAGGCCGGCTGCGACTTGTATTAACATACTAGCACTGAGTATATCCCATACCATCAGAAGTGGAAGCTATAGGAGTTCTCCTAGGAGGTAGGTGTAAGTTAGGAAGTACGAACAGTAAGAAGAGTCATAAGAGAAGAGTTACAGGAGGGATTGATCGTAGATGAGAAGAGAAAGTCGATGCTAGACTGCCTACATAATATTGTCGGTATATCTTTTTGAGTCCCGAATAATTGCTCTATCCACTCTGCCGATTCAGCCTATGGATGGGTGAAAAAATAAATTATTTTAGCTAACTCAATCCTTGGCATGGAAAAAAAAAGAGGACAAATTCAGAGAATTGCTAGAGGAGTATAGTTCCTAAGAGATAGATGGTTAGTGTTACTAGGCCTGTGGGCTAGTATGCGGTCTCGGAGGGCATTGATTTTCCGACTCTCGCCTGGGGAGGGCAATTGAAGCTATCGTGAGATAGGATCTAAGGAAGATGGCTAGCAAAATCCCGAATATGGCCTGTTCCGGAAGGCGATGGTGGGGTTGTGGTTGGTTGCGTTGACCGTACCAGAATTTTTAGCCTAGACTAGTATTATTCTGATGAGGTAAGCACAAGCAGAGGGTTGTCAGCACAAATTTGGGGAACTCCACAAGGGCCCACAGAAGACCCCGCTTTTCTTCGGCCCTCAAGGATTCCAGCTAGGATAATATTATTTATTGAATTAACCAGCAGTCGACTAATTCCATCATCTATCATCCACAAGATCCTACGCAGCAGAAACCGAAAATGTCGCAACGTTTTAGTAACAACACCAACTCTTTTAACGGGGCCATTAACGTGTGGAACAGCTATACCATTGCCGATAGTCGGTCCCAAATCTTGACCTGGTTATCACCACTAAATCCAAAGTTACGGCATCAGGATATTCAAGAGCGCCGGGTCGGAAATGTAGGGGAATGGCTCCTACAGACCCAAGAATTTAAAAGCTGGTGTGTCGGTAGTGAGGGAGATGAATCCGATAATGCAGTTTTGTTTTGCTACGGAGATCCTGGGGTTGGCAAGACCTACATTAGGTACAAAGAGCGAACCTCAAGGAATGGAGGAATAATGGAAAGTGCTGACAAGCCGCAATGTTATTATAGCTCATTAGTAATAGACATGCTGTGCGACCAGGCCAGAGGGCAAAATGCTGCCGTCGCGTGTTTTTACTTCGACTTCGCCGCCCAAAAGGAGCAGTCTCCCACGAGTATTCTAGGTGCTCTCCTCAAACAGGTTGTAGGTGGACTGGAAGAGGTACCAGTGGAAATAATCCAAGCCTATGAAGACCAGAAAAGGGTCATTGGGGGACGAGGGCCGCAGCTTGCCGGTATTGTAAAGATGCTGCAGGCTGCCTCTTCCAAAAAGCGCACATTCATATGCATCGACGCACTAGACGAATGCCTGGAAAGATATAGAGTCAAGGTTCTTGATTCTCTAAACCAAATCCTCAAAAAATGTCCAGGCACTCGAATATTCGTAACTGGAAGACCCCATATTCGGGCTGAAATCTGGAAGCGTCTCCCTGGAAGAGTAAGGAGTGCATCTATCACCCCGAAGAGAAATGACATCATCGGATACCTTCATATCAGGCTGGATGAGGACACAACCCCGGATGCAATGGATAGTAGTCTAGAAGCAGACATCCTAGAGAAAATCCCAGATAATATCTCAGAAATGTATTTATGATAGAAGCGACGACACTACCTAGGGCTATCCGCTAACTGATAAATACCTAGATTCCTACTCGTCTCACTGAATATCGATGCGATCCTGCAAGAAACTACAGTCCATCGCAGACGAGAAAAGCTCAGTGCAATGATCGATGGGCTGGGGTTGGGGGATGCTTACGGTGAAACCCTGGATCGGATAAAAGGACAGGGTGGAGAGAAATCGAGGCTCGGCATGGCTACTTTGATGTGGATCTCGCACGCGGAGCAGCCCTTGAGCCCCGATGAACTTTGTCACGCCATGGCAGTGGAAATAGGGTTGCCGAATCTCAATCCCGACAATATTCCTTCAATAGGGACATTGCTAGCCTGTTGTCAAGGTCTTATTTTTGTAGACAAGGAGGCTTCCAGGGTCCGATTAATCCACTTTACCCTTCAAGAGTACCTCCGGGCTCATCCCGAGCTTTTCGGCGCACCTCACTCGATCATGGCAGAAACCTGCTTAAGTTATCTAAACTCGCAGCAAGTTAAGGTCCTTTCGACCAGTCCCCCTCTTGATCTCCAAGGCACACCCTTTCTCCAGTATTCTTCACTATACTGGGGAGCCCATGCAAAAAGGGATCTTTCAGATTGCGCGAAATCCCTTGCGCTGAAGCTATTTGACGACTCCAGGAACCACATATCCACTAAAATCCTCCTGGGAGCACAAGAGCCGTGGTATGCTATTGATTTCGATAAAATTCCCCTGTTCAGTGGCCTACATTGTGCGTCTATCTTTGGGATAGTTGAAATTGTAGCTTGTCTGGTAAAGGTGGAAGGGTGCGATGTCAACCAAAAAGACTGTGTGGGCAATACATCTCTCGTATGGGCTGCTCGCAGTGGGCACGAGGAGGTGGTAAAAATACTACTCGGGCGGGGCGACGTCACTCCCGACAAATCAGATAGTTACGGCCAAACACCACTCTGTCGTGCTGCAATCAATGGGCACGATGGGGTGGTGAAAATACTACTCGGACGGGACGACGTCAATCCCGAAAACCCAGATTATTTCGGCCAAACACCACTCCATTGGGCCGCCGACAATGGGCACGAGAGAGTGGTGAAGATGCTGCTCAGACAGGGCAACGTCAATCCCGACAAACCAGATAAGTTCGGCCGAACACCACTCTATTACGCCGCTAAGTATCAGCATGAGGGAGTGGTGAAAATACTACTCGGACGGGGCGACGTCAGCCCTGACAGACCAGATAACTACAGTCAAACACCCCTCTGTTGTGCTGCTGAGAATGGACACGAGAAAGTGGTAAAAATACTACTCGGACGGAACGACGTCAATCCTGACAAACCAGATAATCGCGGCCAAACACCACTCTTTCGTGCTGCTGCTCACGGCCGCGAGGGAGTGGTGAAAATACTACTCAGACGGGGCGACGTCGATCCCGACAAACTCGATATTTACGGCCAAACACCACTCTCCTCTGCTACTAAGGGTGGGCACGAGGAAGTGGTGAAAATACTGCTCGGACAAGAGGGCGTCAATCCTGATAAACCGGATAATCGCGGCCAGGCGCCACTCTATTATGCGGTCAAGTATCAACATGAGGGGATTGCAGCCCTACTGCTGTCCCGGAAATCTACAGCCCGCATCACAGATTAGGGCTCCGAGGCACCAGCCCCCCACCACCCCCAGACGCCCATCTTCTATTTCCGCGATAATCTCATCGACATATTGAGATTATTGCTACCGTCCGCTCCTCTTTCCCCCAACGGCCATTCCTCCCTTTCCCGCGTACAGCACACTAGCCCCAAAATCAAGCCCAAATACCCCCATAGCAATTAGTCGAATAATACCCCACCTAGCCAGAGTGCACGCATCATACATCACCACACCAACCTACACCTCCCTAACTTTTCCCACATATTGTAACTATAATTTCCCAGTTTCTATTCGCAGGGGTTTACCCCCTATTCTGCCAGATCAAACAGCTTCGGTTCATTTTATAGCCCGTTAGAAATTTCACATTAGATTTATCTTCATATTCACACTTCCAATTCTAGATTCCTCTTTTCGCATTTTTTTTCTTCCTTCATCTACTAAATTAATTACTTTTATACAAGACATCTCCCTCGCCCCACCTCCCTCCTTTTAATAACATACCTATCATGCAAGCTTACACTGCACGAAGTGGGTCATTGACAAACCCCCCAAACTACTTAATTATGACTATTATATTCTACATTAATGCTTTGATGAACCCGATTCAATTATAATAAAAAGAAAAAAGATACGATACGATACCATCCTACTGTAGAAAAACGACTGTCAGGGAATACTCTTTAATCACACGATATCACTCATACCTCTCTGGCTGCTAGTAGCTAACACATCTACACTTTTTACCGGCTTAGGAAACAGACGTGCGGAGCGAGACCACCACAGCCTGCTTGATCTTTCATAACGCCACCGGAGGGCCTGGGAGGAGGATATTGAAGCAGACACAATTAGGCTGGTGCTCAGAGTGCAGAATGCCAAATTACTCCTGGTGAGGTGATTGATACTTTGCTGGACAGTGCTTATCTAGCTGTTCCGTACGATGTGGCGACGTTCGTAGAGTGTTTTGCTATAGAGTAGTTCCGCCCCCGCTCTTCGTGCATGTAAACAGTGCATAGAAGAAGGGAGAGTATAGTAAAAAAAAATCACAATAATAATATTATTATTATTTCATCTTCGCCCAGAAGCGCTACTATTTGTATACCATCAGCCACCAAAATACAGCCCAAATCTCCCTTTCAGAGGCGGTATCCCCAAGACGTCACGGCAAACAAGCCAATAAAGAAATAAATAGGGTAGAATACAACAGAATAAAATAAACAATCCGACACCCCTCCCCCAGAACAACAGACCTAAGGCGCAAGCGGCAAGTTAAACCCTACAAGCACACTCGAAGAATTCTGCAAAGTAGCATTAAACTGGTACAAATTCAACCTGGCGCTCCCGCCACAATAGATGGTAGAATTCCCTCCACACTTCAAATTGCATAGGGCGCCAGAGGTGCTATTTTGCGATCCTGGCTGGAGAACATCGCCGCAGTAGCACTCCTTTGAGTACTCCAAGCCGAAAAATTGGTATTGGTTGCACATGCCCCAGCACCTGTCCACTGTCATATTCGCTATCGAGAGAGATTTGGACTTGAGCGCGCGGCCCTGAGTGGCTTCGGTCCAGCAGCCCCGGAGGGTGTAGTTATTGTATTGGGTTATGTAGCGGGGTGGGCCGGTGTACGTTGGTTGTGCGGAGGTGGAGGTGGAGGAAGTGGTAGAGGTGGAAGAGGTGGAAGAACTTGAAGAGGTAGATGTTGTGGAGCTTGTGGTAGTGCTGTCAGTAGCCGTGATTGATGTCGAGTTGGAGGTGGTGGTGATGGTGGAAGAAGTTGAAGATGTGGATTCTGTTGAGCCCGTAGTTAATGTCGAGTTAGAGCTGGTGGTAGAGGTAGTGGATGATGCCGTAGTACCAGATGACGAGGTCGATGTGGTAGTTTTGGAGGAGGACGAAGACGTAGTCGTAGTAGTATTAAAACCCGACGTAATTGTCGACGTGCTACTAGTAGTGGTCGACTTCGCCGTCGTCGTAGTTACAGTGGTAGCAACCCCGTTGAACCGAAGGCTATCATAATAGACTAAAAGAGGGTTATGTCAGTACCCTCCCGGCATCATTCGGACCCAAACAAGTTAGCCTACTATTTATGAACGCCCCATCACCTCCACACGCTTGACTTTGATCTGCATTACAAGTCCAAGTACACTTGTTTGCGCTCTCCTCGTAGAAATATATCTTATTCGGTACCCTATTTCCACACCAGCATTCCTGATGATACTGTGCTCGTCGTCAGTTTCGTTGCGATATCACAGGAATAGCTACACATATCTGTTCCAGCAAAGATATACCCCTGCCCTAAGCATGTCTGCTGACAGATACCGTTTTCATTATTAACCCCCAAGTTGTTGTTCTTATCCAACAAACGCCCTGCAACAGCGTCCTTGTAGCACCCAAGATATTTGTACCTGCTCGTACCATCCGGGAGTAACGGACCTAACTGACGTGACAGAATAACCCCTTGTACCAACACATTGTGAACTCCGAATGTCAGGTCATCAGTGTTTAGTGTCCAGGTCCCATTAATCGACTTAGGCCCGAGGTTCACAGGGCGAACGGCCGGCTGGAAAAGGACATTGCCAATGGCAGAGCCCTCTGGTGGGATTTTAAGTCCTTCTGATAACTCGCCAGTAGGATTTGTCGCTGTCAATTCCGCGCCCTCTGGAGGCTAAACGCAGATGTCAGTAAGGACAACGCAGAGCCTACTCAGGTAAGGGCAAGCACACCTTGCTCTTAGTGATCGTCAGAGCGCTGCCACCAGTATTACGAAGGCGTATCCGCCGAACCAACGAAACACCTGCTAACTGAGGGCCAAAGTCAATAAAGTCTCCAGTAGTCCATCCACCCTCTGCAGTTGAGACCTCGAGAACGGCTTTAGGTTCAATGGTTGCAGCACTATCACTTATTAGCAGATATTCAAAAAAAAAGAAATTCAAGGATTACCCGGTGAGTAAAATGTACTGTGCACCACCATCACTCCAAATCTGGAACAGGGAATGATAATTGCCAACTGCATATGGCTTAAAGTTCAAATTAATAGTAATCGATTGCCCTGGACCGACTATACTGTCAACTGCGGGTAAATCAATAGCGTAAAAACTCGGTCCAACAGTACGGTTCGTTGCACTATTTTCCGTGACATTGGTCCATTGCGGATCTCCATCTTCGAAACCATCAAGAGCCCAAGCATACCCCGTAATTCTCATATCCGTTGACCCAACATTCTGTACGACCATACTCCCTGGAACACCGGTCTCTGCGGCAGCTGAACCGATGACTATTCCGCCAAAGTCTGCCTCCCCCGGGCTTATCGCCAAAAAAGGAAGTGACGAAACGAGATTTCCCGATACCACAATCGGTTGGAGGGTTGCAAATTTATCGACCCCGTTGGTCTATCATTTGTATTAGCCACGATGCATAAAGAATGGGCGTCATGCTTACCGTCATGATATTCAAAGCTCCTGAAGTAATACCAGGCTTCACACTGGGAATGGAAGTCCCAGGTATGTCAATGATAGTGGCATTGGTAAGATCAAAAGTGATGGGAAAACTGAACGACTGTCCTTTTGCAAGTGCCCCGGTTGGTAGCGACGAGTTTGAGGCCGTGAACAACGGATTACTCAATGTTATCCCATCAATTTTTGTGATCGCGATGAGCGCAGTGCAATTAACTTGCAACACTCTCTTGCTTCCAATAGTCAAATCCCCAAAGGATATTGGGCTTGTACAATTCAATGGCAGCGCGACCGGAGATCCTTGGACCAACTATCAGCAAAAGACCCCCGTTTTTAATGCATATGTGTTGATCCTCAGCTTACCAAGACACTGAATATAGCCATTAGAAGTAGAAAGATACAACCTCCCATCACCAAACGAGGGCCTTTGAAATTTCGTAACGGATGGTGTAGGAGGAAGCTGAATCCGGATCATCTTGCCATCTTAAAAGCGAAGTTAACCTCTAAGCCACGTAAACCACACAATATCAAGAAGCGTACTCTCCGGGACTGCTCTATAGGCCCTTAATCCGCCATCAACATCTGCAATCCACAAGATGGCCGTTCCCGCCTGCCCCTTGAAAGTCGTGATGGTAGGGACACCAACACCCACCCGACCGGCACTGCTCTCATCAGTCTGAGCCACTTGTGTGAATGCAGCCCTCCCATTGGCATCTTTCCCAAATTTATAAACGAGCGTTGGATACCCAACCTGTCTCCCATAAATCAGCACTCAAAATGATGCGCCGGATCAGAAGGAAGTTCCTACAGGTGTCATATAAATGTAGCCACCCTCAAGAGGATAAGAGCCAGACCCTCCAAATATAGACGCTCCTCCAGGCACCTGTAAAGTCTGGACCACCGCGTCTGAACCTGCAGGGCCCATCTTAAACCCTCCAAGATTATCCAGATTGACGACATAGCCTTTACCGTTTTTTCCCACGGTGACACCCAACCGGGCAGCGTTTGTTCCGGAGAAGGCTACACAGAGTCAGCAAACATTTCTAGAAGAGATCGCTGAACTAAGTACTCACTATTCGGATCTAGCAACGCTATTCCCCCACTCCCTAAATCGCGATCCCCAGCATCCATGGACTAGCCGTCGTCAGTATACTCAACCTATCACTCGGTACCATAGGTGTGCTCACAATATATTCATACGGCTCAAAATAATCCTGTAATGAAAGTTTCCCTGTCGCCGGATCAATCTTTATATTCACAATCGCTTCATCCAACGTACCCAGAGGGGTTCTCCCAGAAGCAGGGATTTCCTTATTTTGATGGCCTTCCCCATTTCCAGTCACGAAGAACAGACGACTGGGCGAGTCCGAAGAGAGAGACATTCCGCTCATCCAGATACCTGCCCCACCTCCACCTCCCACAAACGTCCCATCCTGCGGCGGCGCAAATGCTCCAGATTCCGTAGCAAAAACCGCCCTTATGTCTGCCGTAGTCTTGTCCACTCCCAGAACCCAGCCGGTAAAGTTGTACTTATCGCAATGTCCACCGAATCCAGCATATACGATGTTATTAATCATACTCAATGCAGTCCGCTGAAGATGAGTCCCCCCATGGAAGTAGCGAGTTGGGTCATTGTCAGCAACCGACCCATCAACCTTCTTCGGGAATCCGGATCTCTCACTGCAAACAAGATTCCAGGGTTAACCCTCCCCTCCAAAAGCAGAAACACAAGAGATCACTCACTTCAAATTGTTAATATCCAACGCGTGGATCCAATATGCACCATTATACACCCCCCTGTCGGCTCCAGGATATGACTTTGCGTAAAAGTAAACAGTGTCGGTCGCAGGATCAATGATCGGAGTCCCAGTAATACCAACTAGGCCACCATTAGTACCCAATGGCAACACTTCAATCACCCGCGGATACCCGCAGGGGCTTAGAGAAATGAGTCCTAATAGATTCACGGGACCCTACTAAAGCTGCTGATATCATTACATCCAATATCCGAGACCAGGAATGGGGTTGCGACCTGCTTTGATCTCAGGATCGCCCCGGTGACCTACATCACTAGTTGGTTAACAGGATTCTTTAGACGAAAGCTTCGCTCCATACGAGATGTGAAAAATCATTTCTCTATTGCGAACCTCGCCAAAACAGGTTCCTAGGGCGACCATACAGCGTCCATAACATAAACCCAATTTGTTTCTAAGAAACTAGTCAGAAAGGGCCAGATTGTTTATAAGATCCTTTTTTTTTTTTATCCTTGCTGGGCCGCATAATTACCTGAAGCAGCAAAAACGACTTGTTTGCTGCCTGCCGCTTTAGGAGTGTAAACCAAAGGTTTTGCATAGAACCTTTTTGAAACGCTTAATGTTAATTTGACCCAAACAATTTGCAATTTTCTCACTCAGGCACTGGCATACTGCTCGTTTACCCCATTCACATCCCCTCCCATCTTGACACGCCAGAGTTGACCTAATGCACTCAAATGTCAGAAAATCAATTCCTGAAAAGCATCTAAACTTCCCCTACACCTGGGGGGAATTGTTCCCCGGAAAGAGGAAAAACCCTACCAAATGTTGGACCCTGCACAATAGCCGGATCCATGTTATGATTATCCAGATATCCGGATTGCGCCTGATCTGCATCACGGACACTATCTGTTGGAGCACCAACGCAAAGAGATGCAAACATAAAAAAGACAAGGAGCAGTGGCCAGTTGCCTCTTCTAGTCCGCAGAAACCCCAACATCTTTTCCATCTCGTAAGGGCCTTGCTCTCTCCCGGTTTCCTTATGCTAATGCCCGTGGCCGAATGTATAAGGAACAAAGAAGGGGAATATGCTACGGTGAGCTTCGGACCCCTGAATACGCAGTTTGAACCAAGGTGCGGAAGGCAGTTGACTATGAAATTGAAGGCAAGCGTGGGTGGGAAGGATCAACGCATGAAAAGCTTCCAAACCCGGCCCTTTGCTTAAGGTTATATATTAATGGGATTTTATTTTTACTGTTTTCTCCACCTTAGTCCGTTCTTCGATAGAGCTTGCAATTGAGCGGCAGACCGCAGTGGTGTACCTTGGGCACTCCCATTTTGGTGTTGCTTTCCCAAAGAGTGACATTTTGGTAACCTGGCGAAAACGCCACAGTCAGTGGAGAGAAATACCCAGATGATAACAAAGGGAGAAGGGCCAGAATTAGGCAACGCGGCTCACTACTGTCTTCAAAGTAGAAATATCCAGTCAACGCCCAAGCCCATGCCAGCTGAAATTCTTTGATTGCTTGGCAGCCAGGCAATGTGTGCGACACTGGCCAAAATCAATTAGGACTTGGGAGCAGAACAAACAAGTCAGAGGCGAAGTGGCCTCCCGCACAGAAATCCACTTTTGTCTTTGCCACCATCAAGTCACGCATCTCCAAGATCAGATCAGTTCCCGAGAGTCAGGCCAAACTTCCTGGCAGAAGAAACGGTAATACAGCTATTCATCGGCTGATAGCTAATCTTCTAACTCTGAAAAGGTTTATATCCTGCTCGACACTCACCCAACCCGCGAGTCATGGCATTCAAAAGGGTCCAGTCGACCATTTTCCTGAAAGTTTTCACCCCGGAGTTCCCGCCAACAGAAGATCTAGAGCATTGATTCGGCTGAATGGCTTGTTGGTACACGCTGTGCCCGATGCCGCCGGCATTGTACCAGGTCTGACAAAGGAAACGCACATGCGAAATGAGCATTTGAACAGCTTTCTACTAGCAACAATATAGTACAACAGGTAGACGCAAGGGCCAGTACAACACGAGAACGCCATCAAAAACCTTTGTAGCTAACCCGTGCGACAGGTGCAGGCACACGTGAACCCTCACCTTGTTCATAACAGGAAGCTAAGTTACCGGCAATGAGCATAAAAAACTGCAACCACAATAACGATGAGCAGGAAATAAAGGCTATGAGAGTAAAGCAATCCAAGTTTACAGTAGGGGTGCAGTCCAAGAGAAAAGAACCAAGAAAGGGCGGATGAGGATGAAATAAGATTCAGCGATCTCCTGGTGCGATCGGCATCGCGTGCTCCGTGCTTTGCAAGAGAGAAAAGCCTAAGCTAAAATCAAGACACGATCCAATACCCGGCCCCCATTCGGGATACTAAGCTCTCCAATCAGAGCAACGGAAGGAAAACAAAGAAGCAAAAAGTGACAGAGCGAAAAAACCAAAAGGGGGTCATCTTTTCAACACCATGCACATGGCAAGGAACCTTCCGAATACCATCCGCTTAAAAAAACCGATATACTATTGAAGAAAGTGAAACCTTTGAGAAGAATCACTTCGCCTCTGGGCCTTTATAAGATGGTAAAAAAAAAAATGAAAAATGAACTCAAAAAAGGGCAGGCAAATATAACAAATTGTCGGATTTTTAATCAATTTCTTTTACAGTCAGAAAAGAGTTATATGTTTGTCTGCCACCCAAAAGTGGCGTTGCCCCGAGAGTTCCAAAGAATTCACTAAATCTTCACCTGGGGACCCAGCCCATCTTCAAAAATTGTAGAAAGAAAAATTAGAAAGCTACCTGGCTTAAGGATTTTCGTGACTCTTGTGCCCTTTTTTTAATTTTTTCATTTGGGTCATCTGAGGAATAAAAGAGTCGCACATAGCCCGTAAATATTCTCCTGTTCCATGCTGTGAGACCTTTTTGTCCTGGCCAAGAAGAGTGTTATCCGAGAGGTATACCCAAGAATGCATGGCATCATACTGAGAAGGTTTTCTCGGAAAAAATGTTTCACTTTGAGCGGGCCGCGGCTCGTTCCGCTTTGCCCGCACGACTACCGGACCCTCCAAGCCGCGTAAAGCCAAGGGTGTCCGTTCGCCCAAATGCCCGTGCACCCAGAAGTTTGCGGAGCACAGTCCTGCACCGATACTCGTATCTAGCCATAAGCGCAGTATCTGAAAATAAGGTTACTGTTATCACGCGCAACCATCCAGCCGGTGGAAAAAAACCCTGTCTCATTCTTTGATACCATATGTCAGATGAAGCACGCACTACACAGTAGTGTACTAAATTTACAGCACCGGCAGTTCGCAGGTAGAGTTGATAGAGCCGCCCCCAAGTGAACTGCTGTCAGAGCACCACAAGGCATAGGACAATTGGACAGTCGGCTATCCCAGCCAGTTTTGGCAACTGATTGCACTGCACTCGGACACTAGGGTCAGTCCGTGAGCATTCCCAATGTATAGCTACTCCTGCGGGTAAGCCTCTTGATCGCAAAGGAGAACAAATCCCATGAACCATCTATGATCCCCTACCGGTACCCACCAAAAAAGATACCGGTACCTAGGGCTTGACCAATACGGTAATGCCTAAAGATCACCCCCTCCATCCAAGGGTTATTGCACAGCATGATACACTAGGGTATCATACCCGTCCCAGGCGATAAGGATCCGGAAACAGGTGACGTGAGTTTATATGAGCCTTTAGATAGGACTGATTTTTTACCATATATTTTGCGAATCCCTGCTTCCAGGTCCCCAAACACTCATTACCTAGGGCAGGTAAGCGTAGAAAAGTAACTCCGTCCAAAATACATCACCAAGGCATTATGTGGAAGAAGAAAAAAAAAGGAGCAGCCCCCAATCGTCAGCGCATAAAGAAATTGTGAGAAATCCAACCCACGATAACAAACTCACGAGCGGAAACCCACCACAAGAACATAACATTGTGTGTAATACAGCTTATTCCTGCGTTGTGGCTAGAATTTGGCAAGTCTTTGCAGTCTGATAGGTAGAGATTTGTTTGTGGAGCATATCTTCCGTGCGGGTACTTGCAGCCAGGATCTCGCGATGCCTGAACAGACCGTGCCGACAAACTGATAATCAGTACTACTATATTCCGGCAGTTGCCATACTGTTACTCCCGATGTGATGAACCCCCAGGACACTTCTCGTCCTGCAGCCGTAGCCACAGTGCTATAGAAAAAGAAAGACAAAAAGCCGCTGTACAGTACAGTACCAGCCTGGAGCAAAAAGCGATCGGAAAACAGCTGGTTGCAGCCAACCACTTTTTTTCCGGTCACTTACCCTCGCACCCAAGTACAAGCAGTACAAGTAGATCGTTACAAGACAAGGCAATTGATCTCCAAGCTGGATGACTCGCGGCACCCGTGATCACCAAGTGCCTCTAAGAAGGAAGGGAGGGGGGACTAGGTCAGAATTACACGTATATTGCACTAGCACAAGCTCCTCATAGAAATAGTATGCACTAGTTTATTGCACTAACGTATTTGACCTAGTAATGGGACACTCACTAGTTATGGGACACTTTTTAAAAACTGACATGTGAAATTGAAATTGAAATAGCATAGCCAATTGGATGTCAAAGAACCTAATACTCAAGTATAATGTAGAATACCATCTCTAGTTTCAGTCTATTAAAAGATAATTTGTTCTTTCTCTAGCTCAATATTGGTAATTGACCTAAAAAGGTAATATATGAAGAATTTGCAACAACAACATTGATGAGTATTTGACATAATAAAACAAGTAAATTTCGAAATATTTTTCCACGTGGAGTATTCTTAGGGTCTGTTTTATAATACCCTAAAGAATTGTGGCAGTTTCTCTCTTATTTAACTCAAGTCGTTGATTTTAAGTTGTGGTTATATTTGTTCTCTTCTGATTACACCTCTGTCATACTACACACAACACAACTAACCTCTCAAAATACTACCTCGAATACCTAACAAATACGAATGCCTTCCCCTAGCAATACTAGGGAGACACGTCTCCAAGAAGCCCTCAAGGCCCATGCTGCTGATCCAACCCTCTCTGTCCGCAAACTATCTCTCCAGTTTAAAGTACCAAAGTCCACCCTCCATAATCGAATCTCACAAAAGACAACTCCAGCAAAGATAGCTCATGAATTGCAACAGCTTCCGTCCAATACAGAGGAGGAGGCATTAAGTTCCTGGATTAAGAAGTGGGATGACTATGGATTTCCAACTCGGCGCAGACATGTCTTTCAGATGGTTCAGAGTCTTCTTCGTGCACGGAATTCCAGTGACCAAGTTGGAGAGCATTGGTTGACACGCTTTCTGGGTCGCCACCCAGACTTGGATTCTAAAGTAGGACAATGTCTGGATAGAGAAAGAGCTCTTGCAACTGACCTGGATTCCTTTCGGAAGCATCTTGATCGCTTCTATCACATTCGGTGCAAGTTTCATGTCAAGGATGAAGATACCTGAAATACAGATGAAAAGGGATTTGCTATTGGATTAGGAGGAGCAGGAACCATGATCTGCCGTCCCTCCTGCCGAAATCCCAGCCTCATCCAAGATGGTGGTCGTGATTGGGTTACTATTGTTGAAGCAATATCAGGTGGAGCCCAAGTCTTGCCTCCTCTGATAATCTTCAAGGCCAATGCACACTTGATGGGACACCATACTAATATTGAGATCGAAGAGAAGGAAGACACATTCTTTGCCACCTCCTCCAAAGGTTACACCAATACTGAGATAACTTTTCAGTGGTTTCAGGAGGTATTTGAACCAAGAACACATCCAGCAAATGGTATCAAGCAGCATCGTATTCTTGTATTGGATGGTCATTCAACACATGTGGAGAACTATGAGTTCATCAAGTATGCAATTGACCACAACATCCATCTTGTCTGCCTCCCCGCCCATTCAACTCATATTCTGCAGCCTCTTGATGTAGGTATCTTTGGCCCTCTTACAACTTATTACAAGCAGGAGCTTGAAGATCGTGTGCGTCAACAAGGCCCCCATAGTACTATCAAGAAGGGAGATGTCTTTCCCATGCTTCAGAGGGCAAGAATCAAGACCTTTAAGCCTGAAACTATCAGGTCCGCCTGGCGTGCCTCTGGACTTATCCCATTCAACAGAAATCGCATTTTGAGGGATCCTATCTTACAGGCAAAGATGGTTCCCAAGACTCCTTTGGCTACCAGGCGCCCTGGTCTTCGTTCATCAACTGACAGAGTAGTTGGAGCACCTGAGCTTGATCGTATCGAGCTAAGTAGTCAGTAAATTGAAGAAACCCCAGCCAATAAAGCCCTCAAGGACCTTTTGACTCAGTGTATTAAGGAAGTGCGCATCATCAATGCTGCAAGAGTTATCACAGAAGAAGAGGTGGATAAAGTACGCCAACTAGTAAAGCCGGCTAAGGCAAATAGACGACAGCTACGGGGTGGACTTCTACTTAGTTCCAAGCACTTGGCTCAGCTGTATCACAAGCGTATGGAACTTGATAAGAAAAAGGTTGAAGCAGCAGTAAAGCGTAAGGAGACCAAAGCTCTAGTGCGGAAAAAGACACAAATCAAGACCAACAAAAGGAAGTTCATTCTCCAGGATGATGCTGAGGAGGTTAATATATCCAGCTCTGATGACGAGGAGTCTGAGAGCAGTAGTGATGAAGAAATGGTTGATTCTCAACGATATCAAGCGGCTCAGAAGGTAAGTCTTCCATTTCGTTATTTTTCACTTTTAGTAAAACTAACGACTTGCCTCCAACAGAGCTCCAAACCACATACTACTACCCGCCAGTTGAGGCCCAGAACCACCTCTACCTGTCCTACGAAGTAGAATATTTTTTAAATTTTTTCTCTCTTCAAAAAGCTTGAGCATGTAAGTCAATCATGAATTCTCACTTGTAGTATATATTAACTTATACATATAGCTAAATTGCTTCAATAGAGATGATATTAGAGAGGGTTATAGCTATAGGTACTGGCTGTTTGTATACAAAATTGTAGCTCATATGATATAATACTCTCTGAGTTATAACGGTTTTTCTCTCAAGTAGTAGTATTTCACGTAGTGTCCCATAACTAGTGAGTGTCCCATTACTAGGTCAAATACGTTATTATTCAACGAAAAAATAGCTCCTTTCCCGCACCTTGGACAATACTTTTGCAAATCGGTATAATTGACGGAATTGACGTCAACTTATTATGCCATGTTTGTTCGTTGCGCTCACTAACATGCTCACCCACAGCATCAGACCGCCGGCCATCCTAACGCATCCCACAACGAACCCTTTAACCCTCCAGCGGGCAAATATTTTCCCAGGTATGCTACATTCTGTCACGTCCTAGATAAGAAGCACACGCATACTGTCTGGTGCCAGAGAGTCCGGGAGGGGTACAGCAAATACCGGACTATCCGCTCGTGCCTAAGTGCCCATACACAATACAGGTACCGTACCCGCGTTCAGTGGTGGACCTCGATGTCGAGGCTAGCCTACCGGGGGGATAGCACCGAACGTTAGGAATAGAGACCCAGGGCGGAAGAATAGAATAGCAAAAAAAAGAAAAAGATCCTCACCTACATATAGCACGAGGGGTAGATGGCCAATACAAGTGAGGGACCTGAATAGAAGTGGTTGAAAGTTCAAACTTCGAGCATTACCTCCAGTTAGAGTTTAAAAGAACAAACGAGAAAGTGGAACCGATGAAACGCAACATAAATCTACTGCACCTTACTATACTGTGCCCAAGCCGCCGGGCTGGAGCTGTGCATCTTCCCATGATGACCCCGGCGAGTTGGGCTAATAATGGTTTATAGAAACGACAAATTTCGCATGGTTCGGTCCAAGCAGGGCACCAAGCTGAAAAAAATAATATTGCATGTAGGACCAATCCTGAGGGCAAAAAAGGGGGAAATTTTATGCTTCTAGCAAGAGGTTTTAATTATTATAATAATATTATTATATCATAGCAAGCCCTACTCCAGAGTTTTAGAAGACTTAGTAAGATTAATTGTTGAAAAGGGTTAAACTGAGTGATTTGTAGGCTGTAAGTTTCCCTTTTGCATACCGGTATTTAGTAAGAAATCAGGTCCCATACCGGTATGACAGCGACTTCCTAAGCAACCAACAGATGCTTACTAAACATACGAGATGTAACTAATGCAAAATGTTTTCGTCTCTCCCAGCAAAAAATGCAACTTCTCAAATCCTATTCCACAGCCAGTGGGGATCCTAATTACTAAAAAGAAGCACAGGTATTGTTCTCCTTTATCCCCTCTTTAGTGCGTAGGTTTTCCTCCCCTCAAACACATTAGTATCATAGTTGCAAGCACTATAGAATTTGAAACTCATTAAATTTGTCACATAATGTATTATATTATACGTTTTGGACCCGCAGAAAGGTATCATATATACGCCAAACACCACCCCCGCCCCCACATTCGACACGAGAATAGCACGACAAACATACCGGCATAAGAGCACAGTCAGAAATGGCATCCCACAAGATACTAGAAGCCAGTCCTCTGCTCAATCTCTCTGTAGATTCTATCAAACAAAGGGTATCACACCGCAGGGAAAGCTTGTCCCTAGCACTCCCACCACATAATATAATATCAGACTTTTGGGCCATCATATGTTCACTGCTTGTAAAAATCTTCTTTCGTTTCTACAATTACCATCTGGGGAAGAAAATACATTTTCCAATTTTAGAAATTCCCAAGAACCGGTCGGCAGCCGAGCAGGCTTTTGGATACTATGCATAATAATACTACTGCACTGCACTGTACATGGCACGGAAATCTGCAACCACCCGTGCTCGGAGAATTACTCTTTTTCCAATGGTAAGATCTAAGTGCTTGAGTCCGATCCGGGATTTCATTGGTGTGTAGTGGTGATGAGTGTGTAGTGGTGATGATGTATGTACGGTCGAAAGAGTGCAATAATATAAGATATGAGGGACAATGCTTTGCCGGTGGGGGTTTGAGTTTGGAGTTGGTGGTGGTGGTGGGATGCAAAGTATGCTTTGATAGGAGAAAATAGATAAGGTGGGGTCATTAACTTGCGCTCTGGTGTCTCTATTTTACGTAGCTTGCAGAGGGTGTTTTACACCTCGGGGATGTGATAATGTTTCCCTGTAGTAAGAGCCCATAGGTGCTTCTAATAGATGTTTTTCCGCTAGGCTAGCCATTCCTCGGTCGTCCCCCAGGGCCCGTAAACCACGAGTGACACCAGATGACACAGCTTCAAACCCCAACCCTAACCCACCAATCCCGAAAGCCACACCATCTATGATAAAAACCCCACCAACCACCCCACATCACCCCCCGCTAAGCCCTCCGAATAACCCACCCAACCTCCTTAACACAAACCTCTTCACTTGTCTTTTCATCATAATCATACCAATCCTCCGCCAAATTTATACTATCGAACTTACTCTCAGTAAGCCCGTCCGCAATCCACTCGCCCTCAACCCTAAACTCCGTAAACTCGCAGCCCCGACACTCAAACTCGATGATGACCTGCTTCGTCGGCGGTGATGCAGCCATGTAGGCCTTTGGCGCGGTCTTGATTGTTGCGCTTGATTCGCGCTATCAAATTGTTAGTACGTAAGAAGGGAAGAGAGATGGGGAGGAGGGGGGGGGCAACAGTGCAATTCCGGCATTTATAGACAAAATTGGCTTCACCACGGCTTTTGGAGAGGTCGGTTGTTGTCTAAGTTTGTTAGCTATGACAATGGAGGGAGGAGGGAGAAGGGGGGGGATTTACAAAGCGGTCAAAATCCACCCATTTATCATGCATTTCGCGACAAGAGGTGCACTGCACGCGAAAGGAGTAGTAGTATGGATCTTCCAGAGTGTCTATTGGGCGAAGGTTTGTTACGCTGTTCTGTTAGCTTGTAGCGGGAGGAGGAAGCGGGAGGAGGGGAGGGTTTACCCGGTTAGGTCTGCGGTTAGTTCTAATACGAACATGTTTGTTCAATCTTGTTTTGTTTTTGTGTTGGCCAGGTTAGACTAGTTTGCGGGGCGGTAAGTAAGCTTTTGGAGATGGTTGGGAATGGTTGGGTCGGAGGGGTGGTGGGGTAAAACCCTTGACATGATTGTGCCTAGTCTAGGTGCGATACTGCAGCAGCTTTTGCTTTCCCTTTCTTCTCCCCCCCGGCCACAGGGTTCATTCTAGAACAAAGACCAAAATTCAAAAGCAGGGTAACTCGACTCAACCACGTGACCCAGCCCCTTCCTCAAACCTCAACCAAACCACCCCAAAACCTTCGTCTAATGCCTGATCACCTCCGTACTTCAAGACAAAAGCCACCAAGCATAAACCCTAACTGACCCCACAAATAATCACTCGCTTCCCTATGCATCCCGCCAGGTGCCGAATCATTAAAACCCATATTTCGTGACCCAGCCTCACATACGCAAGTAAGCAAGCAAGCTAAGCAAGGCACGGAATGACACGGTAGATAGTATTATTTTTTTCTTTCCTCCTCGCCTTTCCATTCACTGGAACCTTGGGGCACGGGAACCTCAGTTGGCTTTAGTTCAAGGGATTTTGATTTCAGCTAGAGGAAATGCATATCATAGAAGGCTGATGCTACCACATTGCGCTTCAGGGCATGAAGCGTGTTCTGCACTCTGTGTGAGCGTGGAGTGTGCAGCGAGCTGGGCGGGCTTGCTTATCTGGAATACGTGTTGCCCTGATCTTGTCCGAGTGGCTCTTGCAGAGCAGTGCTGCACCAGATACTGCACCGGTGCGGTGGTAGTGTTGGCGTTGTTCCTGTTCGTGAATGGTTCCGACACAGGGCATGCAACTAGCCTCAATTTCGAGTGATTCCTAGTGATCTACCTATCTCGGTCCATAATGCGATCCCGCAGCGCACCAGATAGACACGTGCGACAGTGCGAACCCCCGCTCCGCTCGTGACTTCCCACCATTGCTCGGTTATGTACGAATACCGGTACGGTACTGTATGCACGTCTGTGAACGGATGGGCCTCCAGTCTAGTCTCATGCACACGTTTCGAATCCCTGATTTGTTTATCGGGACTGACTGGGATGTTCGCTGTTTTATCATATCATAGTAGTGCCGTACTGTAGTAATTTCCCACCCATTATTTTACATCATCCATGACCCATCCCGGCGTTTCACAAGTACTCGTCAGGCCCTTCCTTGGATCACTAGTCTACTCAAGCATATACCGGCACTTTGATTCATTTCCCTGACTCATGAAAACTATCATGCAATATCATTCCAAGTGACTTGCAAGGTTACGCTAGTTGGCTACAGTACGGTAATAGGCGCCAGATAATTATAATATTTCCAATATAAACAAGAAAAAAGAAAAAAAGCTTGATCATCCAAACATTTCCCCTTCAAGGCGAAAGGGGAGGGACGGAGGAAGGGCACGGGCGCCAAAGATAGCAAAGGTGTCCTTAAGTCCGGCCCAACACTCACCACCTTAGGAAGGAGGAGGTTTCACATGTGGCGGGCAATTGTTATAAAAACGTTTTCGGTGAGGTTGTGTTTGACGGGCGAAAAACACCGATCTGATCGAGGGGTGTGGGTGCAAAAAAAAACAAAAAAACAGGTCCTCCCGGGCAATAAGGCTGCGCTCCAGGGTACGGCCTAAACCAGAAGGCTTCTGGGCTCGAGCGGTCGGCCTTTTTACCCTCCAAATTCAACGTAATAGGGGTGCTCCTAAGAAAGGAGGACAAGAATGGTATGATAGTAAAGCAATTATCGTGGTCACAGGTCGTGACCGTCAGAGGGCCTTTTTATTCTTCCATTAATTATATTGAGGTCTTTTGAGTGCCTTATCAGAAGACCAATGACTCAAAGAGTCGAGACAACCTTCGGAAATAGCTTCGAGAGAGAATATAAGCTCTTTGTCCAACCACTCTGCAGGAAGCCGGAAAGTTGACATCCTAACAATAGGATAGGATCCCAACGAATAAAAGTGCCGGTATCGGGTACCTGATGAGTCGTAACTGTAAATAAATGCCAGGTGAGGCTGAGTTCATCCGAAAATATACCCATCACCCATCCGTCCCTCCATTCATTCATCTGTTCCACCCCCCACCCATCCATGTATCTGCGTTGTGCTCCCCCAATGACGAAGACGAGAGAAAAGTCCAGATATGAAATATATGTAGAGCACCGGTATTGGCTCAAGAGATGAGATAAAGGGGGCCAACCACCGAATAAATAAAAAGATGCCTGCGAATGAGTCAACGAGATGAGCGAGCGAGAAATCTAGCCCCCGCGTTATAACTTTAAACGAAATCGAACGTATTAGATAGGCGCACGGTCTCACATGACAGGAAAAAAACAAAAAAAACACCAACGGCGGAGACCACGGAGTCGAATTCAGGAAACCAGATAGAGTAGACAGGGCGACATGGCGAGTTGCCCGCGCCGTGCTAAATAGCCTTCAGAGCAATCCCATCTCCTTCCCCATAGACAAGTAGGTGTTTGCCACCACCTCTCAAACTTGACGGACCCAATCACACCGGACCCGTGTTGGAATACGACAGGAGGCGACCGGAGGCACATGGACGAGGTAGATTCGAGACGAGGTTGACAAGAGGATAAAGAGAAAGGCAGTAGAACAGACTTATAATGTGAGTCACAGCAAGGCGACACGCGTTTAACACAGCCTCGTTTGTTTATGTATGTATCGGTAGAGATGAAAACAAGTTTTGCGTGATGGTGTTGAAGGCAATAGAGGAAGTAGGGTAAAGGCGGAAAGAAAGAAAGAAAGGGAAAGGCAAGGACCGTGTCGGGATGGTTGGGGTTTCGGAAGGGAGGGGGCGGGGAGGGCTAGGGATGGCGCGTTTCTTTATCCAACGTTACTTGTCCGGGTAACTGAGATGACTCAAGCCACAATCCAGCCTCCACAAGATAAGCTTTTGAAGTCACGTGGTAATCACCAACCACCGAAGCAAAGTGCAACGGTCCAAGAGCGGGGTTCAGAGAAAGAAGGCTGAAAAACAAGAAGAGAGGACGGGGGAAAAAGAAAGGAAAGAAAGAAAGATCTAAACCCTCTTCCCATCACTCGGCTCACAGAAGATGCGATAGTGTGCGATATCTCTTCCATGCCCTCATCCAAATCATCCAAATTTTGTTCGTTCGTCATAATAAACCTCAGCTGTCCCCCCTCCTTCATCTTAGCTAGGGTAAAATATATCGAATTAACCCCTCCTTCATCGCAAAAGCCCTCATCATCGCGTTTCCCTATATGAGATCCATTCAATTGATAGGACCAAAAAAAAAAAAATGAAATGGAAGGCAAGCAAGAAAAATAAAAAGAAGAAAGGAAAAGAAAAGAAAAAAAACAAGAAGACAACCTAAGTTACGACACTGGTGCGGATGAACCACGTCAGCGTTCGAATCAATAGCGCCACTCCCCACGCGAGCCAATACAATCGCAGGGCGGCACAGAAACTCATCTCCCTCTCCATGCTCTTCGTTAAAGCTGTGTGCCCTGTTGCCGGGGTTTCCATTTTTTAAAACCCTCACTGTTAATGCCTGTCACTGCGGTATGGTTGTGTATCATTCCAAAAGTGTACCCACAGAACAACGCACAAGAATTATGCACTATATACGTATCAGTTACAACCCTGATTAGATACTTCTGCCCTTCCTTCACCTGAAGATTGTTGGAAAATGAAAATAAAAATAAAAAAGTTTATCTACAATATCACAGTGAAAAGAATTGGGCTTTTGCGGGGGAGGGGTTGCAGAGATAGATGGATGGATGGAGAGGGGACGAAAAAATATGAATGGGAGGAAAAAAAAAATATGACGAACTGGTATGGGCGAGCCGGCGAGCTAACCAGCCAGCAAATGCCTTAATGTAGAGCGCTAGGGGAGCATTCGTACTGTACCAGTATCGTAGAGGTCAGGATGGATGGATGCCTTCTTGCATTATTGCGATAACAGCGAACGAACAAACAAACATCTTGAGTTTGTTAGGACAATGCTTAGTCTCGTTGGCCACGCAGCAGCAAAAACGTGAGAGCGAGAGAAAAGAAGAGGAAAAGCGACTCCACTTTCTCTTCCAGTATCGTAATTCTCGAAGGCTCACACACACCTCGACTCGAGGGTCTCTTCCCAGGCCAATTGGTTGTGACCTACTCGCCTGCGTGCTACTGCGTTCCTCATACTTTATCGCTCGCGATAAAGTGCAAGAGGTGGACTAACTCGTATACTTTACAGATACACCTCTGATGCAACAGTGTTGTACCATTGGCCTACGTGCCTACGGGCACGGACGGATATAGTAGGAGGGCTGGAGGGAACTCCAATAAGCTGTTTTATCTGCAAGGTAATTATGCAAAGCAAGTATGCACTGTACTCGTCGCAGGTGCCTCTAGAGCAAAGCAACTCGTACTCAGTCAGCTGTCAGGATAAGGAGCCCTCAGCACTCGGTTGCAGTGCTCTGGAATAGGGAAGAAGAAGATAGGGCTCTTGGTGAATGAGGGTTTGGGTTAGCTGCTCGAAGTGCTGTATGATGATGATCTGTCCGGTCGGTCGGTCAGTAGAGGAAGAAGGAGAATGGAACAAAAGGGCATTAGTTTAACAGTATCGTGGGTTAAGCGGGCTGTGATGTTGGGGGAGGAGGAGGGGAAGATGGTACGGGACGAGTGAAAATAATATCTTTGTCAAGAGCACCGTACTCGACCCACAGAATCGAAATACGATCCACAATTACAAAGTACTGTACCTCCGTGGGCTCTCCCGATGGTGCTGTGCCGGTACCAAACAATTTGCACACCAATCAGCCATGGTGGATGAATTTCCCGTATCTAGGCAGAATACGGAAGCCAAGGGTTACACGCACAAACGGGTCCAATAGCTCCTGATAAATAAGTAGACACTGTACTCGAGTAGAGGCTGAGTATCGTGCAAGTAAATAATAAGCTCAGCCTCCTGAGTTATTCCGGTTCCGTATAAGCAACCGTCGTATTGAATTGTGTTCTTCTCATTTGATAGACCAGAGATGAAGGAAGCTAGCTATCAGCTATGGTTACCGACAATATCATAAAGCTAAAGCACTCCTCCCCGCCCCTTCAACCGATAGATGGATGGGTGGATGGATGGATACAGTAGGCGGACTTTCGTCATCAGAGTGATGAAGGGTTTTTTTTTGATCTTTGAGGCGCACCCCTACGTCGTTGCGCATTTCGAGTCTTTTTAATTATTCGTAAAGTGAGGGACACCCATAGAGATGATTCTTAAAAAATTTGTGACCCTCTGGGACCAACATGTATCTATGAATTACACGAAGCGATCAAAGCAGAGTGGATTTTTCTTCTCAATCTCCCACAAAGATAATCAGTTACATGACCCACCCTAACAACCCCATAGAATTTAGTTCGAAGGAGAGAAGAAGGGGTGAAAAAAGGAAAGAGAAAATTGAAATAAATAAATAAATAAATGACTCAAGTGGGATATAAAGTGGAAAAATTTTCACCGTGGTCTTTTTAGCAGTCACTTGGATGTTACCACCCCTACCATTTCTCATCGTGTCTTCCTGGCGCGCACGGATTTTTTCGCTTTTATATCGAGACATATGTGTGTGATCTGTGTGATTCGGAACTTTGTGAGAGTGTGATGAAGAAGAAATATCAACATAACAAACAGGGCTTGTAATTTGTACGGCTCACAAGGGTTACAATTCCCTTTTTCCGGATTTCTGAAGGGCCGAAGAAGCAATTGATAGGGTGTGGTGACTCTGGTGAGGTTAGGAGTTTAGAAAACGGTAGGGAAGAGAGAGCATTGGGAACCAGGATGAAGGAGGGAGTGAGTACCGTACTCGAGCATCTCTCTCTCTCGCACGGAAGGTCTCGTTTATGAAGTCTCGGCGGATTGTTTTTCTTTTCTTCTCAATGAATTCATTTCCGGACCTGGCTGTTTGGAAAAGGGGCAAGCGGCGAGTAAGGAGTGAGTTTTCCGTTTTCCTTCTCTTGTCCTGAGCGCACGGAGGTTCCCAACGGTTGCTCACTTCCCTCTCCCTTTCATTTTTTTCCACCCAAAGCATGGCGGGAGTTGTGTTACTGGACTATGCCCACTTTGAACCGGAAGGGGTAACCTTGGGAAACACGCTAGAAGGGAGCTGGTTGGATGGTCATCCTTGGCAACGAAATATTGCACCTATTTAAAATTAGTTCATTTCACAATATCCCAACCAGCGGCTTGGAAATTTGTGTGTGGTAAGTCGCTTTGGGTACTGTGGTGTGGAATTGAGTTGGATTCAATGAATGAATTACTCGTGGGAATTGGTTCCCCGCGAAGGCCAGTTATCGATCAGTATGAAAGGCAGTTAATTAAGCGGAGCGTCAACGAGCAAAAGCAGTTGCCCACCAAGCGCATCACATCAACCGGGCCTGGGGTGGCGGCGGGCGTGGATTGGCAGAGCGAGGGGTAGGGTAGGTGGAGGGAAAGAAAGAAAGAAAGAAAGAATAAGAGTTTACTAGCAGGCGCTAGAACGGACGAGAGCGAGCTGGAAAGCAGTTTTCCGCTGAAAAATCAAATGTGGCCTTCCTAGTGGGTTAGGATAAGGGACCGTATGGTACGTATGTCCGGCAGGGACAGGAGGGATTGGTGTCGCCGTTTGGGAGAATCCCACCGTGATAGGATGAACAGAGCCAGAAATCTCCGCCGGGGAACGGAGAGAGATGATGATGATGAGCTGACAAATAGTACTATTTGTACTCGTACTTGTAGCGCAGTGCTCAAATATGGTACTCGCTCGTGGTAAATTGCGGCTTCTAATCATAGCGCAAAGTTTATGATAGATACACACTGTGATTGTATTTTTATTCATCTGTTGCTGCGCGGGCAACCCTACTGTACTCGAGTATGGTAGTGGGTGAGAGAGTGAGGGAGGCTGCGTAGGTGTAAACCAAGTAAGTGTATTGGTCGGTTGGGAGTGGGCGTAGTGAATGGACATTTTTAGGTATGTGAGTTATTCGAATGCTGAGATACGGGTAGGTGGGAGTCTGAGGGGGAGAGGGGGAGAGACATCGCCCCCTCTTTTGTGTGCTCTGGAGGGAGCAGAGTGGAGGGGGTCGTGTCAGAATAGTGTTACCTCAGTTGTGCCCAAGGTTCCATTGTTCTTGTGCCGACACTGGTTGATTGAAAACAGTGAGGGACAGGAAGAGGAAGGAGTCCCTTGCTCCTTGCCTTATCCATACCGTTCCGCCGGCTGTTTTCGCAGCACACCAAGACTGTACTGTACGGTACTCGTACAGAGACCAGATTTTGAAATTCCTTACAGTCTCTCCACGCACACACTTGTTCGTTCCAGCACCAGTCCATATGGTACTCACACCTAGGCACTGGAGCAGAGAGGGATAGGATATAGTATGGTACGGTAAACTGTGCTCGAGTAGACTTGCAGGGAGGCAGGAGGTGAGAAAGGGGGCAGAAGTCCAGGGTGCTCTGGGTTCGACACTGGGGGGTGTGCAGTGGTGGTGGAAAAAGAAAAGAAAAAAAAAGAGTGGGTGGGTGTCTGTGCAAATTCTGCAGGAAAAAAAGTGCTGGGATTTGCTTTTTCGGTGATGAGTCTTTGCTGCTGTTGTGGTTGCAAGGCTCTTCGTTGAATTTGACCCGATTTTGCAGTGTCCGTGACCTTGGTCACGTCTAGAGGACCTCGTGCAATTATGTCCACTCTAAGTATAATTATGGGCGACCCCCCCCGGAGTCCTGCGCTTTCTTCTGTTCCCTCTCTTTTCTCCCCTATCGAGTCCGCTGCTCACAACTTCCATCATCGTGCATTCCCGAGGTTCGCTATTCGCGACATTTTTGCACACTCCATCCACATAGCCGAGAGACCTCGCTTCCAAGTTGGATCGCTCAGTCCTCAACTTCCTCATAAAACAATTGATATCCCCAGCTATCGCTGCTACTACTTGATTTACTTACATGTTAGAGATACGGGAACCAAATCCAACATCTACCTCCTCTAACTAAAAGCGTCCTGAAAAAAAACATCAGAGACGCCTCTGCAATCACTTATCCCACGTTCTACATCGAGAAACCAACTTTACAAGTTGATACAAAGACAGCAGCATGCAACAATTCGAGCAATCGTCCTTTGCGAGTCCGTTTTACCCGCCAGGATACGGTTACAGTAGCCCTCCACCTGGTATGCATTCGAGATCGAATTTCTACCAAGAGGGTTTTGGAGCGTCTATTCCGACACCAGCTCCTTCACCACGAACTCCTAGCTCGAGTAGACGCAGAAGTTCTCAGCATCCTGAATTCATGGGTTCCTCCGAGTATGTCAGTGGCAAGCGGCCATCGTCTTCCAGACGGGCCGGGCATGAACATGCCGAGTTTTCTCATGAGCAGTATAGCACTGCTTCTCCCCGTCCAGGAGTGCAATACAGAGGCGCCCATTTTATGCACACCCCTGTGCACACCCCTCCCCCCTCATCTCACGCCCACCACAACATGCCCAACCTTTATTCTTACGTACCAGGCGGCTTTACGCAACAGCAGCCCGAATACGTAAGTCGCTCTGAATTTCCTCATTTCCGTTATTCCCGTCGTTCTCCTTCTCATTACTACCCTGATCCTTCTTATCCCCATCACTACACTCAGGATTCCACACCCCTTAGAGAGTCTCGGCGGCATAGGACTACCTCCCGTCGTGAAGCTGGCCGTCATTCCAGTCGTTCTTACAAGAATGATCACAATACTTATTCTGGTACTAATGGATACTCTTATGATGAACAGTTCCCCGCTCCTACCCCTGGCCCTCAATCCCCTCCACCTCGTGAGCGAACTAGATCACGAACTCATACTCACAGACGTGAGGCCACTTGGTCTGGCGAGCCTTCTCCTCGCTCCCCTCCCAAGCCTACCAAGCCATCAAGGGCAAACACTGATCCCGCTGCGGCCGATGCCGATGCGATCCGCAGAAAGGCAGCTGCTCTTGGGATTCCAGCCGATTACTCTTTGAAGAACTGGGATCCCAATGAGAGACCCGTCATACTTTTGGGATCCGTCTTTGATGCCAACTCTTTGGGTGAATGGATCTTCAACTGGACCAAATACCACCATGGAAGGTCGCATGATGCCACCAAGACTGCGGGTGGACTTTGGGGATTGTTGATTGAGCTGAGCTCCAAGTTGAAGAGAGCGAGAGAGTTTTATCCTGAGATCAAGGCGAAGGAGAATCGGGAGATTTTGAATGATTTCACGGAGAGCGGCGACAGACTTTGGTCCAAGTTGAAAGATCTCCTCAAGGCTTGCGAGGAGTACATGTGGAGGGGAGCTCGCGGAGTTGCCTCACCACGTCCAGAGGAAGGCAAAACGGTTCAGATGGGCAAGAAGTCAGGAGCCGAGTTTGTCGACGCTATGTTTAACGGCGTCAAGGAGTGGGAGCGTACCGAGAGATTGATGAGGGGTATGGCCACGTGGTGTCAACGTTTTGAGGTCAACTGTGAAGATATCCTCCGTTGTCCAGATGCTTAGGATGGTGGATGACAAGACAGAACAATCTGAAGAAAGGTTTTGGCGGACGTTCTTTTATTCTCTTGTTGAGGAGAATTTCAAAGTACGAAAA
Organism: Tuber borchii; assembly: GCA_003070745.1. Taxonomy (NCBI): domain Eukaryota; kingdom Fungi; phylum Ascomycota; class Pezizomycetes; order Pezizales; family Tuberaceae; genus Tuber; species Tuber borchii. The sequence continues at coordinate 66,476 of NESQ01000315.1, read as the reverse complement.
GTTTTTGTCAGGGTGGTTTGAATTCCTTTTTAGATTGGGGCGTTTTCCTTTTTTCCATTTCATCCCTCTATACCTGTCATCATTCTTGTCATTTTCACTCTACTCATTTTCTATTAATTTTTGCTCTTCTACCCTTGTCTTTTGTATACCCTGTTTTTTGTTTTTTTTTGTTACTTGTTTAATCTTGTTCATTCTCCTTCGGTTTCGGTCGGGAGCATGGCATCTTTTACTTTTTTCACTTCAAAAAGCGATTGGGCTGTACTATTAGCTTCTCATCTTGTTTCACGGGTCCACTCATGTTATACAGGGTTTTTGTTTTTCCTCAATTCCTTTGGGCTCTGGGTTTTCGGTTTTCTTTTTTACCAGGATTTTTGGGAAAAAGTTCTTGTTCTATGATATCTTTTTTATTTTTTATTTTCTTTAGGGACTTTTTTTTCTTTCTTTTTTCGGATTCATCTGCATATTGGGGTTCACTTGAAAAATCTCTATCGTGCATATGGGAATGGATTGGGAAAAAAGTTACAGGTTTGGGTGGAATCGTTTTGATTTTTGTTATTTTTTGAGATACCCTTTTTGTTTTCTTGTTTCTTTTTGCTAGTCATTGATCGGTTGGTTAGGCTGAGGGCGGGCGGGGCCGTGGGAAAGTGGTCGGAAGGATATGGAAGAATGGATGGATGGATGGGTGGATGGATCGGAGTGCAGTGGTTGGAAACACCCGGAATTGCACGATGCAATACAAATACACTGTTACGGCAAGATGGAAGTGGGTTGAAAGAATGAAGGAAGGAGGTGCAGTGGTAGGAAACGAATGCGAATTTGCAATATTGCAAAACAAAACCACTGTCACAGGCTGGCTGGCTAGCCCCGGTGCTGCTACTATCGTCGTCGTCGAGACGGATGGAGCGAGAGAGAGAAAGAAAGAGTTATGAAGAATTTCCTTGTGTCGTCAAAGTCTAATGTAATATTTTTATTTCCTATATTTCTTTTGTCGCCGTCTATTTGCGCAAATTTACTCATGCTACGCCTTAGCTTTTCGAAAAGAAGCCCCTCCCCTCACCCCTCCCTCCTCTTCCCCCCACTTTCCAATTTTATTGTGGAAGTGACTTTTATTATTTTTATTTCCCTTATTTCTCTTTGGTCAGGATCTTGGAAATGTATTCTACTCCACTATTTATTGTATGTACTGTATGTAACGTTCTGCAGCCCAGTTTAATTGTTAATGCGAACACTTTATGCCTTTTTTTACCTTATCGCTGAATGCACAACTACCATGAAGCCTGGAAAAGAGAATGGTGGAAAATTACCCCGCTGCTATCCACCCCTTCACCAGCCAGCGGGGTCAATCCTTCAGCTTCACAGCCCACTTACGGTAGGCCGCCCAGTCCGGCCCAGTAGAATGAATACCCGCATACAAAAACGTCATTTATGAATTCAGCCACTTCGTTGCTAGATTTCACAATAATATGATAGGGACGCTTTCTGATGAATAGGCACACGTGCTTGGAGCCTCCTCAAGAGAGAAGAATATGATAACTCGCATAAATCCTGTTTATTTTTTAGCAAGTATGAAGTGAGGGAAAAAAAATGAAACAAAATGAAACGAAATGAAACGAAACAAAAAACAAAAACAATTTCACGCTTACCTATACCTACTTACCATAACTGTAACCGTACATACAGTACCGTAGTACAGGCAGCAGCAGAACAAGAATGGGAGAAGAAGAGGGGGTTCAGTCAACCTTTCCTTCCCTTCCCCACCCACCTTCTGCGCAGCGCAATAGAACGGTCGAGTTCGCGATCTTTTTTATCTACCTATCTATCTATCTATCGCCTTTGGTTCGCCCATTCACTCTATAACAATATTATGCCCATGATGTCCATGCGCATAACCCCCATCCCCGACTGGCCCGTTTGACAGGTCGTGTACAGTATGTAAATGATAAAATGTACGGATAAGTTGTGAAATCGAATTTTGGTGTGGGGTTGGATTGGATTGGATTGGATTGTTTATTTGGGCGGGGGGAAGGTTTTGCGGTATTTTATTTGGATAGGTAGGTGGGAGGTGGGAGGTTGGAGGTTGGAGGTGGGGGGTTGGTTGGTCTGGGTCTGGGTCATGGAAATAAATAATTATTTGGTTTTTGGTGTGCGGCACCGAGTATTGGTCGTTGGTTCCTGAGTTTTTTTTTTTCTTTTCCTTTTCGCTTGTAATTTTGGAGGGGCAGGTCACGGGCGGGAGGGAGGGGGGGGAAAGGGGAGTTACACTTTTTTTCCTCCTTTGCCCGCGTTAAGTTAAGTTATGATACGTGCGCACAGTGTAAAAGGTTGGAAGAGGGAGAGGGAGACTACGACAACCTTCCAACTCTAAATGCGAAATATCATAACCACAGTCGATCTGGTTGGTTCTAGAATAGTAACCTTTATTCTCCTCAGGCTCTAATCCGTTAGTAAAATAAAGGTCTCTACTATGGCTGCTAGGAGCTCAATTCACACAAATATCTTCCCCTCTTCGAAAAATGGACAGAAAGACAGATACAGACCAACAACTTTTCCTTTTTTTCTTTTTCTTAGTATTGATAACTTGACTACCTTATGCCATACTCAAGCAGACGCTGGTGATAATCGAGCCCAACCCCCCCCCATTTTTCCCCCTCAGAGACAAGACTAGAAGAAAGAGAAGAAAAAAAAAAAGTAAATATAGACAAATCCTCCCCACCACCACTACCATTTTTTTCCTGTCAGCGAAAAAATTTTCCCGTTTTTTTCCTCCCCGTCCGACCTCCCCATCCCCTTCATCCCCTTCATCCCCTTCATCCCTCCCGACTGTTTCTTGTTTTGCTCATGATGGCGTCCTAACGAGGGCGATCTCACTGCTACATGTCAGATTCGTGCCGTTTGATACCGGTACTCAAACGGTACAGTACTCGAGGAGAGTAGAGTATATTTGCCGTTTGTGCTTTTAAATTTACTTGTGCTTTTGTTTGTGCTCCCCATGTCTCCCGTTTCTACTATGTCCATCCATCCATCCACCCATCTATTTATTTGTTTTATGTGCCCTCCGCGGCGGCGGCTCGGTAGTTGGTTGGCGGGTGGGCATGATGGTTCTGCACTTGTGATAATCAGATGGCGAGAGAATATCTATGTAATGACATTATGGTCCTTGTTCCTTGTTTGATTGATATCGTTCATCGATTCATCTCATCCATTGAGCATGGTGGCAGGGAAGACATTGACGTTTTAAGAGTTACTGGTATTGGGATCTCCTGCTTGTGAAATGTCAAATGCATTTTTTGCCATAAGCTGCCACAAGTTACAGACATAATAGAACTCGAACGTTCGAGTCCGAATTTTGTAATGGGTGGTCAGATAGATACTCGAGTACGCACAGACTATTTGCCATACAATTTTTTTTTTTATCCCTGTGCTCGGATTCAATATTCCTGTAACTTGTACAACAACTCCATGTGTGATAGTAGGGTTGAAGAATGCGATTTTTTGTTTCCCATCCTCTGTGATACTTGCATATGGAAGTGTACCGGTATCGTAGGATTGGATACTCTAAGCGCGGTGGATATATTTTTAGTACCTACCGTCGAATAAACTGTTTGCAACTGTCTGTTACATGTAGGGCACGGTAGAAGAATCTGACCACACCGACACCTTTCTTCGACGACAACTGCGCTTAGATCACCGGTAAACTATGTGATATCACGAAAAGGAAGGGTCATGGAAGGGGGGAGGGGGCGTTCTTCCACTGTTCTGCAGTACTGGTATTGTCCTCCGCTGTGCTATGCTGTGACCTGGGAGACGGTATCATAGGTATTGTGCGGTTAAGGCTGAAGCAAGCCTTTTACCACGAGTTTCTGTTGCGCCGTTGGTCGCTTACGTATAATGCACCTATTCATGCCACCTTCGCTCGTTCATTCGTTTCGTTTCCCTGATGAGGTGCTACAGTAGTGCCTGCGCCATGGGGATTTTCTTATTACAAATTTTTATCTATTTATGCGCCGGTCTCTGGCTGGCTGGTCGAAACACTTACGTTGCTGTGATACATGGGATTTGGATCGTCTTGGGCTATGTTGCTGTTGTAGGGGATTCTTTATGAAATTGCCCCTTCTTGCCTGGGTCAAGGTGGGTGGCACTGACAACTGGACACGTAAGGTGTTTACATTCTCGAAGGGTTATTTCTGAATAGTCGTCATCCGTTCATTCGTCCGTTCGTTCTCCTCGAATACTGTATATCTTCGAAGCGTTGGATTACTCGTCAAGCCGTCACCGTCTGGCGGAGCGTTGGAGACTGCGTTAGAGTAGGCCGGGGCTCAGCTGTAATTTTTTCATGCTCGTATGATGCGCGGTACAGTCTTCCATGGGGTCTTGACGAATATCGGCGGGTGACAAACGGGGATCAGTAGCAGGTCTTTTTTTTGTTACCCTGCTTTGACGAATTCGATTTTAGTTGCCATACCCCTTTTTGTCACCCCCTGATATTCGTCAAGACCCCATGAAAGACTGTAGCTGCGAGTCCAGTGCCAGTTTGCCTTGAGTTAATTGTCGAAACAAGGGGGATCTGCTTCGCATGAGGATCTAGCCTGGCTGTTGGAGACGAAAGTGTGATTGCTTTGCTTGGTTTAGTTTAGATTGGGGGGGCTACAGTACTGTGTTGGAATGGAATGGAGCAGGCGGATGGGAGGCACTGTATCGGTGGGGTGTGGAGAGGAGGTAAGGACTTGCTTGCTCGCTTCTGCTTTACCCCTTGCTTGCAGGATGCCTACCGGTATTTGGTTATTTATTTATGGCACGGGCATTTGTTTGCTTATTAGATTTTGTGATACGAGTATTTGTCTGTTACCAGGTTGGGTTGTTGAATGCCAATGAATGGTGGTTGACTGGAGGGCTTGTTCTGACCGGTAAGGTAAGGTACAAGTGCGGCGGGCCAACAACGACATGGCACGAAGACCCCCAAATCGCCACACCTTAAAACGAGCAGTGAAAAGCAATTGGGCAAGCCATCCTAGCGCGGATCCTACTTTTTTTTACGAAAAGGTACGGTACGCTCCTTCCGACTGGGCATAATGAGTATCATACCTTTCTGTTGGTGTTTACGCATTATCGTGAGAATCACCACTCCCGGGAAAAAACCTCGGTTGTGCTGTTCGCCAGACACGTTACCCCCACATTTTATCCCCGGATCGATCCGGGGTATGTCGTCGGGCCTTCCCCACGAAGGATCTGTGGCAGGTAGCCAGTAATAATCTAACGAATCGCCCCTTCTCTTCCCCTTCCCCTGTTGTTTGTGTTGTACCGGCACTGTGCTCGGGTGTGATATTGATTGATGACCCGGTCGGCAAACGTGTCTCCACAAGACCGACAGATAGCTTAAGGCTCCGGGCGCGATGGCACGACGGCAGCCAAGCGCGCGGATGAACATTGGCTGTTCGGAAGTGGGTACTTTGCTCCCGCTACGGCCGCGCTTTCGGTCGGTCTGGAGGGGAGATGAAACGGAATGGGCTGAATTGAACTACAGTTATTTAGTCGGGTAGTTAGGCTGCTTGATAATACGTCGCAAACCGCGCATACAGGAGATACTTACATAAATCGGAGTTATCCACAACTCCTCTCCTCGTCCGCCAATAACCACAACTACCACTCTGCCTCACGCTAGCCAACTTGACTTAACCAACTACCTATCATACTCTAGTAGACTAATAATACAAAACCAGCGTCGATCACCCGACTTTTAAACCGTTCGACCATGCCGAAACCCTGCCGCCCATGCTCGTGGTCAATTCCGTACGGAAGTGGACTTGTGGTTTAGATCACGACCATGCGCTCACTCACTTACTCGCTCATTCACTCGTCTACCGTGCTTCGACCTATTCGTAAGAACCAATTTCCTTCTGGACCGAGAAATAGCTTGGTCAGGAGAGAAATCATACCGTAGCTATGATAATTCTTTTTTTTTTTCCCCTTTCTTTCTTTCTTACTTCTCCTCGTGGTTAGAAAAATAGAAACAGGAACGCATGCTCATCGACACGGAAGGGGCTATCATGATACGCTGGCTTTTACAATGAGTAAAGCATCACCCTATAACGTCACATGCTAGGTCAAGCTGAATTGACAAGACGATCTCTCTCCCTCTTCCCCTCTCTGGGGGATGATTCGTTTGACCTACCTACCTACCTGCGATCCTTAGGCGAAACTCGGAGGAAAAGTCATGTTGCAGGCTTCGTATGATATGACTTCGGGGTCTCCTGCCTCCTGCTCTCACCCCTCACATTGTTTTTTCTTTTTCTCTCAATCCTGTGAATCAAGTTTGTGATTTGGAGTTTTGGTAAATGAAAGTTAACAGCATAAAGACTGATTTGAGATATCGTCAAGGGGCTTGCGAGTGTTCGTTAGTGCATTCTGCAAGCATGAGCACATGAGACTTTCGTCGGTGGTATCATATGTTTGCTGGGGGCGCTTTTTCTTTTCTTTCCAGGGTTTGTATACTGCACGAAATACCTCACTGTCCGCAGTCTCATGGCTAAGTATGGCTATCTGCGGTATTGTGTCAGAAGTATGACGTGCCAGCGTCGCCCTGCTTCGGAGTGGCTTTCCTTTCCTCGGGAGTCGCTCCCTCCTAGTCACCGAGTGATGTGCCATGATGCGTAATTCCGACTCGTGTTCTTGTCAGCATCTTAGCTGCCGGATGCGGCGTTACATGCTACATGCGTCAAGGACGGGGGCATGCTTCCATAACTCTACCAATTGATTACGGAATATGTTTTCGTCGGCTGGAATATTCTATAACTAGCTCGCATCTTCGGCGACGAAAAAGCATAACAAGTATGATAGCCTAAGTGAGCGAATGAAGGTACTCGAGTGTTATATGAACGACTGGATCTGCGAGATGCAGCACCAGTGTTGAAATCACCAAAATTTCTGTACTACCTTACCCTACCCGACGGTACTCGAGTAGGTTAAGCCGGGGAGATCTGTGGCCATTCTAGACAGGGCAATTCCACCCATTAATATTCTGCGATTGGGGAGCCCGGAGGGTCCGATATCGGAAGGTTGTCATTGGGGTTAATTCGTTAGTGCAACCAAGTGACCGGAACAATCCCGGCAGTGCGGGAATGAATTATAGTAACGGGAGGTGATTTTTGAACTGATTTCGCATTCGAGATGATGTTTCATCCGGTTGGATGGATGGATCGATGAATGGATGGATATGAATCTTTTGATATCGTGATAGGGCATTGCAATGTCTTTGCCATTGGACTGTGATATGAGAGCGGGTGTGAGAATCTTATTGCGCTTTTTTTTCCCTCAACTGGCCTACGGTAGAGTATATTGTGCTCTATAGGATTTATTGGACTCCTCGGGAGGGAGATAACTTGACACGGCCCCCACAAGCATACCTATTATATCTCGAATGGACTTCTTTTAATCTACTCGTACGGCACAAATGGAGTACCGTACCACTCTGGTACCCCGCCTCTGGTATAGCGTCCCGGTGTCCGGAGAGCAAGCGTTGGCTAAGTTACGAGCGAATGGGGCAGCGGCTCTTAGATCAAGATTATTGGACGCCTTGTTTTTGTCATTGGAGGGGAATGGGCATGCCTGGATACGGTAGGTGGTATTAACCAGATGATCGGGAGATTTGGCACTACTTTTTTTGAACCAAGAAACGTGCCCTGATCTGATCTGATCTGATCCCAAGATAGCGGTTCGGTGGAATGCTCCCAGAGAGCGGGGAAGATGTCAATTTTGCGCCGCGAATGAGTTGCAGCTTCTTTTCTTTTCCTTCACCTTTGTTTCCTTTTTCTCTTCCTTTCTTTTCCAGGCACGGTTGGTTGGTTATTTGCCCTACTTGGGTATAAGAGGGCTTGTCGGGAGGTATATAAAGGGGTAAGAAGAAAGAGAGGCAGGGAGAGGGTATGATTATTTGGGTTATTGGTGATCAAAAAGGGGCTTGATATGCATGCTTCTGCCAGAGCATGAAAGTCAGGAAGCCACAAAGGCCGCGCACTTTTTTCTCTGTTCTCCTGCGATCGGAATACTGAGACCTAGGGTTTACGAGAGCGCCGTGTGGGTCTGTAGCTTACATCGGTCATAGTTATTATATGCCGCGTTCTCTTTTGCGGCCCCGGTAACTCGTACCATGGAGTCTACACTCCCCCCCCCCTCTCTCTGGAAGGCAGATTCCGGCAGGGGAGCTGCTGGACTGATCTGGTGGATATAATACTAGGGGTTGGGAAAGGGGTCCTTAGGTACCGGCGTTGGCATACCGGTACTAGGAATCGTCAGTGGTTTGGGGGACCGGGATATGCACTGGAAGAAATTGTGTCGCGTTTAGTTCGACCTCGGCCAATATTCAGAAAGGGAACTGGAGAGGCTGCGTTAATAATGTGTATCATAATTTGGGCTGTCCAGGCCTTTCCCGGAGCCGTGATGCTAGCCGGTTGGTTACACACTGTCACTCGAGGCACATTTTGTTAGGAGAGGTGATTTTTTTTCGCATGGTCTAGGCTAAGTGTTTCGTGGCTCCGTGTTGGGGTTGCAGTATGATGCAAGTTAGGTCATCATGGGTGGTCCTGCAAGACTGAGGCCATGGGCAACTGGTTTAGGAGATCAACTACCGATGGCCAGTTACCTGGGGTTGGGGTGTCATTTGATTATCCCCCAGCCTGGAATTCTTGACCTTGGTGGGGCTTACTGTCTTTGACACTGGTTCCTAGGGCAGTCCTCGTTGTAGCCCCGTATGGATTGCTGTCTGTGAGCCCCGCAGACTTGAGTGGGCGGACAAGTTAAAATTCGGATAGAGTGGAGGCTCCGGACGTTTCTGAGAGCTTATTGGAGGATTGCGCAGCATGGTGTAGGTTTTGTGGGAAAGGGGAGGAAGAGTGCGGGAGACTAGGGCTTGGGGAGAGGCCTCCTTGTGTTATCGCGGGGCCTCGGAAAGCACATTTAAAGGCTACGTGGATGGTCTAAGTATCACAGCCTAAGAGGGCGGTTTTGAGAATATTTCTTTTAGGTTTTGGTAGGGCGACCTGAGGCGGCCCCTCTTTGGTTCGATTTTATATCGAGAGTAATATCTTCCTTGAGTTTTGGTGGGATAGTGTTAGGTTGAAGCGGTACCTGGTCCGTAGCTTTGCAATAGAGTACGCTTTATAGTAGATTGGGACAGGGTCTAGGTGGAGTGGGTGTTACGCTGTGGTGGCCTTAACATCATAGATCCACATATTTTCCAGGATCAGGTTGACGAGAGGACACCTTGGATAAATTTTTGGAAGGATCTAAATCAACACGAGGTCCATAGGCACGATGGTATAAGCTTGGTAGACTTGCGCAGACGGGCGGCCCTGGAGTCATAATCTCAGATGCCCCCGGTGTGTGCGGTGCTACATGGGCGGTGAGTGTGCGGTCATGTGTTCTCACTCGATGCGCTAGAGCTCGCTAAGTGTTGAAAATCTTCAGTGCGGAGGTAATGATTTACTGTGAGGGTTCACGCAGTGGAGAAGAATAGCTCTTATTGAGTGGAGATGAAAACCGTGATTTGTAGTGATTGATTTATAAAAGGAAAGAATTGAGAGGAAAGGCGAAGTGAAGGAAAAGACATGAGCAAGGAGGAGGAGAAAGGAAACAAAAAGTGTTGCGAATTGTATCGTTGAAAGCGATGATTCTATTGTTCGGAGGAGAGTAGAGAGAAAAGGAAAGAAGGTGTAGAACTACATGAAGCAAACATTGGGAAAACACACAGGGAAATCATCGACTACGGAAACACATACACAGCGCACGGTATGTACCCTACGCACATTCATCGTAACAAAAAGAACAGGATGGAAACATTGGGTAGCTTGCGCGTCCTTAGACTAGTGCGTAAGCGACCCAGTGCGGCCTTGACATCCGGGCACATCCCGCATCAGGTGCCGCGTTACAACTGCAATTTCCAACACTAAGGGGCCCTTCCTTGTTGAGGAGATTATATGGGTTTGTGGAGCCCTACCTAAGCGTTGGGTAGAGCGATCTGAGAAAGAAATGCTGCTGGGGAAAAGAGGCTAGGGTAGGATGGAATATCTCTCCCAGCTTGCTGGTGTGTCGATATCGCACGGCAGAGTGGGCGATCACTCTTGTCAAGAAGAGTTGGGGTAGGATACCGTATAAGCTGGGTAAGCTCGAGATGCGCCTAAAGGTTTAGATAGATAGAGATATCGAGCATCAGAGCTACACATGAGTGGCTAAAAGAAGCGGAGATTGCAACAATAATCTATGGGCCCGATTCAGAGAAGAAACTCTCAGAACGTAGTCGGGAGACTAAACTTAGCCTAGGATGAATGTAGGAGTTATACTAGTATACACAGAGTGGTGCTCTCTAAAGTTACATTCATATAGGTGATCTGTATCGAAGACCTGTACTAAGGGTTTAGCTGCATAGCGAATTTTTCGAGTTTATATTATGGCACTCATAGAATGAGAGTTGATTTCACAGCTAAAAGACGTCCAACGGTATTGATTTTTCTTGATGAGCGGGGGTAAGGGGTGTGGACAGCAGCCTCCCAACCTCTCTTTTAAGCACACTTGGAGGGAAGTGGTATGTTGGCATATTTTCACTAAACCATGTCCGTAGTGGAATATACCCACCATCTACCTTAGTTAATAGCTAGCCTTTGCGCCATTTTCCACGAGTGCTAGAAATACTTTCTCTTCCTATTTTTTTCTCTATATCTAAAAGGCCCTCACGTCTACACTTTGGAGGTGAGGGTAGGGAAAAAAAAGGAATTATGGAGAATAAATGGATAAGAGGTGTACAGAGAGCTTTTAGGAGGTTCAACTAGAAAACGAGAATAAAGGTGAACATTGTGGGGATTTTGGACTGGACCGATTCATTTCAATACATAGAAATAGCCCCCAGCCCACGCTAGACTCTGAATCACAAATAGAAGCTGACAGATCCTGACTCGGCTACGGAGGTTGGGTAGGTGGAGGTGAGGGGAGGGCAATAGCCTTGATAGGCGTGGTTGTGGAGCTTTTGCGGCCCTTGTGGATATTGCGCTAGGTTATCCGTATTCGAAGCCGCTGGGGAAGGCGGTCCCGCCTCGGCTTTGGGCGGGCTGTGCTGGGAGTTGGAGTAGTGTTATTGTCCCTGCACAGGAACACTTGGTAACCCGCTAGAGTGGCGTTAGGCCCAATCGGTCTAGCTTCTCGGGATTGACGTCGTCGGGATTGGCTTCTTCCCGTCCAACTGGCATTCCCGTTGCTCCATCGTGCCCACCGTGAGTGGCCCGCACGAGAGGTGGGTTAGCCGCGCAGACCACTGACAGGGGAGGGCTCTTCGAAATCAACAGCGGACCGCGGTTTCTGTGTTTCTAAGAAACTTTTAGTGGATATTTGATCGTTGTAGTTGTCGAATAGCTTTAGTGAAAGAGGTTTCGCGAAATCTGGGGGCTCCTTTTTGCACGGTTTTCCTAATGTAACGAAGGATATTCGAGAGAGGGCTTGCTTTGGAGATCAGGAGGGGCTGGTCGATGGAGCATTCATCTGCCGCTAGTTTAGATAACTTAAGTATGTTTCTGCTATTGTCGCGTGAGGTGTGCTAAAAAGCCCGGGATGAGCCAAGAGGTACTCGTGTGGGGTAGGGTAAGTTAGCCAGGTCTTAGAACCCTCCTTTTCTCTCTACCCTGGCTGGCTTTTTGTCTGGCCTGGCGTTGCGCCACAGCTGCCCCACAACCCCGGGCCATCGGCCATTGCGCTGAGCTCTTGTTGCCTCCTATAGTTTCTTGCAGGATCACATCGATATTCGCCGAGACTGGCGAGGGCCTGGGCATTTGTTAGCTGGGGGATTGTTTCAGATAGTGTCGTTGCCCCGATCATATACATTTCCTGGGATCTTTTCTGAGATGTCTGCATCTGAGGATGTGTTCTTGCCCAGCATGTTGTGGAGATATTTGATGACATCACCCTTCTGGGAGTGATGAATATATTCATTGCTCTTCTAGAAAGATGCTTCCTGATTTCAGCCCGAATGTGCAATCTTCTGGTTACGAATGTTCGAGTGCCTGGAGACTTTTGGAGGGCTTGATTTAGCGAATCCAGAAGTTTGGCTCAATATCCTGCCTCGCGTTCGTCTAGTGCTCTTATGTATCTGAACGTGCTCTTTTTGGAAGAGGTAATCTTGCCATTAGCATCTTCACAATGCGGGCAAGCTGTAGCCACAAAAACTGCTATAATTACTACCGCAAGTGCAGAGGAAAAATCCTAAATCTCTAACAAGGTGGGTTTGTTACCTCACACTTTTTCCTCGATTGTTTTATAATTTCGTCACAAACCGTCACTCGCTTGGGTTTAGGGTTCGACCTAGGTTCGGAAACCGCACGACACGACACGTCGAGTAGCCATCTGCGTGTGCAGCGTAGTGGTAGGATGTTGGACGTAAGCGTAGTAAGAATACATACCATGGAGGCATCTGACCTTGCCCTTCTGTGTCTTCTTTGTTCAATTCTACTGTCAACTTTACTATTGTGTAGATGATTTGGCTCTGCCACAATTTCCTGGGACTAGTACCTCAACTGTTATTATTAGGGATTCTTTTTTTGTAGTAAATTCTGGCCGTAAAAGCCCTTAAGAGGCTGATATAAGGGACATTTGGATACAAATCAAAGGTGATCAGCTCACCCTTTTATGATTAGAGCTTTATCAATGACCATCGTTTTCTATGATGAATTACAAGGTACCTAGTTTTAAATAGTTATCAAACTCAAAAATTCTAGTTAAATATAAGCGCAATGTTTACTACTTTTGTTGTCCTCTGGGCGTGTGTATTGTTTTTTGTTATTTTTTGTTATTCTTTGTTGCGAATGAGAGTCTAGAGCTAAGGCTCTTCAGGCATTTTTTTATAGAGATTGGTAAAACGATTACATTCATTGGGGGCTCCACTGAGCTGCTGATTTTGGTTGAGGGGCTGCATGGAAAGTTAATTCAGTGGCTAGCAATACCCCAATTAAACCGAGTGCTCCGGAAAGAAAAAAAACGAGAAAAAAGGCAACTCGCAGCTGTTTGTTAAGTATGATATTATTATTTTTTCCGTGATCCTTCGGAAATCTACTGTGGGGTGTAACACCTGTGGGTTTGCCCTCGCCAGGTGCAAAAGAGGAACACCACGATGCAGCACAGATGATTAATGCTGGGGTTGGAGAGGAGTATTGACTTCTCTTATCCTACATCAGGGCAAGCCTTGGTTCCTTTCTGCTCGCTGTTTTGAGGGGTACAGTGTAATATAGAGACTTATAATTTGGACATCTTTTGTTTCTGCTGCTTGGGATGTGAGTTATAGCTATGTTTATGATTTAGTTGCTTGAAAAATAACTTATATTTATGGGTTATATTATAATATATTTCACATTATGGTTTACTTTGAATGAAGGAGAAGGATCTCTCAAGAAGGATTTTGTACATGGGTTATATATGGTCAAAACCATAGTATGATACTAGGAGGAAAGGGGCATGGTTGAGAGACTAGTCTAGGAAGCAAAGACTATTCAGTTGTACTCGAGTACTTAAATTTTGTTATTTCTCTTTAACTTAACTTAAGCTTTAATCTAAATTTGACTCTAATATTGCCCGTACTGTAACCTTTCTTCTACGGTAGTGTGTTGATCCTAAAAAAACTATACCACGCATATCCTGTTCGGGCGCTCCTAGTTTAAAATGGGTTGGTGCCGGTGCGCGGACCCTTTTATGCACTGCCGCAGTTGCCATTCCGCCCCAAAGCACCAAGAGCCTCTGCGCGTTGCCCTGTCGCTAGAGCTGCAACCTCCGGAATCCCTCGCAACATCTAAATAAACACCAGCACCACGCATCCATCACCACCAAAAATACTCCAATGCCGCCAAAGCGTAAAGTCCCGGGCTCCGCGAAGGCATCCTCGGCCAAGCGCGCACGCACAGCCACGGGCACGCAATTGCCAAACGGGTCTGTAATCGGGGACTCCATTGCTGTGGTACCCCCTCCTCTTCCAACCACCCCATCAACATCCCAAGAAAATGCGGATCCCGCCCTATCTACACCAGTTGCTACTACCACCAAACGAACACGAAGCTCTGCGAAGAAGCATAGTTCTGCCACTCCTGGTAGCGCGAAGCCGGGTTCGCGGAAGTCTACCGCCACGCCCAGGACTCGGAGCACTCCGCGAGGGAAGAAAGGTGATGATGCTGTTGCCGAGGATGCGATGGGAGGAGAAGGAGGAGCGGGGAAAGGAAAGGAAGAGGCAGAGGTTAGGTCATCTGTAGAGTCTACTGATAAGCGGACTGATCCCCTTGATGCACCCTCATCCTCTACAGACGAGCTTTCAAGGGATCAGCCACAAGTTCCCAAACCCGCTCTAAAAGCGAAGGCGAAGAGTAGGCGACCGAAGATTACTTATAAGACGAGAAAGCCGGTTGTTCAGGTCGATGGCAGCGATGATGAGATTTCCACTACTAGGTCTTCGCCGGTTCCTCCTGCTAAGAAGGTTGTTCCGACGCCTGTTACCCCCGCTACTACTATTAAGCCGCGCTCTCGTCCGCCCAGAACTCAGCGAAAGAGGGCTCTACCGGCCCCGGAAGACCTCGATATTGCTCCCGTGGCGCCAATGGGGCCCGGGTCAGAAGAGGCTACGCCGAGTGCTGGGAAGAAGGGAAAGAGATCTAGTGCTAGCAGAAAGAAAATTCCCCGGCAGACTGAGGAGGGCAACATTGAGGAGGAGGAGGGGGCGGGGGACAGAAAGGGCGAGGAGCCAGACGAGCTGGCAGTAGAACAGGAGGAAGAAGATGTTGATGGAGAACATGAGATTGACGAGGACTTTGTGGCTACCGATGGAACGATTGTTGCCTCTGGGCAATCTGCTAGAGCTCTAAGAAAAGAGGAGAGAGAATCGGCGAAGAAGCGACTATCACTTATGACGCCGGCAAAGGAGACTATGGCTACCCTGGCAGGACTAGAAGATCCCTTCGCTTCGGAGCGGCCAAAACGTACCCGTACAGAGATTGTTAGTGAAAATATGGCAGCCCTAGACCCGGCTGCAGACGCTGTTCCGGATGCGGAAATGGAACAATTCCTGGCAGAGTCGATCCGGCTATTGAAGAAGAGAGTCATGCCGAAATTGATGGGAAGAAAGCGAAGTAAGCTTGTTGGCGTTTCAGATGAGGAGGGGTATGCACACAAAACTCGATATCAATTGTATCTACAAGAGATGCTAACTTCCCCACGGGCATGTCCGCCACCTACTTAAGCAGACTGTCGCAGCAGGTGAGGGTAACTCGATGTTGATAATTGGGGCTCGAGGTACCGGAAAGACCACTGTAAGATTTCATCCACCTGACTTGATGGACTTAAACTAACACCTATCAGCTTCTGGAAAGCGCTATCTCGGATCTTACAGAGGAGCACAAAGGTGAATTCCTTACAGTCCGCCTGAATGGCTTTTTTCAGATGGATGACAAAATTGCTCTCCGGGAAATATGGCGCCAATTGGGTGTTGAGATGGAGCTCGATGAAAGAGATCAACCAAAGGTAAAGGGTTTCCACCCTTGTCTAAATCTCTCACAATCTGACACTTTCCATAGACTACCAATTTTGCAGATACACTTTCCTCCATCTTGGCTATCCTTTCCCATCCGGATGAACTCAGAGAACCAGACGAGGAAGGGGAGGAGCCAGCAGAACAAGATCCGTCAAGTACTACAACAACCTTGTCTGTTATCTTTGTCTTAGAAGAGTTTGATCTCTTTGCGACTCACCCCCGTCAAACACTTTTATATAACCTGTTTGATATTGCACAATCTCGCAAGGCGCCCATTGCTGTTATCGGCACAACGACACGCATAGACGTTGTCGAATCCTTAGAGAAGCGAGTCAAGAGTCGCTTTAGCCACCGCACCGTCCATCTCAAGAATCCCCCTACCCTGAAGGGTTTTTGGGAAATATGCAAAGAAGGATTGGGTGTAGATATGGACGAGGTTGACTCGGAAATAAATGGCTCATCCGACGAAGATCGACGTTGTTTTGAGGCTTGGAATAGTCACATAGAGGTAGTGATTTCCTATGCTTTCTCTTAAACTCCAAGATACTAACGAACGGGATGTAGGATCTCTATAAAAATGATAAACAGTTCCAACGCCACTTGAGGCGCATCTACGCCCAGAATAAGGACCCGAAATCATTCTTTAATAGCTGCATTCTTCCGTTATCAAGTTTAACTACATCTTTCCCCACTGGCCCCTCCTTCTCGCTTCCTACCAATCAACTCGGCGAGCCAGACAGCATCTTATCAACCCTTGACGGCCTCACTGATTTGGAACTAACCCTTCTCATTGCTGCCGCTCGCCTTGATATCATTTCCGATACGGATACGTGTAACTTCCAGATGGCATACTCGGAGTACACTGCGCTTACGTCAACCCTAAAGGTAGCAAGTTCTACAACCGGTGTTACAGCAGGCCGTCTATGGAGCAAAGAGGTTGCCCTAGGGGCATGGGAACGGTTGGCGGAATATGAACTACTGGTGCCCGCGGTTATAGGTGGCGGTTCCGGAGGTGGCGTTAGCAGGGAGGGAAGAATGTGGAGAGTTGAAGTTGGTCTCGCGGAAATTGGGAAGTGCCTCGAGATGGGGCGGGCTGGAGTCGGACGTGCGGGTTTGGGCAAGTGGTGTAAGGAGATGTAAGTTGGTTATCCGGCATTTATCTTTTTTTCAAAATGGGGGGGAGGAGGGTTTCACTGGCATAGACTGTTTATTCTGTTTTTTTTTTTATTGTTTTATACTGTTTGTATGCATGCATGGTGGAGAGCAGTAAATGCCCCCTTTTCTTTCTCTATAGTTTCCATGTCGTCGCTTAATATCGTCCATGAAACCTCTCCCTATCCGATACCATTAAATTCTAATGTGCTTCATGACTAAAAAGACTAAGTGAGCAGCGAGGAGCGCCGCCAGTACTACCACAAGCCCCGCTATCCCGAGCTTATAAAAGGCTGAAGACCCCCCCCCCCTCTTGCTGATACCTCCATCCAGACATTAACACCCCCTAGGGCCATACCAAGCACGGATTTTCGTAGTTCCGTGGTGACATTTGAAACCTAGCTTCCAAAATTGAGAATATCATCTCCAAATCCCATTCTCTGACCTGTTCGTTAGTGATTCCCATGGGACCTTGGGGTCCCCCTATAGTTTTTCGAATCCAACCCCCCTTTACCCCTTTGCGAGTGACCCGTTGTGAATTGCTCGGAACCTTACAAAATCTATCATATATTGTACTCAAGTCGCCGGATTGAAGATGCGTTTTGTCTAGTGTGTCACCACTAAAACTAGAGCATCTTCAATCCCCGCGAATTGAGTACTGTATATAGCTTATCACAGAGTAGTGTCTCTCGATCTGATAGTCTGATGCAAAATTCTATGGTGAGGGAAGGAAGGAAAAGCTTGGCATGAAAACTATTCACATGTAAAGTGCCAGAGCCAAGTTGTGGTCTGGCAGCTACAAATCCTCTGTATAATTACGGTTATCGTCGGGATGCTAGACTGGGAGCACAACGGTCCGGAGGCAGGGACATGGCTTCAAAGTGAGTTAGTCCTCCTAAACGAGGTATTCCTGCGGAAGGAGGAGGAGGAGGAGGAGGAAAAGGTAGCAACAAAGAGTAGACAAGTCACAGACATTGACCACAAATTTCCAATGATGAGATTTCTACGTCTTCTTCATAGAGGTAATCATAGCAGGAATATAGGAGTGATACAATACTCTTGACATGTAATAACCCCGTTCGGTGGATTGTCCCTGAGCCCGAGGCAGCGGATCGCCAGGTATTAGTATCGTGAGTGTGATGGTTCACTACGGTTCCAGAATATATATGCACAGCATGCTACACTGTATAATAACACCCGATATCTCCCCCATACTTTTCGTTAGGGGGATGCGGGAGGCCGGGGGCTTCATTAATTAAATATTTGCCGAATCGCATTTAGTGATATATTTTCGACTTTCCAATTGCGCTGTAGGTCCCGAGAGACGGGCTGGTCCGTTCGTTGGTACGCAATATAGTCGAGCTTAGATTTGATATACACGTTAGGGATAAATTCAGGAATTGTGACGCTGGCTGAGCAGGTAGCATCATGCTAGCAATCATCAACGAAAAAAATAGTCCTTGGTGAGATGGAATTGGGCGAGTGATGGTCTATGAAGGCCCATGCGAGTAATGCTTGCATGACGATGTACACAGTGGTTTGATATGATATCATAGAATGCTAGGATAGCTCCATGTCTTAGCTCGAACACTACGGCGCTGAGTCCAAACCACGAAACACCACCTGGACCAATCACCGCTCGATGATTTGAGTATCTACCTTTACTCACAATTGAAGGACGTTTGTGAGCATGACTGTTATTGCATACCGCCAAAATCTAGCCTTTTGCTTAGACTTTGGTGTCATACAATTGCGGTCGTGTTCACAAACGCCATTCAATTGCGAGTAGAAGATAGCTTTACCCAAACGCGCCCACTCATCTTCGCCTATCCATCCGCATGCCCCGATCCAGTGCCCGGATAGCAGAAATACACCCTTCGCCCACCAACTACCTAGTCCTGCGAGTGACAGCATATGGAAATGAAATCTAAATCCACCCTCCCGCTCCTCCCTGATTTGGCTGCCAGGAAGCGAGAAAGAAAGGGAAAAAAAGGAAAAGGAAAAGGAAAAGGAAAGAAGGGAAAGGAAAGAAAAAGGAAAAAAGAAGAAAGAAAAAAGAAAAAAAGGGAAAAAAGAAAAAGGCAAACCAAAAGTGCGACCTCTATATTAGTACACAACAAAACAACTCAAAGGCCAAAAAAAAGAAATAAAGGAGAAAAATAACCCCTGGCAGGGGGGAAGATCGGATAATACAGGCACCGGCTCGGTTCTGAGGGGATTCAAGCGAGGAGACGAGAAGAACTCTCTTCTATTTCACCCCGCGTTTTCTTTCTGTAAGACATCGCGAACATTAATATCCCCGTTTTCCCACCCCCGCTTCTGTCCGTCCTCCTCCTCCCCTCCCCCCGCCTGCTCGCCCAAGTGATATGGAGATACGTTCACACCACCGGTATCATCGATACTGACACTAACTCGGTTTCCACCATCAAAACCCCCGCAATTGGGGAGAAGGAGGTGTCTCTAGAGAGCTGGGTTCCCCACTGCCTAGACTTACAGTCACTGGGGCGACCATCTGCTGCGGTGCGACCATGACATAGACCCTGCTGGGTAATTCCTCCACTATGAACGAGCTGCTTACTCCCCGGGACATTAATAGATGTTGTTGCGATTGGGATGGTGTAGATATTGTCGGCACTGCCGTGGGAGCCGGGGTTATCGTAAATTGTGTTGTGAGGGCGTTTGAGGCCGAGGCGGCACCTGATCTAGGGAATAGGTTGTATGGTTGAGTCCTGGTGACTGCCATAATCCCTGATTCTGACGAATCGGAGGGAGGGGTAACTGGAAACGTGGCAGCGGGTTTATCATTAGATCCAAGCTGAAGAACAGGGGATGGAAAGTTATTGGCGACGCTGCTGGGTCCACTCACATCGCCCAAGTTGTTGGAATGTAGGGCTGGCGGACCTCGAAGCGTTAGGTCTAGCCCTGCAATCTCTCTGATTGCTGCCCCATACGTATCCCTTCTACCATCTTCATCAGCTTGGCCGGCGAGTCTATCATCTCCTGGAATGGTTTCGGGGTTTAATCCCATGACTCTACTGTCCCGCCTATTCCTCCTCTCTTCTTCCTCTAGGAGTTCAATTGGTTTGCCTCCGGGCGGCGGGGATATCCCCTGAAGAGCAGCGGAAGCATCTAGTTCGTTTGTATCGCTGCTGAGTTTTGATCCGCCCTTCGGGTCTTCCGGATAGGAGTTTTCGTGGTGCATGGTTATGTCCCGTGATAGACCAGATGGTTTGGGTGTGTCTCCACTGGCTTCCACCTCTGGGATATATTCTTTGGATTTAAACGGCGCTGTCACATTTATTTCTGGAGCGATGGGAATTGCGCGGGGAAGAGGTTGCGGTGGAGAGTCTTCATATCGTGGGAAATCCAGGGGTGAAGACTGTATTATGTTCATATCTCTAAGGTCTTGAAGGGTCCACTCTTGGGTAACATGATTATGTTCGAGAAAAGGAGGTGTAGAAGATACTGTAACACTCTTGGCTTCGGGGGCAACAAAGGAATGGCCGGGTAGAGCGCTAGGAGTAACTCCCATTCTGCTAGGGGGCTCTGGGGGAACAACGCGCGAACCTAGGGTTTCGACGGGAGAATAAGCGACAGTGGCATCAGAACCAAATATAAAAGGAAGGGACATCCGCATGCGTGCAGAGTTGATCCCCCTGGCTAAGTTGCCCTTAAGCCCTGATTTTGCAGGAGGCAGTTGTTCAGAATTCGTAGAGGTGCTAAGGGTTGCTATGTGGGAAGCATTTGAGGGCACGTTAGACCCTTCATCGTGAAGAGCATTAGCTGGAACTCTATCCTTGGTATCATTTTCTTGGTCAGGTCGTAGAAAGCGATTGAGCCGAGATTTAAAGATTTTCGGAGGATCTGAGAGACTGAATTTTCTAGAAGCAAATGGCTGACCCTGGCGGTCACTATCCCTCCCAGGTGATACTCCCCAGGTTGTGATTTTGTCGGAGCACTTAGAGAAAGATTGACGCATTCTCGATTGGCTTTGAGCAGGTGGGGACTGATGAGAGCTTCCTACCGAGCTGCCAAAACCAGTGTTTCGAAAAGCAGGATGATGCGTCTCTCCTCTGGGTGAAGGCTGTCCGTCATATAGTGTTTCTTCGATGCTCGTGTGTGTAGGCGATGGGGACCTCACGCTACCCATTGATATATCGTGCTCACCCGGGCAGAGGTCAGGCTGAGCCTTAGAAGGGTTCTGTTCCCTCCCCAACGTATCTAGGCCACTCTGTGCGGACTTGCGACTATCGATACTTTTCTTCCGGGAATCAATTCTCCTCATTGGTATAGCCAAAACCGAACCAATCTTTGCTCCCCACGCACTTGCTTTCCCATGACCCTTATCACCGTCGATAATTTCACAATCTGGAAACTGCAGATCCGAATAATTTTGGAATACTGGGATCTCGGGGCGGCCAGAATTAGGTTGACCATCAATATCCAGTGACCTCTTGATTCGCGTTTGCAAGGAACTGCATCCAATAACGGATGATTTTTCTCGCTTCGCCCCATTTGCCCTTTCCGTAAAATCCGTTTGACCATCTCCACCGCTGTCCAGACTCCGCGACGCCTGGACACCGAACCAAAGTCTGCCCGGGATACTAGGTTCCGAAGTTGGGGCTATAACCTTCACCTCCCGAGCAACAACCGACCCCTGGTCATTACACGACGAATTATTCTGTAAAATCCCTTCAGTTTGAGTTGAGTCGCTCATAACTTTCGACATGAGAAAAATAGGTATCTCAGGCATACAGAATCATCAGGCGGAGAAGGTGTTTGCTAGAAACAAGCACCCCTTTCCGAACCAACTTTTTAGTCAGTAAATGGTACACATGAAGAGAGAGTGACCTACTTTGAAGCTAATTAAAACAGCCGAAGAAAAAAACACTTTACAAGATCAACCTAGTAGAGACAGCTAAGAGCAAGAGAGAAAGAGGCTAGAGGAGAGATAGAGAAGAAGGAGAAAGGGACGAAGGAGGGTGAGCAAGGATAGGAAAGGTAGATGGAACAAGGCTGGGATTTTGCAGGTATACGTTGGCAAAGTTTGGATGCGGCGGTAAGTGTGTCAAAACATTCATCCTCACGATAAATGAACGGGTTAGGCGGTGCGAGAGGCGATATGTGGGTAGTAAATCAGGATTCTCGATCAGAGATACAGAGATTGGGTAGAGGTATATTCGTTGGGCTGCGTATAGCAATATCACACATACCAAACTGGTACTCGTACCAAGTTTGAACACCAGATGGGTCAGCCATTTCCGCTGGTTGTCTGCTGAGATTCAGTATTCGGCTGGCTACGTAGAGTTTATTTGGTATTTGTGATGGATGTGGCACACTTATCAAACGATAGAGCTCCTCCTACTGGAGCTCAGCTTGGGTTGGTGGTTGAGGCTAGATCTTCGGATCCCAAGCCCAATGGCTCCTCGGAGTCTTGTTATATGGGGTGGATCAAAGATTTGTGATGAGGGAAGAATATGGTTTGTTGGTTGATTGTTTGAGGTGTTATACGCAGCAAAATGGGGGGGGGGGGGAGATGATAGGTGTTAAAGGAGGTGCACACAAACTCATGAGGTCGTCGACGCAGCGAAAAGAATCACTCGCGGCTACTCGTGTAGTAGAATTCACGTGACAATAGATAATAGATAGATATGATAGAACAGGTTTTTCGGTTAACCGTTCCACGATCCAACCAGATCTATTGTACGAGTGCTTGTACAAAGTGTATTAGTTATACTCGTAGACCTAAAAAGCAACAGTTGCGGTCAGGTGTATTAGCGCTGGGCGGGTATGATACAATTGTAGCGGTGGAGGCTGGATTGCCTTTTACGAGTAACAAAGTGCTGTGCGGATTGGACCATTCTCTCTCTCTCTGCACGATTCAACTGTGCCGCAAAGTTGAGTGCACCAACCGAGTGCAATTTGGAGGACTGCCCTTACTTGTATAATACTCCAGCGTGGTAAAAATGTCCGCATATTTATTATTATCCCTACAAAGTAACTTATGATAATAGGATTGTGAGAACAATCCCTTGTCCACGATTATTGTGCGAGCTCCGCATCTACCTGAGTTACAGAGTGTATGATGTATACTCGAGTACCGTCTGCCGTACCATACATGATCTATCCCTACCGTATCATATACCCTCACTTACCGTAGTACAGCTGTCCACCCAAAACCCATTGTGGCTGCTTCTTCTTCTAAAGGCACAACAGTTAGACATGCACTTTCATCTCTGTGCAATGCTATCATACCCTGCTGTACTGTGCAGAAGGAACTATGCACAAAGTAACCACTGTGAGCCGTTACACTGGTAATCGAGTATAACAGTTTGTGCTTCCTCCCTCATCTTTGGCAGCTTGCATTGGCTTTGTCCCGAACCCTAGCCCTATCACATTATTCCTATCAAAGCTTAGGCCACCCCGTCTGCCGTTCTCTAAAAACTATTTCCATTTAATCTTCATTTCTTCACTCAATCAGCCCTCGAACAAATCCATATCTAAGCCAATCCTTGCCACCCTAACCCCTCTTCTCAACTCCAATCGCTTCAATACCTTATACTGTCATACACGTCTTCCATTCACTTCTATCGCCCGACCCGTTATCGGCTCAGGTCACCAGGTCTGTCTTTATGGGGAGTAACAACCGCCGCCACACGATTTACCCCCCGGAATTTTGGAACGACACCGCAATTTATTGAGTCGGAACAGCGCGCGCCATCATAACAAACCCTTCGCACCACATATCTAACTCATACCATCGCATACCCAAATGCCCCGGTACCGAAAGCTCCCACCCATCTCCCGAACCCCAACACCACCTCCCGATTTCTTTCGACGATTGCGGCCCTTCAGCTGCAACCCCTTTGAGCCCGTAGATGAGGATGGCCAGGATCGGGACGATGGCGATGACGAAGATGTGAATGTCACGACAACGAGCTCTACTGGTCATCCTTTCCCTTTGGTCAAGGGGATCCGGGAACCCGAAAAACGCTATTTACCGGTTGGAAAAGACCCTGCCGGAAGATCGAAACGCCAAAGAGTTGAGAAACAGCCGCAGAATGAGGAGACCTCGCCGGATATCGTCCTAGAAAACGAATCGCTTTCGGAGTGGGATACCTTTGGGTCGATATTCGTCGCCGGAGGTTTCCTGATGATGGGTAACGGGTTTGTCGAGAAGGGGGGGTATGAGGAGGATGAGGTTGGCGGGAGGGAGGATGTAAACTTGGCTGGGACTGGGACCAAGCAGGTCATGCACGATACTGGGGATAATTCGGAGAGCAGCGAAGCACAGATCACGACGAAACGCCCACAAACACCTAATGTACAGCAGAGTTACAACAACATAAGGCCCATCGTCAAAGGCCGCCTTCACACTGCTACCCCATTTGAGCTTGAGGAATCCTCGGGAGCGTTGGATGTTGATAATTGCAATACCGGGGGACTAATTTCCAGTGGGCCAAAGAGCCGTGACGACGATGATACAGGTCCTAATGACCCCGATCCGACAGCTCCCACTGCGAAACCAGTTGAAGACAATCGAGATTTTGGAGATACTAGAAAACATGTTCAACTTACAGCTCCTTCGTCCCCCGACGATAAAGGGAAGTTAGTTGAGAGAGCCATCAGCCCCACTATCGCTGAGACTACAATCAACAAACAAGCAGTGCCACCGATGGTAGAATCGGTTACCCCACCTCCAGCTTTGGGCAGCAGTGGGCCCCGGGAGCTACCCACCGGAGGCGCTGAACTAAAAAAGGTGGCCGAGGGAGACGAGTGGTTAAAAGGCCTTACCTTTGAAATTCTCGCCCTCCCGGAACATCTTGCTATCAGTATTCGGGGGCGGGATTTTTTCGATTCGGGAAGCCACAAACTGTGCTGGAATGAATTAAAGGAAAAAATAGACCAAGGTCTCGGAATTGGGCCGAATTTACACCATTCTACAGTAATAGTGAACTGGAAATTTCGATTAAAAACCCAGGCTGATTTGGATATCTGTATCGAGCGCCTCACACCACACGGTCGTCCGATCCATCATATTGTCGTCCTATTTTCTAGCGCTGATGCAAATGCAGGCGTAAAGGCAGACGAAGAATCAATAACAAAAGAAGTTGTTGAAATGTTAGAAGCTCAAGACCGCAATTACTGGATAGGGAAGAGTGTTACACCATATGCGGCAGATCTAATTCCTGCCAGCAAAGACAGTAATGCCGGCGTTGTGTTGGGGGAGCTTCCCGGAGAGGCTCAAGATTCTATTCGACGGAACTTTAGCAACCCTCAACAAGCCCTACCTCGCTCCCCAACGCCTCTTTCAGGAAACCCTACGACACCCAACCCTACACGGACCAACATATCACGCAGGCTCAAACCCGCCATACCTATTGCGCCAAAACCCCCTCTGTGGAGAACACCCAACTCACCTTCAACCTCTCACTCAAAAAAAATACGGACTGCAACCGCTGGCGCTCAATTACACCTTCCCTCGTCTGAGCAACTATCAGGCCAAATTATGGCGCCCGGGAATAAATCGGGCAATAAAACTGATGACCATTCCGCATTATCTAATACAAATGGCGCCCCAACATCAACAGCTACTAAATGGAGATCTAAGCCCCCGGCCCGAAGTTCGTCGCTTCAGGTTTCGGCTCGCTCTCCTCACACTCCAGCACGCAGCGGGGATGTTCAAGTTCAGCGGAACACAAGATCAAATTCTAGGGCTGCAAAATCGAGTTTATCGGATCAGCCCCAAAAGGGATCGGAAGCTTTCAAGGCCTCTGATCAGCCATCATCAGGGGCTGCTTCCGCTAGTATCCCCACGTCTTCACCGAAGAGGCGGGGTTCGACCGAAGGACTGTCTAGGGCTAAAAAGAGGCTCGCAAAGCCAACCAACCCCACTGGCAACCCACAAGGTGAGATATTTCCGGGTGCCCGAAAAAATTTGATCCTATCCCACAGTAAATTTTGCATGGACCACTTTAACTCAATTTTCAAATAGCGTCGACTTTTCATAATCAACAGTCTAGCTTAGATTCCTTCAGTGCAAGTATGGGGCCGCCCCCTAAGGATCAAGCGAGCATGGCTACCTCTAGCGCATTAGCGACAGTCTGTGGGCTTGCTGAAGATGGCCCTTTGAAGCCAAATTCTGTCAACGATGCCATGGATATGGACCTAGCTTCGCCTGCCGCTGGCGGCGCTGAGGATAGGGCGCAAAGCACAGAGTCTAATGATCTCTCTACAAACGAGGGGAGTGCTACGAGCAAAACGAACACAGGAACTACGGTTTATTCGATGGACCAAGTAGACATCCTTCTCAACGCAGTTATGGAAGTCTACAATTCTGACAATTCTGCGGAGAAACAATCTATTCCGCCATCTATGAAATCTCTTACGCTCTCTACGGATCGGCTGGAAGAAGGCGATACGGCCAATCGAGGGGGTGCGCCCGTCGCTCTTGCTAACACAACCCCGCCTCAGGCATCCAAAGGGACTGAGGGCGGCATTAGTGCGGATAGTAGCAAGGGTTTTATCGCCAAGCCCAATTCTATGCAGACCTCAGCCGGTCCTCTGCCTAATCACTCTCCTGCGCCCGTGGCCGATGGGTCTAGAGCGGGGACTAGGACGGGCAAAAGATCCGAGCCTGTTACTACTGCAAAATCCCAGCCTTCAACACTAAAAGATAGTGAGGGTGGTAATGTTATCACAGAGAGGAAAAGATTAATCGTCAAACTGAAGTCCAAAGGAATTGCTGAACTTTTACCCACTATCGCCGGCATTGATGCAACGAGCCGACTATACGACACTTCGGATCAAGCTTCTGTTCAAACTTCAGATCGCTACCCAAACCAATCAATGCCGAAACCTGTCTGCCCAGTCCCCCCGCCTCCGCTTTTGGTATCCCCTCCAGCCACGAGAAACCGGCCAGCTCCTCGTCCACCTACTTCCCACAAACTAGATTCCCCGGTCCTGAAACCTACAGAAAATGCTAAAGCCACGGTCAACGAAAAACCTCAAACATCCGAACAAGTGATTCCAACTACCCCAGGCCCAATGGCTGGATCATTTAGTAAAAAACTATCACCTGAGCCCTCAGGATCTTTAGTCGCTAGTTCAGATGCTTTGGCGACCGCACGGAAGAAGCTGGAGCAGGAAATGAGTTTAAAGAGCAAAGCAAAAAATCCCCCCTGTGACCTACTTTCCACGCCCATGCCACCGCCAAGGTCTCAAGGCACTCATGCTCAATCGCCACAGTCACAATCACCGGAGATTAGTTCAGCCCAATCGCCACTTCGGCCATTAACCCCCGCTTCTAAAGCGCAAATTGTCCCTCATAAGCCAGCCTTCTATGCAACACCTCCTCCCAGTTCTAACATAAAAATTACTCGCCCTACAGACACTACGAAATCTAGCGTGCATAAAGGGGGCGCTCTGCCTTCTCGTGATATCCCTAGACTATTCGATAAACCGGCTCCGACTCCGTCGCTCCCCACCCCTCTGCCGATGGGTGTGGCCACCACACCTAAGAACACGGACGGCAGTCGCTGGACTCAAGAGAAAACAAAAGGCGCTACTGTAAATGCTGTGGCTTCACTTCCCTTCCACAAAGCCTCTAAATCTGCCATAGAAGAACCCTGCTCAAAATTTACACCCCTGGTTTCCAAGTCAAATTTCCTATACTTTGAGCCTCCGGCTGTCAGAAAGTCACCTGGCGGTAAGTTGGAGGAAAATCCACCCTCACCTCTCCTCTAAAGATTATTAACGCCCACCAGACCCTCGCGAAAAACAACTAACCACTCAGGATCTCGTCCCACTATCCGATTCACCCTCCACAAGCCCGCCCAACACTAAGCCCAAACCCGAATCCATGGTGTTCACCGTAACCCGTTACAAAAGCAACAATGCCACTACCCCGGCCAACTGCGCCGAGTTCTACGGACGCGAGATCCTCTCGACAGGCGAACCCAGTAAGTTTTCCTGGGAAAAACTACGCGAGATCCTCGAATCCCGTCATAAATTCGTCGACTTCAAGGAGTGCCTTGTTATCAACCTTTTCCATGTTGTGGAGGGTGAGAAGGACTTAAATGAGGGTCTAAATCTGGGGGTTTACCTCAAAACCAATAAGGTTCTTATTGTTAAAGTTGATCCTTTGGGGAGATTGCCGCCACTATTAGTTGCCGAGATGAAAGCTGCTAGATTGGCAGTGAGGAAAGCTGAGAGGGTGATGGAGTAGTTGCTTGAGAGGTCGGAGGGTACTATCTTGCTTACTTGCCCTGACTTATTTTCATATGGATCCGATATCTTTTTTCTTTCTTCCTTCCCTTCTCTTTACATTTTTCCTTTCACCACTCTAGTCCGGTTATTCCTAACGTTTCTTCCCCTTTTCCCGATTTTATTTCATTCATCTCTGAAAATCTTCAAAGCATTTTAGATAGGACCGGCATGGCGTGCGTGGGAGGTTTTTGTTGTTTTTTATATTCACTTACGAGGTCGATGGCAAGGTGTCGTATCCACACGTTACATAAAATATCCCTATGTATTATTATGGCCTTTTCTTCCTTTTACGCCGGCTTTATAAGTGGTCCGTCAGTATGTACTTTAGTTCTGCGTTCTGGATCTAGGTACTTTTTCGTTGCTTAGCGTTAGGGCGGGGTATCGCATCACGGCTTTGGGTATGAAAGCTTCCTTGGTATCGTGTCGAGTAGTTTGTTCAATGTTGCCAAGGGGCGCAGGCTGGTGAGAGTGGAGTGTTAAGTGTGTGGATGCTGTTATAATATTATGATAGCTGGAGGAATGAGGATCTACCGGGCTGGAGCACTAAGGGCTAGGCTTCGGGAGAGTAACGCATTGGCAGCTGAATAGGCTTAGGGTTTATTTATAATGCTACGCTCGTTCACCCTTGTATGATATGATACCACAAAAATTCGTGAAATCTGCCGCCTTCGTCAACCTAGGATGGGTTTAATCTGACAACAGAATTGCGAATACCGGTTAACGAGATTCAGCAATTCTGGAGCGCCCATCTTATAGTACCGGTATGTCAGGGAAACGTTAATCCTTTCCAGGAGCTTTTGTCTGAGAATCCGGAGATTACAGGGTTGACAGATGTGGATTTAGCGGGTTTTCACGGTAGTCAGCGAGCGAGCTGGTCTCGCGAGTGAGATTTTGTGAATTAGAAAATTGAGATGAGTCCCCTTTGTTTGTCAATAGTTTGGTAGTGTACTATTGTATCGCCGGTATGCATCGTCCCCACGTATTCCTCGCTGTGGCCATCACAAGCAGCTAGGGTTTCACGCAAATGGGTAAAAAAATTTATAAAAAGGTATCATAGTATGTCCGACACTTGCGTTGGGAAACAAGTTCACAAAAACGCCTACCCAGCCCGCAGCACCATACCGTAAGAGCTCGAACAATTGAACCTCGCGCTTAAGGCGTCCAAAATCTTCTCTCTTGGATAGGGGGGGGCGAAAGCACTGACGGCCTCAGCCCCAGCTTAAGACAAAAAAAAAACAAAAAAAAAAGTGCAGGGCCTTGCCAGCAAAGGCAACCCCAACGTCCCCGGGCGAGGTTGAATTATCCGAGTTCTTACAGTAGATTATAAAACACAACCTTATCTAAAAATCATCATCATCATCATCCATCCCAACACTAGTTCCACCTCTATACCTGCCCCCGCTCTCTTCTTCCTCTTCCCTATTCCTTCTCGCCTCTTCCCGACTCGCCCCAATCTTCCTAAGACCGTCCACAACGCCCTTCGCAAACCCGCGCACCTCCGTAATCTCCAGCAGCCCCAGATTATTCATCTGTAAATACGTCGCCTCCAACTTCCCCAACCCCTCCCTGACCTTTCCCTGCCTGACCTCTCTCAACCCCCTCAGCAACACGCGCAGCTCACCGTCGTCGCCGCCGAGGTCATCGGGACAGGCCTCTAGAAGGAGTTCGGCAGTTTCAAGCCAGCGGTAGGGGAGGTCGGGGCAGAAGAAATTTTGGTTTTCAGTTTCAATCTTGAGAATTCTTTCGATATTCGGTGCTGAGAGCCAGGGGGGTGGAACGATGTTGCAACGGCGCTGGCGCTTTAGGAGGAGGGCGAGCCAAAGGGGGATTGCGGTACGTTGGGGAGGGTGGAAGGGGGGGATGTACCCCTAGGCACCCAGTTAATATACCGCCGGACAGAAAAGCGGAGGAGGGGGGAAACGAACACCGATGAGGTCGAGCCCGTCAAGACGTTGCCGGGGGATGATAGTTATTGATTGAGCTTCACAGAGAAAAGCTACTTCCGCTGGTGTCAGTGGTCCGTTGGCCGAATGGTTATTGTTGTTCATTATTATATCGAGCTTTAATGAGCTGGTAGAGGTAGGCAGGGTATCCTAGCAGCGAAACAGAGTGAAGTTAAGCAAAATTGTTCACCGTGAAACATCTCTTATCTCGCTGAACGGACTCGAACCAGCAAGGAGTGTTTAGGGTTGGGGCTACCATTCATCATTCCCAAAAGCTTTGTTCGGCCAATTGTCGGTTACCCTGTCCAACCACTTGGGGTTGCGCCAACGAAAGGAAAAAGGTTTATCCAAAAATGTATCACAAACCCATCCTTTCCTTCTCTTACAACAATAAAGTCCTCCCGTTTCCTGGAAGAAAACATAATAGAGCGGGAACGAGAAAAAAAGAAAGATGGGTCATATCCTGGTACCGTGGATCTCTGCCCTACTTATCGGTACAGCAATTGTATCTACATATATCAATTACGTTGTTCCAGAGCCATACCTCGTTCGTCCCCCCCTCTATCTCTTTCCTAATATCGGACTACCGAAAAAGAATGGAAGAAACTAATTCGTAACGAACAACACATAGGATGAAGTCTTTCATATCCCTCAAGCCCAAGCCTATTGCCGCAACGCCTTCAAGACTTGGGATCCGAAAATAACCACTCCGGCAGGCCTCTACTTAACCACATATCCACTCTCCTACGTCGCAAAATGCACCCCTTCGCTCCTCCGTTCCGTAAACGCGTGGGGTGTCGCGGTCCTCATCCCCGCATTCGTCTACAATATCCTAGGCTACATACACCCTCTTAAACGACCGTCAGAAGCGGTTCATGAAGCTATTAACGTCGCGTTGTTCCCACTCCTCTGGTTCTTTTCAGGATTGTTTTATACAGATGTTTATTCTACGGTTTGGGTGCTTTGGGGTTACCTTGCATGGTTGAGAGGCTGTGTGGGTTGTAGTTCTAT
The DNA here is from genome assembly GCA_003070745.1 of Tuber borchii. Classification (NCBI taxonomy): domain Eukaryota; kingdom Fungi; phylum Ascomycota; class Pezizomycetes; order Pezizales; family Tuberaceae; genus Tuber; species Tuber borchii. The sequence continues at coordinate 35,564 of NESQ01000315.1, read as the reverse complement.
CGCGGCTTGGTGGGCGCTTTGGTTTCGGCAGACGAATGTGCTGTGGGCGGGTTTTTTTATTGTGTTGGAGGTTGGGAGACGGGTTAGGGGTTTGCACGATAGGCTTGTAGATGGCGAGAGGAAGGTGGTGACGGGGAAGGCGGTTGCGACTAGCGGGAAGGCCACGGGGAAAAGGAGGAGGGGGAAGAAGAGAAAGGGGAGAGTCGAGATTGAAGAGAAGAGGATGGAGGAGGGTCCTGAGGCTGGTATCGAGGCGGAGATGGAGGACGGGCCATGGACAATTGATATTAAGAGTAACGGGAATGTGAAGGGGAGAGGTGTCAAGAGCAACGGGTATTGGAAGAAGCTTTTGGAGGCGGTGAGGAAGGTTGAACCTTGGAACCCGGTCTTTGACAATGAAGTCACTGCTGAAGGTATCCCTCTATCTGTGACTACCTCGTTTCTCCCGACTAATTCACCAGCTAGACTTCTTCTTCCGAACCCCGATAACCCACCTCATCTCCATAATCCCTAACATCCTAGCTCTAGTCTCCTCCACCTTCCCATACCTCCTGGTTATCCTCTCCTTCGCTGTCTTCATCGTCTGGAACGACTTGTCCATAGCCCTCGGCGATAAATCCGCCCATCAACCGACCCTCCACCTCCCACAAATCTTCTATTTCACCCTCTTCACCACTGTAACCTCCCTTCCACTCCTCCTCTCCCCGAATCTCCTCTATTGTTTTTACGACCAGAACATTGGGATATACATCACCACCCCACCATCCTCCTCCCGCACTCGCAAATCTCCAAAACTAACGATCTCCTACACAAAACTCCTCCGCACAATCACCCTGCTCACCATAATCCTGGCAATCATTTGGAGAAACACATACTTCCACCCTTATCTTCTCGCTGATAACCGACACTATGTCTTCTACATCTTCCGTCGAACGCTCCTCGCTCACCCGCTTATCCGCTACCTTGCCGCACCGGTGTACTTTGCAAGCGCCTGGACAGTCCTGTACGCGCTCAAGACCAGTCGCAGCGTAAATGTGTTGTGGGTGTACGCCTGGGCGATAGCGGTCATTGGCACATTGGTGACAGCGGGATTGGTGGAGTTTAGGTATTTTATACTCGGGTGGGTGATTTGGAGAGTTAACGTTCGCGTCGAGTCTGCGTGGAGGAGGTGGGCCGAGACTGTCGGGTTTGTTTTCGTGAATTTAGCGACGGTGTATGTGTTTACCCAGTGGGGGTTCGAGTGGAAGCATGAGAGGGGGGTTGTGCAGAGGTTTATGTGGTAGTTTGTGGGGCGCGTCTGGCGGAATTCCGGCGTTTGCACCAGGCATGGCGTCACTCGAATTTGGCTTTTGGCGCTGTTTTTATTTTTGGGGTTAGCTAGCTAGTTATATAGCCAGGAGGGATGGGGGGAAGAATGAATATACCCAGTGAGCTATCTAGCCACTTGAAGGAATATATGGGAATGTCCTCGAATGGTATTCCTCTTGTGGGTAGAGTACTTGTAAAATGAACTCCGGATGTATGAGGTCAAACAATCGCTCAAGAACACGAAATACAGATATTATTCACCCAATAATAATACGCAAAAACCACACGAGGCAAGCACCATACCACCGGACGCTATTCCCGAGTCGTGAAGAAACGATCGAGTGGATGGGATATATTATGTGCGAGGGGTTGTATCCCCCAAGCCTTTAGTAGAGACGATCTAGGTAGAAATATCTAGATAGAATGACCATCACAAGTTAACCCCACACACACACACGTTTTAGGAGTGATAGCCTTAGAGGAGATAATTTAAAGGCAGAAGGAAGTTATGTAGAGTGAGTGGGTAAAATTTTCGCCTATATACTATACTGTATATATCTACCCTCTGTGCTAGCCATCCTATCATACCAAACAAATGCTAAGCTTGTGCAAAGTTGAAGGTGCGAGCTATTATGGTAAGTCAGAGTTGGTGAACGTTATATCCTCTCACAGAAAAAAAAGAACTGCGGTTCGTATTACCGGACAGCGGTAGCTCAGAGCAGTAAATAGTGGCATGTAAAACGCTCTATTGTCGGACGGTATAAGGGTAACAGATGTTTAGAGGGCTAGGTCAGGTAATAGGGTTTTATCTCCCGATGAACTCTGAATAGCGGGATGTATGATATGTAATGGAAGATGAGAGAATCTAATCAGTTGGCTCTAGTTCTTTAAGGTGGTGTAGGGGGTCAGCTTTTTTATGGCAAAAGGCCTGTGAATAGTAGGATGTGTTGGGAGATCTTAAAAATAAGGGTTATATCTCTAGACTTGTGCGGAACTAAGTAATGTATATAACTTTATTGCAGGTAGATAGATCTTACATCAGGTTATGATAAGAGTGGGGAGGTTGATGGCACGGATTAGATGTGGAATTAATGCGAGTAATGTATGAGGGACCTAGGATTTGCTCTCCTTCATACTGGATTCAACCCGGTGGTTGGATTTGGAAGTATGACTCAGTTTCAGAAGAGTATCATACTTTTCTACTCACCAGCCACACTACTACACTGGCTATATTCGGGCATGGTTATAGTGAGGTCGTCACTTTGCTTTTATCATTTTATAGCTCTTGTATTCTTCCATCTCTTTGGTTTATCAATTTGGTCACTTTTATACCGCCTCCTTCTCATTATCCCGCATGCGTGCTAGGATGAGGGAATATCATGCCCCGAGTGATTTTTTGTGAACGCTTCTTTTGATATTATTTTCCTGATTATAATTGTAATTGTAAAGAAAGGATTTAGAGGGGTTTAGATGTAGTCTATGCAGCTATATATACTCCTACTATGGTCAGCAGGTCTCAGCTTCGGCGCCTGGAGAAATTGTGAGGGATATTGAATATACACGGCTTCCTTACTATTCCAGCTATTACCTGAGAGAGAGAGGATTGTGTCTAAGTGCATGCCAGAATGATTCGCGGACTGAATGAGTGTTCTGCAATTCAGAGCACGACGAGACAAAGAGGCTCGGGGGACCTTTCCACTTCCCACATCGAAAAGAGGGGTTGGTAGTGGAGGCAGTTTGGAAAAAAAGCTCTCGAAAAATTTCTCCTTATGAGGGGGGGGGGAGAATTAAAGAATTCTGTATGGCCAACTTAGCAGATTGGCTACATTTCAAGTGTCTATCGCACCAGAACACTTCAGCAGATAGACTGGCTCTTGGCGCGCCCCGTGCCGATGGCAGTCGTTGTCTTCTTTTTCTTATGAATAGGCCATCCCTCGTAGACCGGGGGGAAGGAGGAAAGGAGGAGAGAAAGAGAGGAACAGTTATCAAAGGAAGCTTGTTCTAGACCCTCCTTATTGCAGATTTGCAGCCGGCCTATTGTGAAGGTTCGTAACGGGAATCAACACAGAATGAGCAGATGAGAGAAAAGTCTAGTAAAGTAAATTGATTTCTCCTCTCTTGACGCCACGAGGCACATCTGGTATTATTATATCTTGCATATCGAATTGTGCTTTTACTTGGAAACTTAGGTAGGCGGAGAGAGCGAGCTATGGTAGAGCTCCACAATAAACCGTCACAACTCATGGCCCCCGAATCCCAGGGCAGTTCCATTAACGATGGTTGAGGATAGCAAGAACAGGAATCCCTTAATATAGCGGGGAAGGCGACTAACAAGTAGGATAGAGAGAACAGCTTTACCAAATTTAATGTTTAGCCACATAGTTCTTAGTATATTGTTCGTCGCTTCTCTCTCTTCATTGTTCCTCCTGCTAACTCGTATGCCTTTTTTTGTGGTCAATATGTATGCGCGTGGACTTAGGCCATTAGTGTGAGATCATGAGTGATGTTGAGTGTCGCGAAACTCACTATAGTTAGAAGAACTTAGACTCCACTTCTTTTTTGTCGCACAAGAATCCCGAAAAAATTAATGGACCACGCCGGTGATCGAAAGAAAAACTCCTAGAACAAGCTTCAATAACCTCAGGTATCTATAGTTGCACCACCTCTGGGCGTGTACAGAAGTATAGAATGAGCTAGGCGTAGTCCTAAGTAGACACTGGAGTAGAAAGTGGCCCCTTAATGTAAACTTATTCTCAATAACCAAGCCTAGTAGCTAGCCTACCTAACGCCCCTATGCCGCACTCTATAAGGGCTCCTCTCAGCATTTCAGGTCAACTACTCAAGGCATAGGTAATCACTCGTGCACGCCAGCAGCACGATTGTCAACGCCATGATAGCACCCCAGACTATTGGTACAAGGATTTATTTGCACTTTCAAATGCTTAGTTCACGTCTCTGTTCGTTTCCCAACAGAGCCCTAGTGAGGGCTGAGAAGTTTATTGCCTTTCTCTTTCCCCTAGTTACCATAGCTGTTCTCCTCGTTTCTCCTGTTGTTTCCCCTGGACCTTTTGCAGAGCTTCATCCATGGTATGGTAGTATCTATGGAAGTTTGAGCTCTACCATATCACTTTTATCAAGGTCTAGTTTATCCCATCGTTCATAGAAGGGCCAAATTTGGCCCTTTTGCTGACAAGTAGAACGCCACCACCACTCAAAATTTGAATTTCTTTCCCTCTGACTCTAGACTTTGCTGGAACCAAAAGGAAGTCCAAGGGTATTTGAAATTATAATTACAAATAATTTACTAGCTGTGGCGTAAAGTGACAAGTGTTTATAAAAAGGGGTACTTTTAGTGAGAATTGAGTATTGAAAGAAAAGTCTCCAAACTGTAGCCCACAATGGCAGCCCAGCAACTTTGACTCCACTCTACCAATATCTCCTACCTTGAGATTCTTACTGAAACTTCCACTTTCTATCATCTACAAAGGAGTAACAGAAATACTTCAGCAAAGACACTGCTTCTAGCATCATGAAAAATCACTCACTCCCTCCAAGCAAGATAAAAAAACCACTACCCCCCTCCATTACACTTCCTAAAATCCCATTTTATAATCCTCTAGACAGCCTAGGAGTATATTTTCAGGATACCAGAGATATGGTTGTTGAGGATGAAAATTCAAGTTGCAGCAGCCTGAATGACAACTGACCCAACCAGCAAACTTGCCAACATGTCAACATTGAGCTTCCAAGAAAGTGCCAAGAACTTCCAGCACACCTAGCTGTCCCTCTTCAGACCCGTAGGGATTGCTACCTCTGTCACTGGCAGAAAAAGACCTGGCTGGGTGCAAATAGTAAGGGTGGTGACTTACCCAAATCTTGGTCGAAATGTAACTATTGAGATGTGCCTTTACGTCAACTCCTTGAACAAAATTCTTTTCTTGATTGTGACCATGTTTAGCTGATCCTATTTTTTATTTCATACATTTATGCCTTTTAATTGGTTTTTAATTAAATTAATTGTGGTTATGGGTTGGTTGCCGGAATGCCAAGAATTTCGCTACGAACGAGGGGATATCCTTGCTATCGTTCCCTATCCTAATAAGTCTTTACCGAGCAGCCATCACCGAGTTCCGCTACAATTCCTCGGTTCCGAGGTATCGTATATTCTTACCTGCCTGCTAATGCCGAGCGGTTGGACAGTACGCCGTTCATATTATCTCATCGCGCACATTATCACTCGGCTACGATCTGATGACCCGGTGGTAAACTGTTGGGACGTGATAGCCTATTATGCCCTCTATAACTTCTTTCTCAGCTCCTAAGTTTGTATTACTAAGCCTGAGCCCCTCGCGGTCTTCATGAGTACCATTGGTATCTATCTATGTTCCTTGTAAGTAGCAGCACCGATAAGCGACACGACAACCTCTCAAGTTGATGACCTCGGACTACGGCCCGATAGCCGCGATTCCCCGATCCACCTGTATTACCCATCACTCATGAAATAAGCGTTACAAAGATCTGATTCAGGCTCTATCTTAGTGCTTATGTTATAAATCCCGTAAATTAATTACAATCCCGAGGTTAACAAACTACGGGGATGAGCCCATAGCAGAACAGAATGCTTTCGACCCGGAAGCTGCAAGTATGGTGACACCACCAACGTCGCATTTTACACCAAAAATGACATTTTTCGCCACCTCAGAACACCCAAATCTACCATTCAATAATCACAAAATCCTGCAAGTATGAAGACTCATTCATTGCGAGAAGCATACTGAAGTCTTGGGTCTTTTTATGTAGATTAGGGCTGTGTGCGGACACCTGAAATCAGCAGTTTTCCTATCATCTTTTTCTACTGGTAGATACAAATTTCGGGTGTTTACACTAAAATCTAGTGCTCCCCTGCAGATAATTGCCCACACTACCCCAAAATTTGGTTAAACTGGAAATGACGCTAGGGGAGCGTAGCTGAAGAAGCGAGTGAGAGTAAACCCCTACAGGAAATTCTTTCCCTCGAAAAAGTAAAACCTTTGGTCGAGACAGCGCCCTCTGACGAATGATGATCAGAATCTAACCCTAGTGGGCAACTTTCTTGCAAATCTCGCTCGCGTATTGTGGTAAGCTTTGTTAGGCTGCTCTAGCGCCATTTCCAGTATGGCCAAATTTTGGGGTACTGTAGACAAGCTCCAGCCCAATTGGCAAAATAAAGGCTAGACTGTGAATCCTTGGGCTCTTACGATCAACTATGTCCAAGAACCTTTACCCACTTGGCTCTCTCCCCCCACTGTTGCCAGGCACAAGCCCCCTCAGCCAGTCAGACGACACCACACGCACTCTATCAGCCTGATCACATCAGTCTATTCCCTAGTGCAAAACAGACCGCCAACACTCAGGCTAATATCCCCAACTCCGCGAGGGCTCACGTTTTATCTCACCGATCATACAACCCCCACCTACTATAGCATGAAAAGCACAACCTCTCACCTGCATTCCAATTCCGATATGATACCCTGGCAGAAGAAACCACCCGAGCCCCCGAACACATAGGCCCAAGAAACAAGAATTTCCTCGGGCTCCCGCACTATCCCCGCTCCGAACCTTCCATCCCGTAGCCATACATGCACAGTATGGACAAAGAGAAAGTGCATCTCTAGACGAACCAAGCCACGAAAATAAGAAAAAGAAAAAATATACATATGGAAAGTCCTAAATTTGCCCCCCCCCTGCCTCACATGGCGCAGGATCAACCTGTCAACAACGAATGATCTACACCAACCCGCTAATCTAACGCCGAGCTCGAAAAGGGCACAACTCCGACCCCAAGCCCTCTGATAATGTTCACTGCCTATTATTATATCTGTCACTCGTAACTCGCCGGCACATAGCGCATTTCATTCCACGATAGGACATTGCGTATGAATTGCTGGATGGTTGGTGGCGTTTTACTGTGCCTGACGAATTCCTTTTTATTTTTTGCTTTCACCCTTGTGCACACTGCTTAAGATGGCCCGGAGATGGGAACTGATGGGGTTTTGGTAAGCGAGAGAGCTTTGTTTGGTGAGCGGGAGATGGGATAGTATTGAGAGGTAAGATTATTACCACTTGAATAGCTTCTGTCAGTAGAGTCCAACTCAGGGTGAGAGAAAGAGCGGATGAGGGAGATTCAAGCCGCCTGCCAGACCAAAAGGAGCCAATTTGATGTGACTGATGCTTTCAAAAGCAAGCAAAATGGAAATTTCTGGACTCTAGAACCTTCGGAATTTCCTATTTGGCCTTGTCGGTGAACCTAGCCACTTACCCTCCCCCCCTCTCCACTCTGAGTTGGGGTCTAGTGACAGGAGTTATCTAAATCACAATAGGGAAGGTCGGGCGAGGAGAGGGGGAGATTGGGCAGCTCAGTAGCCGACATAATATTATAGATGGGCACGATAAGAGAGCCGTTGGTAGTTAGGTTTTTCCTGTTGTCAGGTATTGGGGGCGCCGCGGTGGTTTTCTCAGGCGAGTGATTTAGCATGATGGCCCTTGAGAGTGTATCAGCAGGGTGTTCCCTACGGCAGGGGCACCGTACACGTACACCAGAGCATGATTCATACATCGGGGAAGCCCCTCCCACGAGGAAAGACACTCCCCTGTGGAGGAATTTTCGGGAAATACACACACGATACACTAAAACCACACTGGAACCAGGGGGCTTTTTTCCTCTTTTTTTTCAAGGTGATATGATTACAACGGATTTACCGGTACCTACTATTGACTTTATGGCGCACTGACACCTACCCTCACTGTGATACCATAACTGACAGGCGGAGATACCGGATCACAAGAAACGGCCCGCACCTTCTATCATTTCCTTGACGGCAATATTACGACCACCCAGCTTCATGATGCTCGACAACCACCTGCCACAAGAAAGCCGAGGAAAACTATCCATACCCTATCCAGCGCAAGCATCATCTCAAAACCATGTGACAAAAAAAAACTAGATGGTTTGCAGGCAAAGTGTAGCAGTCGAGCACAGAAAAAGAGTATGCTAAATTAGGTAGTTAACTTAGGTAGGGGGGCCGGAGGCCATGTGTAGCGAAAGACAGGTTGTTAAAAAAAGCTATTCCGATGCAATGGCTATGGTATATAGTAGATAGTTAATGGTAGGGACTAGGATATAAAATGCATCTTAATATCAAGAATACCGTGCGAGGGGGCACTCTAAAAGAAGCCCCCATCATATAATTTCCGTGCATGCAGGGGGAAATACTTAACGTCAGCCATTCCTGAAAATAACCTGGTGACAGCCACGCCCTTGGGAGACACTCGTACCAAGCAAGAAGTATTCGATAGCAGGGATTCACAAAATATATATGGCAAAAAATCGGTGGGTATCTGAGCGTCCATACAAATTGACGACCCCTAGTATCGAATACATCTTACCGGGACGAGCAATTTATCCCATTCTCAACACCCTCAGGCTAGCTTCCAGCCGAGGTAAGGCCTTCAAGAAAAAAGGTCAAACCAAACCAAAACTGTGGAACTCCTCTTCTAATACTTCTGCGCATGTCCCCCTGCCAATAGACTAATTGTCTGCATTAACTAACTGGAATTTACGATGCAAAGCCCTTTCTGAAAGTTTAAACAGGCTTATGCTAGAAAAAGAGTATACCACTAAGGCATAATAGGAATGCAAGAAAGAGGTTCAGTGAATGGACGGAGTGGGAATATCCACCCTACTGTGATTACTAACTACCAGACAACGGATGCTAGAACTCTAAGGTTATTTCAAAGCTCAAGTCCAGTCAAATATACTAAATGAGATTGAATAAGAGTTATATAAATGTGCGGATGGATTGGTCAAGGCAAGATCGCAATCCTCAGTCTGACTGCTGTAAGACTGCATCTCATGCATTATGTCAGACTGCTCTTTTGAGATTGGGTGAAGCCTCTATTATTCAATAAAGGGGCGGATTCAGTACTATGTAATAAATTAGTTACGAATTTTTCTTCTTTTGTGGCAAAAACTACTACAAATTTTCCTGTAAGGCTAGAAAACTTCCCCTTCCAACTTGAGATTCTGAATTGTTCTTACTCTTTGCTTACAATTTGATGGCTCTGATATTTTATTATTATGATACCATTATTTTAGATTGGGGATACTTTAAGTTTCCCTTCTTTCCTAGCCCATGCTTTAGGATGCTTGCCACGGCTTTTCCAGCACTTGACGAATAAATTTAAAGGCCTGACAAAAAAATGGTGGGGGGAATACTGGCACACTTCGCCCCTGGGGATAGAGAAGCTAGTTCGCTCGGAGAAGGGGTATGAACGGACGGTACCGGAATAGGTAACAATTGCTTAAAACTGCTAGACTCCGGAGATTAGGTTCCAACCCCAGCTAGGTCGATTCGGGAGGGGGCAACATATTGCGGGGTTGGTTGGTTGGACAGTGGGCGGAAGGACGGAAAGGATCAAGGCTAGTTGGTTGGTTGGATAAGCAGAGCAGATACGAACACTTGTGATATACTGCATCTATCATGCGGTTCTAGACGTTCTCAGGAAGCTCGAGATTCGAGGGGAGCAGGGGTTGAGGATTAGCACTCTACTTCGTGAGCGCGAATGATAGCGTCGTTGATGGGAAGAGAGATTTTCAAACCAGATCCAGCTCAAGCGCAAGATAAACTTCAAATTTCGCGCAGCCCAAAGGGGCGCTTCGGCTAACCCCCACTACCAGTGTCATCGGGTACAATAAACCTACTTTTGTAAAAGAGGTTGTATTATGGAGTACATAGTACTAGTACTATAAGCTAATCTAGTCTTTTTGTCCAGCACTGCAGGTCAGGAATGCGGTAATACTATACACAGATAGGGTAACCTCGGTATCGACTAGTACCACGATAGAAGGATAGGGTGGTGGCAAAGAATCAGAAAGAAAAAGTTAAAAACGGAAGGCCGCGATCAATCAAGGTTCAACCCATGCTTACAGGATTTGAATTAAAAAGTAAGCACCCTAAGTTCCCAATTTTACATTCCCACCTCTTTTTTCTTTTACGGCAAAGCATACCGGCAAGTTGCTCGTGCGAGTACAATACCTACACAACTGCTAGTCCTGTACTAGTAGTACTATACTCGAGTAAACAAAGGGCGCTCGGCTACCGTGAGCCCTGATCCATGAAGCACATGAGCTTGTGAGACGGTGCCATAAAAAACGCCAAAGAGCCATCCATCTCCATGGCGCAGGACTGTGCAAAGCGAGTTGCTGTAAGTTTTTACGACCCCTGCACGGAACATGGCAGTAGCGATTGGGCGGCTACAAGTGCGGGTATGTTAGCTTCCTTCCCCTCTTTCCCCCCTTCCTAAATTTGCTCTGGCAAGTCGCAGAAGTAGGCGAGTTTTTTCTTTTCTTTTTGCTTGCTTCTCTCCTTCGTAACACAAGGAACCCAGCATTATGCCACACATGCTTTCGCCGCTTTTTCGAAGGGCTGAGGGTAGACCATTACTTTGTATCTACAGGAAGTTGGTACCTTCCCCGTTTCCTGTGGCCCCTTGATTCTTACAGCCCCCTCCCGATTCGAACTATACAGGAGAGCCACTTTGACAAGGTAGGGATACCTTACTCTCATTACAACGCCCACGATATAAACCCTGTGATAGTAACTATGTTAAGGCAGGAGTTGTAATCGGAATGCTACATAACAGTATTTAGGTGGATGTAATTGTCGGAGCTGACAGGAAGACCTTGGAAGCCAATTAGTGCAGCTTCATCGTTGACCAACTTTGTGGGGTCCCAATTTTTCACTATCTCATCATGAGAGATTCCACGAAACACACCTGAGCAAGTGAAATAACGGATTCCATGGCGTAACCAACCATACACTCAAACGCTAGGCACTATTACAATTTTGACTGAAGTTCAACCTATTGCATTGCTCAAACCCGCATACGGCACGCTTTGACAGGCGCTAGCTATGCTGTGGAATGCGTTATTCGTAGTCACCAAGCGTTTTCGAAAGGAACTACTATTGCATATCATCCAGATTCAGGAAAGAGGCTAAATTTTGGTGGAACGCAATATCGGTCCTTTTAAAAAAGCGCCTCGACATTACGAGTAGTTATAGAGGCTACACCCGGCCCATCGCCAGAGAGAGACGGGCCATGCGCTGAAGTAGTATGGAAACCAAGACCCGGGGGAGCAGACAAATAAAGCACCCAAGCACTTGCATTTGGGCCCTCAGTCTGATAAAGCGATTACCGCTCCAGCACCTACCATCCAAATCGAGCCCATGTTCCTGAACCCCCGGCTTGCAATCCACCGGTATCAGCAGTCACAAGCACAATATTAACACATAATATTATGACCCGAATCCGAAATGTTTACTCAGCACCGTACCGCGGCTAAAGAATCCTCGAAGGTAAGGACAGCGGGATCACCTCCCGAAGCCCATAAAACTGGTTGGAAAAAAACGAGAGAGAAAGGGAAAACAGGAAAGGGAAGCTGGAAAACACAATCAATTCCTGTCATACAAATACCCAGCATAAAGAACTTGAACATTGGAGTCTGGATTTAGTATGGGTGCTCAGGAATGCACAGATAATCTGCCACCCAAATTTTGATCCCTGTACTCTAGTCCGTTATCCCGGGAGCCTGTACGAGTAAAAAGAGCGCCTCCATTTCCTATCTTCACGCTAGGCCCTAAGTTACCTTCAAGCGCGGAGGCGGAAGAATAATCATCAATGGCGGAACTATAGCGGCCTCATCCCGTACTTGTACTAGCCAAACCGGTGCCATTTGATACAGGGAGGAAAAGAAGGTTCAATCCGGCGAAGACACCACCATTAGGCTACGAACAGAAGGCAAACACAAGCCTCCCTCTCCACAGATCGAAGAAATCATAGAACGGAAATGGGTACCGGTTCAAGGCCAATTCACGACAAGTGTAGAAAAGCGTCAGAGCGAAAAGGCCGGAAAGGGAAACTCATTATCAAGAACAGGGTCCTAAATATGCCAGATACTTTACGCAACACTAGCTTACCAGTACAAACCAAGTTCAAATATTAAAAGATCTACACTTCTACTAGACCGGCATGACCAATTTCAGCAGTGATGTTCAAACGTAGTGCCACAAAGTACGGGAATGTTTTCAATCCGGGGAGGCTACTAGCGGTCCTATATTACAGTACAGACACACGGCTGCGGGGGGCGAATGGAGTAGAAAATTTAAGAGATCTCATTTGAATGATAAGTTATTCCCCACTAAAAAACGAATTGAAATGATAACATGTGAGCAATCGAGCGGTTTAAATCACCTCAAAAAGGTTTATTCGAGACTCCATGATAATCCCTGACCCCTCCCATCCAGCTAAAGGCTGAGGATTACAACCATCGCTTATGCTACAAGTCGTACGCTTCAATGGCGCTCGCACAAGCAGTTCGAAAGCTGAAACCTACATTTGGTGGGAAGTCCTACCTAATCCCGTTCTTTTTTGAAAGGCGAAACGCGGGGAAACTTTCCCATATTGTCTCAACAGTTATTACACATGCTAACCCTAGGTGAGTGGCACGTGCTTGTATTTGGCATAAAGTATCTGAAAACGAGACAAGGTTTGGTTCGTGGTTATGTGCCGGTGGCTGTATTTTCAGATACCTATTGCCAGATACAAGTATGGGCGGGTACGACCCCGCTTTCTAACGACCTTTGTAATAACCCTCTGCTCCTAGTATACGTTCTAGCTCAGATGTATCCTCAGAGGGACGAGACGGGGCTGCCATAACTCGAAAAACGAAGAGCCAAACTACCCGAGTGAGAATGCGTGACCTTGCCCGATTCCAACCTGAAAAAAACCTGCCAAAGAAAACCTACCAAGGAAGCAAGTAAAGAGGGGAAAAAGGGGGAAGGGAGTGAAATGGGAAAAAACAATTTCTTACTCCTGATAGCTTCTAAATGTTGTAAGGAGCTAATAACTGCTGCTATGATAAGGTTTACTTCTTTCCTTGACAATTGGCATTGCCGCATCGTAAGACGCAGTAAGATTAGCCATCCCGTAGAAGGCTGCAGTCCGGATGATTTTCCTGCTGTAACATGCTTCCTCAGCTTTCCATACACTGGAGTACTGCACTCGCACCTCCTACTCGAGCGCCGTAATTAAATATACAAATCTATAATACCCTACAAATGCCTAAGTCCACAGCTGAGCCAAGTTCAAGCCCAGCAGCAGCGATATCTCAAATTCACCCACATATTCGTTTGCGGCAGCAGTTGTCCACAAATGTCCGACCAAAATAGCAAAAGGGCTGAAAAGCAGACACCCCTCAAATCCGGACCAAGACCAAAGCTTGTTTTTCATTCACCCCAGCTCGGTAAAGATTTCCAGAACCCTGTTTACCTGAAACAGTTAGGCTGGTCCTACTCGGTACCTAGGCCGGTTGGCCTCCACTCAGAGGGGCATAAGAAGAACGGGGAAATCATTCTTCCGAATCTTAGTCTATGATAGGTAATTTTTACAACACATGGGCCAGTGCAAAAACAATACTCTTGAATAAACTCCCGTACTCAATCATATCACATCAAGACCCCCTCGCTATCCCTTAGGCGCGAGACCCGTCGTTGGTCTTCCTTAGACAACTCCTGCGACTAATTCCCGAGAACGTGTTGCATTCACACGCCAAAGCTCGTTGTAGTAAAATTTCGACTATGTATGGTATCAGCAAAGCCTTAGAACTGGTATTAGGGCTAGGGGAAAAAGCTGAGCAGTAACAGGGATAACAGTATCGTACCCGAGTACCACCCTCCCTTGCTTACTGAACAAGAATTGATTTAATCCTTTAATCTTTCAATCTCCGTCCTGCAGCATTCCCTTGGATTGAACCTTTCTTTTGGTGAGAGGCATCATACCGGTACTTGAGCACTTGTCACTCGCGTGGGGTCCAATCGTGGGTTAAGTTTTCTGGCCGGCAACAGAAAATTACCGGTAGCTCCTCGACAGTATCAGCCGCAAAGCTTGGGACTGTTACACCAGCGCAGCTAGGATCATAGAGAGCAACTTCTCTCGAGCACCGATACCGGTACTAGTACTCGGGGGGTACCTAAAGTCGGGGGCGCTCCATATACAGTAACTTTGGTTTTCCGCCATACAAACCCGTTCTCTTGGCATATTTTGTTAGGGGGAAAAAAGTCGGGCGCACTTCCAGAATAGGGAATAAACCCAGATATTCCGTGGAACCGCGCCAGACTTGCCCTTGTACCCGAGTACTGTGCTCAGGCCTGGAGGTACTCGGGTGAGGGGTGAAGTATTGGGACAAACAGGGGGGTTCAATGTCTGTGCATATTACTCAAATTGGTATCTTCAATCCCACTTCAAGTAATTTGCACAGACATCACGCCCCCCCTGCTTGTCCCAATACTTCACCCCTACCCCTAGTACTGTACTCGAGTGCTTGTAAGTGATGAGACGGGGGTTCACCGCGGCAAAGCTTCTTGGCGTTCCTGGCATCATTCCTACAAAGTTACCAGCAAATAAGTTCGCCAGTCACTGCACTGAACGCTTGGGCTCCAAAACCCCTGCCCGCCTCATCACTTACATGCGCCTCCAACCCGAGCACTTGTATTACGATATACCGCACCACCCAAGGAGTATCAGGGAGGAATGGTGCGGGAAAAGGCAAAAATAAATAAAAAATTCCAAGCAGATACCGGTACTTGCCTCCGGCATATTGACATCAACTCACTGTACCACTATCTAAAGCTTGGTGTCAGATGAACCCCGCAAGCCAAGTAATGTATATGTCTAAAGACTTATGATACTACTACCCCTAACCGGTATTTGTGCTCAGCTTTTTCACGCCCCATTTTTTAGTTGAGTCAAATTCCCCCACTCTTTACTTTGCCAATAGCAACACGGCACTCTGCAGGGACTGACACCAGTGATGCGGGTACCAGTAGAGTACCAGGACCGACTTACTTGAGTAATTACCTGCGACACGGAATGGGCTAGCTTCTCGAAACATGGAGGGGGCGAGAGAAAAGAAAGTAGAGCCCCGCCGCGAATCTCCACGCATCCAAGCATCAAGAAAATTTAGCAGTGGGCTTCCCAGCTAAACGGAGCCCTCGATCATTCGCTAAATCCAACGCCCAACGTCTCTGTTACAATGCGAAGGTGGAGAACAACTCTTGTTTCAACGGCATCTTGTCCTAACATTCGCCCTAGAACAAAAAACCCGAAGCCCGATTGTTGGTTTTCTCCCCTTTTCTTTCTCTCCACACTATCATAAGCCTACATCACGTAGACTACTACGATGTTGTGTTCCCCTTTTGAATACACAAAAAGTGGGCTTCTATTTATTATTATTTTTATATCATAATAATTATTACTAGTATGCTCAACAAGAATCTCTCCGTCGTATTTTTCCTTTCTATTCACCCCTCTTGCCTTGCTTCTCATCCGTCACTGCTCAGTCGGTACAATAGCCGTAACAAGGGAGATCCTTCCCCTTCGCACGTTGTCTAACTGCTGGTTCCGCAAGGCTATGAGTAGCTCAAGCACGTGGGCATTCGAGTACAAATATGTACGACCAGTGGCAATTCACTTGAGTATGCGCAGCGCTCGTTTTTCTATTGAGCATCCTTAGCTTACCCGTATCACCGATGAAAAAGGAGGACACTCTTATTGTCATTCGATTCCCTATTGTATTCGATACATGCTGCAGTATTTGTCCCGGCTTCCGAACAACCAGGATACGTTCACAGGGACTCACTCACTCGCCCACTCACTTAGTTTGGTATCAATTTTCTCGCGGTACTCGCACTGTCGAAGCGTTTTTAAAAAAGACTACTATTGCATACCACAAATATTCGAGAAAAGGTGCCAGATTTTGGCGGTGTGCAAATGCAATCCTTTTTAAAAACGCTTCGACATTGCGAGTATTCGTAATATTATGGAATTCTAGAAGAGAAAGCGCTTACAGTGGCTCTTTTTCCCCTACAGCCCTCACCTCATATCGTCACCCTTGTAATATTCCATTTCACGATCTCGATCCCAAACCACTTTGACATGCATCATGCCAATTAGTTGCTTTCACAAAGTATAATATGATACCCCACCTTAACCCCCATCATATTTTCCTGCTCTGGAAATGCCCAGACCAGCTATCCCTTGGGGTATCTGAGACAGTCAAATTCGTAGCCAGGCACACTAAGCTTTTTGATTTGCTGAGAATATTCAACTTGGCAAGAGCGCTGAGTCATTTACGTTGTGAAAAGGCTGAAAATCACATTTTCTGACCAAGTCTGGCAACTCTAGGGCCGAATATGGCCTTAGCGCTTTGGCTACGAATTTGACGGTTTCAGATACCCCAAGGGATAGTACACCGCTGTATTTTTTTTCTGCGTAGCCGAAATTTCTTACGCCGTGGCTTCCTATACAGTACAGCTGAACCCCGCTATCGGGACGGCCAAAATCCGAAGAATCCGCCCGATATAGCGAGTGACCGGGACAACATGTCCGGTTTTGGTGTGAAGGAATTCAGAATTCGTGGAGGCAATTGGGTATCCGAATTATCGAGATCCGGGGTGTGACCGTATTAACATACGAGCCACCTATTCATTTGATACAAACGTGAGAAAAGAAACAAAAATAAATGGCGCACGATCACATTCCGTATCACCTGAAACCAATGCTGCTTTCCTCATTTAGGGCTCGTCAGGAGCCGGCTCGACTGGAGTCCATCATCCGTGTGCCTAAAAACAGGAGAGTGAAATCAGGAATTGAAAAATGACATGAGCGGATAACTACCGGAAAGGTTTCGTTTAACAGTTTGAACGAATCTAATTATGTACCGCATTTCTAGTACACATACATGAAGTTAAAAAACACAAGCTCCTGTATAAAATACAAAAGCAACCCGATGGGGTGGCGGAGCAGAGGGGGGATGAGGAGGGGTATGTCAAGTCCCGGCAAGGTATGAAACCGGCCTCATCCGGTATCAAAACCGGCAAGGAGTCAAGCTAACGACAATATAAATGGATACTTGGGTGTTCATCATAAGATGTTGGAGGATGGGTTGATGCACAGTATGTGGCGAGAAAAGAAACCGTTCCCCATCCCACTAGGCATAATCAACCCATGGTGCACCCCCCCAAAACGATGGCAACTGCCTCTTCAAATACTGGTATCTCGCACTCTGATTGTAACACCCTAGCGCTCTTATATCGTTAGGTTCACTGTACGAGTACGGTAGTATGGTGGCTGCTGTCACGTTAGATGTCTATTGACAGGGAGTCCGTTTCTTTGTCACTAAGTCCGTATATAGCACCGGTATCCCCGTGCCTAGTTTTCCAGGTATGATGGATGTGCAGAGCTAGGGTGTTGGAAATTCGATCTAGCCTTCTCTTTGGCCAATGCTACCTAGCAATCATAGCGTTCTCAACCTCCATGCAGGAAGTAAGGTTACATGTATACCATACCTGCCATGTCGATGGGGAGATAAATCGCAATTGTATACCTTGAAGAGTGCCTTGACTAGCACTGTATTTTGCTAAGGGAAAATTCTTGTAGTACTAACTTGTGTCATGCGGGGAGCTGGACGTACTATCCTCCTTTCTTTCCTCCATCAAACAGACAAACAGGGATACTAGCAGGAACAGTTTCCCCAGTGAGTTATCATACCGGTACTGGATACCCTAATGCAACTACCGGTGGCTCACTACAGCACTGGCGGAACGTACGAGTACAGTGTCATGCTTTATTAAAGTGTCCCTGGATTGATTGCACGCTCTCAAGTCTCCACTAGCTGATGCTTTGTGTAGATCAGCATGCATAACAGCGCAATGTGAATATGTTATACCGAGAACCCGATATTTGCCGGATATCAGCTCGGTGATGCCATCCATGCTCCGGGTCCCATGAGATCGTAGTTGCACAATGGTTCAAAGCAATAGCATGTAACAATATTATAATCGCGAAGGTGAAGACAAATTTTTAACAACAGGACCGACTCGTTCATCAGGCGGGCCACGGATGCCACAACAGCGGTGAGAAGCGAGAAAGGGGAGGGAAAAGATCGGGAAAGATAAAAATAAACTCACTCTTCACTTTTAACACTCAGCACAAGTACTCGTAATGTCCTGACGTTTGAACACAACTGCTATTGCATAGCGCTAAAATTCAGCTTTTTTGCCTGGATCTTGGCATCATGCAATAGTGGTCGTGTTCACAAACGTTAGGACATTACGAGTACTAGTACTTGTACTTCGTTCGTGTCCTAGGAGGCTCCCCGGTTACAATAGCACCTGTAAATTAGCATTACTAGGGTATGAATGTGGGTGATTGGACAGCCAGGGATTAGGGAGACAAGCATTTGCAGTGATCTCCTAATCCCTAGCTATCCGGTCACCCACGTCCATACCCGAGTACCGGTACAGCACCAGTATCTGACCAGGCTCAAAAAAATACAGCCTCTCGATAGTTTGTACGACCTTGTGCTCGTAGCAGGAAGGAAGTATCCGAAAAGAGGGGCTGTGGATTTGGATGGGCGCTCAGATACGCATCGGTTTTTGGTAATAAATTATATATTGTGAATCCCTTTCTTCGGGCACTTGCCTGCTGGGAGTAGTTTCTTCAACTCACTTGTATCCTTGGACTATATCATGTATGATGTTTTCACCAGCCCACACTCGACTTGCACCAATGTCCCTTATCAATGTTTGGCTTCCTCAGTAAGAGGAGAAAAGGAAGTAAAAAATAAAAAACAGTCACCCGGCAACTAAATGGTGTCCTTGCTTCAGATGGAATTACAGTACAAGTACTAGTGCACGTACTTGCACTAGCCTTGAGTAAATACTTATATTTACGGCCTGAGCGAGCGCTACAAGTACCGTACCATATTGGTGTGAGCAATGGCTTACAAGTTGTAACGAAAATGAAGAAAAGGCTGCTAAAAAGACGGGAGGATTAAGAGGTTTGGTTTGGCTTGGGTGGCGCAATTGTCCGGAAGTAGTTTTTTGCTTTTCTTTTTTCTTTCCTTATTTTCTCCCTGATGTTCCTTGTGAGGCGGAAATTAAAGGCGGATTGTCCCTTTCTTTACCCTAATTGATCGGTTTATTTTCTTGGTGGGGGTCTTGGAGTAAGGTCATTGATATGTCGCTGATAGCGCTGTTTAGCATCATTCACTCCTAGCTTGAAGGGGATGTGAGACTTGCGGCGAATTTTTGGTAATTGGAGTGCTGTTATGAATGCTGCGCAGCACTGCGCTCCAACTTTGTGTTCCTCGTGGTGAACCAGTGGTATGGGGTTACCCACGATTTCAGGTGCACTCGAGTACGATACATGTCATATTATGCCATGCCTGTACCACACTTGCAGGAGGGCACTTCTTGCCTAGAACAAGCGCATAGTTCCGGTTGCTATTTCCATCCCTCCCCCGGAGTACCGGTACCGATACTCCTGTAGGCAAACGCATTTAAATCTGAACACTGGCAATCCCCAAACCTTTAAACAAGGGTGAGACACAGCTCAAAACAAGCACAACGACGGAGCTTTTCCCCGTTCGCCCACAAACTCCCCCTTCGCTTCCCTTTGACTTTTGACTTTTCTTTTTTCTTTCCTTTTCATTTTGGTCTTTCATTTTTTCCCCTTCTTCTCTTTCCTAGCCTAGCCCAAAACTGTCGGGTTCTGCTTGCTTGGCCCCCCCCGATCCGCAAACGCGCATTGAGCTGCGTGTCGGTCCGCCCCCAACTCTTTAGGCGACATCATCGGGCAGAAGCAAGCAGGCAACTATCCCTTGGGCGGTGTGAAGCAGTAAAATTCGCGCCCACTTTGTGATTCGCTGAGGGTGTCTAGACACGCCAAGGGTGATGAGTCATTTCAGGACTAAGAAGATAGAAAATCAAAATTTTTGACCGAGTTTAGCTGAGGGTTACCAAATCTGGGCCGGGCGCGAATTTTACTGTTTCACACCGCCCAAGGGATACTGTGCTCGTACAATGCACAGCAGACTAACGTATTCTACGGCGTAGCGAGCTCCCATCATAGCAAGCCATATACAGATCTAAGCAATACAATAGGTTGAGCTTCAGTCAAAATTGTAATAGTGGCTGGTACGTGGGTGTATGGCTCACTATGCCGTGGGATACGCTAATAAGCAAGCGATGCAAAAACTGGAATAATCGAGAATAACGCTAGGACGTCCAGAATTTCCCCTTTAGATTAAGGGGAGAAGACACAGCAAGAAGATCCCTCTGCCCGCGGTTGAGACGCATAAAAAGAAAAATACACAAATCTCACCGAGAGAGGCAACTCCAACGTCCTGGCGAGATTCTCAATTATCCCAGTTTTTACGGTGCCGTACTGGTATTCCAAAAAAATTCATACATTGACTAATCACGATTGGGTATGGTTCGACCTGGGCACCCAAGTGTCTTATGCTAGCATGATTAGCGGATTTTGATCTGGACTTAACAACTTTGTATGGTGTTCTAAATTATCTGCCTCATGCAAACTATCTCTTCCATCCCCTTAACTACCGTAGAACACAATACTTTTTGAGAAATTAAATTTCAGAGCTGCTCTCCAATTAGCTCTCCATCAACACAAGTATTAGCGTTTGGAAGTATTTAGCATGGGGGAGTGTTGATATGTTTCTTACCGAGGTGGTTCCTTGGGGCCCCAGAGAGGTGTCACACCATACCACTTTCTGTTTCCACTCTGGGCGTTGGTTGCTAGACTCACAGGTGTGTCCAATCAAGCGTTGTGTTCCCGTGCTAGGACGACGTTAAGCCTTTTTTTAGTGTTAGTAGCACCAGTAAGGGGATGAACATCACGTCCGGTCGCTCGTCCTCATTTGAAAGATTTTGATAGATTTTTTCTCTTTCTTTTTTCTCCCTGAGCGACTCACCACTACCGTGACCATCCCTGAGGAATTTCGGGAGGCCTTTTTGGCATCGTAGAATTTGCAGAGGTTTGCTAATAGTGTACGGTATGCAAGTTTAACGGGCTTGTGTGGTGGTGTCTCGGGGATGGAAGGGAGCGCAGTGGGAAGAAGCCTTTACCAAATCGCTCTGTACTTTTACAGGGAAAGTCTCAGAATCCCTACAATATGTACGAGTAACATGCGGCGAACATACAATACTAAGATCGTTGCCCTCCTTGTCCCTTAAATAATAGCATCGAGTGAAAAGCTTTAGTCTGTGGACGTCTAACATCACTTATCGTAGCTTGAAGCTTTCTACTTGCGGGCTTTCCCCTCACATTCTCTTCTGCCGTGATAAGCTACCGATACCGTATGCCATCCTTTTGGATAGATTCCATGGCATTGTGTCAGAATGTATGGCCGAATGAGCGGCCTGCCTGCTTGCTTATTGCTAGTCTCGGCGCCAACCCCATCGCAGGGTGTCAGTCTTGTTGTAATGCTTGCATATATCACAGATATGAGTTAATCAACAAGAACGAAATGTGTGCGTCCAATACGTGGATTTTTTTATCCCTCTTTTCCAACAATCGCTGAGACAAAGAAGTTGAAAGGAACAAATAATGAGGCAAAAGCTGAGGAGAAAAAATGGAAACCAGAGAAAGGAAAAGGGAAGGAAAAATATATAAGAAGCCCAAGAAATCAAGATAAAAGCAGGGCTCAAGACCCTAAATGGCGGTTACTTCCGTTTATTTTCTAATAGTATTTTTTTAAGGAACTCTTTTCCGCCCCCCTGATATCACTCCTATCGCTCTGATTTACATAACTTTCATAAAGGTGGGAGGTAAGTCTTTCACGGCTCGCTTGGATACCTTTCCCCGGAGCCTCAATTGCATGATCCTTGGAGCTCTCACTTGTACGACCTGATGGTCGGGGCGGTACCCGAAAGATGATATTGTTCCAGACCAGTCCGGCGAATCATTGTCGATTGATCAATCAATTGGCCAGCCAGCTCTTGGATGGACCAATAATTGAGCTATTCAATCAATCGTTTGGACGAGCCGCGAGTTGAGCTGAAGGGGGTTGGATGCTACCTGTATATGCAGAACTTTCGCACCCTCTCGTATCTGTATCGTTAGAGGAAGTCTCACGAGTTGAGGTGCATGTTGTGCTGCCTTTGAAACGCAACTGGTAGGAAAGACCCCATCTGATATCGCAAAGATGCGGGAGCTGAGTGCAGGTAATAAGTATTAGCGCGGCCAACGGCTTTCGGCTATCACTCGTGGTGAAATGGAGGGAAAGAGGGATGCGGTACTGGATTTTAGATGTATGAGGAGGTATTTCAGCATTTGAAATAGAGAGTTGAGATTTTTGAAGCCTATCCAACCTCCCCACTGTCAAAGGTTTTCTAGGATTTAGCTACCGGGTGTGCAAGTATTCCTCATTGACTTCGATTCTACCATTCCACCACCACCACAGCGTGCAAATTCCCTCGTGCATAAACAACATCTTCGCTGGTACAGGGGCAGTAAATACCTGCTACCGGGACCACCTCAACGAGATACCGGCAAAAACCAAAGCGCTGTAAACGACAGCAAAATGGGCCCTTCCCCGGGCTACTCCCCGCAAATTATACCGCCGGTTGTATACATGGTAAGCAGTGGCAGAAAGGCCCACCTACCGTTACATCCGGCGGGCGTTGAACACATGTCCAAGCTAAAGTCCCTGCTATCTATCACCTTTATACCTTGCCATGGAATACTACAGTATGGAGAGCAGTGGCTAACAACTTATTAGCATTTCGAGGTCGCTTCCCGGCCTCCCATCGTTGCTCCCCATTCCTCCAATTCCCATCTTAGGGGAAACAGGGCCAGGGTAGGCATGAGCGGAAAGGAGAATCTAAAAAATAGACCAATAATTGAGGAAAAAATGCCTGTGAGTATGCGTAACTTAGCGCGGAATCGACCGGAGGAAAAGGGAAGGAATGGGAGAGAGAGAGGAGAGATCGGATATCTTTGCTTTTCTCTTCTAAACTTTTGTCTTATTTTTTGAGAAGGAGAGGATTATCTTAGGGATGGGATGGGGAGGGAAATATAAAATTCCCTTAGGGCTATTCGGCAGCGGGATATAGTAGATGGATGGATAGATATCAGAGCTGTTTGCCACTTTTCCCCTGCCCCTGGTGCTTGTACAATATCGTATATTGCTTACTGTTCTTGCTGTTACTGTGGGGATATTGGATGGATGGAATTGCCAGCACAGTAGTAAGTTAATACGGTAGCTCCCTGCGTCCCTGCTGTTATTGTCAATTTGCTGGGCACTTGGTCACCCAATATTCACTCTCCCTCAAGTAAATCAGGAAAAGAAGGATATAAGTACTTTAACTCGGTTCACGACAACACCACACACCTCCCGCCCTCATCCCCATACCATACATGCTTAGTTCCGAATACCATACACGCTTTGGTTCAAATCTTCTCACTCCTGATCTAACTTTTTGCAGTTTTCCCTCCCTCTCTTTTCTCTTATTTACCCTCTCACCATCAACCATTTTTGATAAGGAATAGCCTACACCCTCTCTAGGACCTATTCCTTTTCTTTCTTTTTTATTTTACCCCCATTAATGTCTTCATTCTAACATCCAAACACCCCCGTATTCCTCTCGGAGTCTAGCGCGCGTCGACGAGAACCATTTTATTGTTATTTGCTTCTTATTTTTTTTCCTCACTCTCCCCGGCTTGCTTGGACACCTTACCGGTACTCATTCATTCATACACCCCCAGCGGTCTTTATTTTTTTCCCTACTGCATCCCTTTCTCAGAGTTGCCTATGTTGGTGTCGGCCTACCAGTACTAAGAGAAGCCCCCACACCCACCGAATTTGGCAAAGCGAGGGAGATCACTGAAAGGCGAAATTCTGCCCTTGTCGGGCAGTTCTGTAACGAAGGGAAAATCCATCACCCTCTCTCTTCTCGATCCCTCACCCCCATATCCTCAGTTCCAAGGTGAAGTATTTACCGACAAAGGTAAGCTTATTTAACTCCAGTGCGCTCCAAACGGATCCATTAACTTATTTTCTGGGCGTATCCTTTTAGTTTCAACGGAAGATCGAGTTACTATTTTTCGAGTCTGCCGGGTCTTTTGTTTTTTTCCTTTTTGCAGAGAAAAGTCTTGGAAAGCTTCTCTGAAGTGAATATATATATTTTTAATTAACTACTTCATATGCCTGTGATTGGAGGGGTATCAAGATAAGAGCGAAAAGGGGATAAAGGGAAACAAGAGCGTGTACGGGGGCGAAAAAAAAGGAAGGAAAAAGAAGAAAAAGAAAACTTAACGAGGTCAGAATTGGCAGTTCATTGTCTGCTTGTGGGGAGGAAAAAAATTGGGCGAGGCGGTGTTCGATTCTGGTCTTACCGATACCGTACTTCGCTGCAACCGTTTTGTGTTGTCTGGGAGGTGAGAGAGAGGAAGGAAGGGACGCTAGTTTTGGGGTGTCTGCTCGTCATAAGACAAGGCAGGCTGGCGATATCATACCCACACTACCGGTGCAGTTTTACAGCTATCATTACACTCGCGTTGCGGAAGCTTCATTTCTATCTTGTGGAAACCATAGTCAGCTATCGCCCTTCTTATAGTCTGCTGCTCCCCGTACGTTACGTTCATATTTAGCTCTAGCTCTTTGGGGGCTTGAACAGAAACTGGTTTCGATAATAGTCTTTTACACTGGCTAATCGCCCCTCTTCCCGCAATCTCATCGAAGATCGAGCACGAAGCCGGGCCAAAGGCATTCACTGGGGCGGTTTTTGATCGATTTTTTTGGCTGGTATTTATTTGGTACTGGGGAGGGGTGAGAAAGGAGAGGATAGAAGTGGAATATTCAAGTGAAAGCACGAAAGAAGGGAGGCTTATAAACAGCACCCCCGAAAGGCGCGCGCGCGCCATTGTGAGCAAGAGGTTGAGAGGCGGGCGAGTTGAGAGAGGAAAAGAAAAGGAGTTGCCGAGGTTTCCGTCCAGATTGGAAGCGGAATTTATGAACAGGCGTATCGGCGACTGTCTGCTGCGGCACTAGAGCTTGGGAATCCGGGATCGAGGAAAGGCTGCCGAAAGTGAGTGTTCCGTTGTCGCTACATCATTACCACTCTTCTACCCTCTAGGGGCTATGTGGATACTTATGGAAGTTCTGCTTCATCTTTGATTTTGTGTTTCCCTAAACGTGTTTGTACAAACGTTCTGGAGAGTGTAACTAGAGAAAGAGTTCATATACTGCAGAGTTCTCAACTACTCTTGTGCCCTTCTCCACTCTGATATGATTTTCCGTCGCAGGTTTTATCACTAACAATTTTGCCCTCGCGTCTTCCTTCATCTAGCGTTACTATCGGATCATCTACACGTGCCCCACTCTCAACTATCGCCCTCGTGTATGGCCCTGGTTTCAACTATGGATCATCTTCATCACCGCCACTCGCAGCACAGCAGCTCTGCTCCGGGCCATCCAGAGCAACAACAGCGTCACCAGCAATCTCTTCAGGCACTCCAGCCTGGGCAGTACCAGCTTGCTTCAGCTGTTTTCCGAATTGATCCCGGGCTAGAGTTACCACAGGCTGATATGTTGACCCACCAACGTCCCTTACAGTCGCAGTCGCAAGGGCAATCATCTTCGTCCACCGGTTTTTCTCCAGACATGAACCCTCAACAAGTTTCGGGCCCCGGAGGGCTATCAGCCCAACTTCTGACTTCTAGGGCGCCCACCATAGAATCACAAATTCACATACAATACCCGCCTCCTAACCTTCACCAGTCACACCCTTCGGACCCTAATCCCTTCTTGGAGATTCAATCTCATATGTCTCTCCACCACCAAAGCTTACGACCTATGTCAAATCCACCACATCCACCTTCACCAATTCAATCTACTCACCAGCAATCGCATCAACAGCATCCACGACATGCCCAACAGCAGCGACAAGCCCCAACCGCCTTGCAACCTATGCCACCATCCACAACTGGCGGGCAAGGAAATCGAATGGTGATGCCGACCTTAGGATCTTCTGGCCCAATCCAGGGTGCTGGAGTTGGTGTCCCGCCAAATAGATCCCGAGTAGGGATGGGTTCAGAAGTTTTGGCAACACCAGGAGGGGAGAGTCGGGTAGGAGAGGCTCCTCCCGTAACGTTGCCAGGGAATGGACAAAGTAGTGGCCGTGTTTCTAGTGGACATGCTGGAATAACGCCTGGGGCGACAAGTCAAATCACTCCAGTAAAGGATCAAGATGGGAAATTTCCTTGCCCTCATTGTCCTAAAACGTATCTCCATGCAAAGCATTTAAAAAGGCATCTCCTGAGACATACTGGTGATCGCCCTTACCAATGCATTTTATGTAAGGATACATTTTCAAGGTCAGATATTCTGAAGAGACATTTTCAAAAGTGCTCTATCAGGAGGGGGAATCCTACTGGGGCAACACATTTAAGCCATGCGCATGCTCATCAACAGGGAAGACGGCCGAATCATCATCATGCTCCTCTACCGTCTCTACCGGCGGAGAGTCTGATATCAACTCCCATTGTCGCTCCTACGGAAGGGTCCGATAAATTCTCTCCAGAATCATCCTCTCCAGGATCTTGTGACCAATGTGTAAGATTGAAAGTTCGATGCGACTCGGGCAGCCCCTGCGAGAAATGCCGGATGAGAGATGGAGGGGAGTGCTCCTACTCGGGGGTCCCCCGAAGAACAGATTCCGGCAGTGAAATTGGTGTGATGTCGATGCCCGAGCTTTCAGATTCATTAACATCAAAAAGTCAACCAGTGGGATACGGGGAAGGATTCAATTTCCCCCCGCCGACACATCCTCATGCTCATATGGCCCATTCGGGCCAACATTCCCTTTCGCCTTTGCAGCGGCAATCACAACCTCCCGATAGTCAACAGCATCAGCAACAGCAATCGCCCCACCAGGTTGGAGTCTCGCAATCCCCCGCAGATCCGTTTTACAATAATGGATGGGAGAATTTGATGGAGTTGCCAGAGCAGCAGTTTTTGCCATTTTATTTGCCTCCGTCTACACAACCCCCGAGTAGTGGTATTATTACTTCTGCAGGTGGCATGGGGCAGTCCCTTCAGGCTAGTGATCAGCCAGTATATGGCATGTACTTCCCCTCTGATCTAACGGACATGCCACCCCTGGGCGCATCAGGGGGAGTTTTTGGTGGCTGGGAGATGGCACAGCAAATCGACCCATTGCAAGCCAAATGTGACCAGCTCATTGCAATCTGCTTTCCGGAAAATCCTGGTCAGGGGAGTTCGTCTGCTGGATTGCCTGACCAAGGGCTTGAACCAGGCCCTACAGCCGAGGACTTGAAAGAGTGGCTGACTCCGGATCATGTTAAGCATTTTGTTCGACTGTTTTTCATCAATTTCCAAGGGCATTTCCCGATGATTCATTTGCCAACTTTCAACATGCTCACAATAGCAGACGGTCTTTTGCTTGCCATGATCTGCATTGGTGCGGTCTATTCTGATAGGGGTATCACAGCTGAGGACGTTCGCGCGATGATTGACAGATCTTTTGTAGCACTGGATGGAACTGATCATAGCTTGAGCGATGGGAGCCAAGGATCGACCTCATGGCAGCTAGAGGAAATCCAGGCCCGATATTTCCTTCATGTATTATCTGCTTGGCATGGTACTTTTCGTCAAAGAGAAAGCACTAGGAGGAGCTATGGGACTGTCATCGCAAAAGCCCAGGGAGCGGGCCTTTTCCGTCCGTTCACACCTAACAATCTAGGAGCCGCAGGGTTCAGCATGTGCCACCAGGTTGGAGATCACCAGTTATCAAGTCCAGCGGGTTGGGATTGGACGTCGTGGGTAGAGCAGGAGAGAAGGAATAGGGTAATGTTTGGAATCCTACTCTTAGACACCGCGTATGCAATCTTCTTCAACCATCCGCCACGCATAAATCTCCATGACATCAAATTAACACTGCCGTCTGATGACGCTGCGTGGGATGCCCCGGACGCCCAGGAATGCGCTAATGCCTTGGGCCTGAATGGTGAAGGGCCGAATAGTAATAATATCGCTGGTTCTAGGAGGGTGCAGCAGCCAGAATTTATGGCAACAGTGAACGCGCTTCTTGAACCTTCTCAAGAGTTCAAGCCGGGTACCACGAATGCCTACTCGAAGTTCATTCTTATCCATGCTTTACACTCGCACATATGGGTTACCCAACAAAGGTTACCGAATGCTACCGAAATGGGAATTGGCCAGGCAATAGGGAGCATGGCTGATCCATCTGTCGAATGGGGGAGTGAAGGAAATGTATTGAGTGCCAATGGTGGAAGCAGTGGAAGGGGAACACCAGAAGGATTCATAGATAACGCTCTAATCGGTGATCAGCTGCGCCCCAGCACCTTGTCAGAAGCAACCCGCGCAGTAAGGATCTGTCAATACTCGTTGGAGAAGTGGAAGAAAGCCTGGGAGACAGATCTCCACAGCCAATTTCCATTACCCGCTGCAAGAGTTGGCTTTGGGCGGGACGGATTGCCCTTCTATTGGCTCGCGAAGTTGTACCTTGCACGTAACCGGACAACCGAATGGAGGCATGGAATCAACGATGATCGGACAGTTGCTAAGGTTAAGAATATGTTGAAGCATGTGCGAGGGTTTATCGCGGATGATACTGGAAGACTGGACCTACAGGGTGCTGTGTCGGCGATAGATGATGGATATGCTATGGATGAACTCACTTATGATATGAAGTTGCTGTTTCGGCCTATCGGGACGGATTCATCGTCCAGCTAAGAGAAGGCGCTATGTTGTCTCACTGGTCCTTGGTGATGACGCAACTGGCCATTTACCTACCTTCCTTTTTTATTGTTTAAATTAGTAGGCAGTTTTTTTTGGGGGTGGGCACCAGTTTCCACTACGAGATGTAAGATTGGGAGCTGCTTTTCCGGGTTTATTTCGTGTTCTATTCAAGGGACTGGGGGGGAATGGGAGGCTCGCTCCCTGATTTGGAGTAACAGTCTAAGGAGTCACGTGGGAAGAGCTTTGTTTGCCCTCCGTTTTTATCACTTTCGTAATTTTGCTTCCCTAATTTCCGTTGATAGCTTATTTGGCGTGCGGGGAGAATGTCTCTTTTTAACAAGGGTTCTCTAGATAGAGCGTTTTGAAAATTGGATATTGGCTGCTGGAGGATGTCTGGTTTTGTGGTTATCATTTCTTTTATTTTCTATTGCTTTTTTTTCCTTTTTCTTCTGTGTCGCTGCCTATGGTGAGGGGTGTATTGTCTTGGGCTTTGCTTCTCTGCGTTTCTTTCATTTTTTTCATCATCATTCTCCTTAGCCCTAATGTGACTGGGCTTTATATTCTCACATATTGCCTATTCTTGAAGGGCTAATCTTTGCTCGCTACGTTCTATTAGAACGAAAAAACCTTCTCTCTATCCTGCAGATGCCCTTTCTCTCAAGTGAGCAGTTTATCTTTTCTTTTTATGCCGGAGAGCTCTTGAAAAAACTCTGTTTATCGTGTGCTTTTTCTCCCCCTCTCTTATTCCTTTAGGCATTATCGTTTGCCCTTGTATGCATTGCTTGGTTCTGGATGTTCTGGCGTTGCGTTGGTGGTACAGTACTGTATTATAGTAGCGACGGTATGACACGGTGTCGTAATTCTGTTCTAGGGGCTGGCCGGAGGGGATAGTAAATAACTAGTGAGGAGGAACTTTAGCTATGGTTGGTCGTAGTAACATGGGTTTCTAGTTTGGGAATGTGTGGGGGGGATTTCTGGTTATACGCGCAATGTGACTCAGGTGTCGCCTGTTTTGAGGTGAGACCGTGGGTTTAGCGCTCGAAGCACTTGCATACGAGATGGGAAGTCCTTCACACATAAGGCATGAATTTCATGCAGTCGCTCTCACCGCGATGTAATAAGTACTGTATAGTACGTTCGGGATGGAAAGAAATGTCTTGGGTATGATATAATGGTAGAAAATTGATACGCTAGGGTCTAGATTTAACGAAACTGTGAAGTCTAGATCAATACCACCCCCTCCCCTCAAGATACATGAAAGTCAAAGAGGTAGAAAGACGCAAGGAATGAGAGGGAAAGAAAAAACTAATATGCAAAGTAAGCCAAACATCACCTACGGTATGTTCTAAGGGGTAAACCCCTTAGTATAATACCTGCTCTATATTACATACAAAAAGCACAAATTAAACCCCATCCTCCAAGGCGCCCCTAGGGAAGAAGGGGATCTAACAAGTCTAGTGATATGATAAAAATAAAATCCCCCCCCTCCTGTGATAATTAACAAGAGTTAGCCTTAGACAACTTAGCACACTGCCTACCACTACCCCTCTTCCCGGGCATCTCCGCAGAGCGCGATGGAAGGAACATTCTCATGCATCTACACTTGGGAGGCCACCTCCCTCCCGGAGTCATCCAGAATCTCTGGGTCAAACCCGGGTTCCAGCAGAGAGCAGCCCAGTGCAGCGTGGTCATGTCCGCTCTATTCCTAGCATTGGGGTTCCCACCGGTGCACAGCAGCAACTGGACTGTTCCTCCTGGCCGAGGGAGACGGCGCAGTGCAGCGGCGTGTTGCCGTGGTTCTCGCCAGTGTCCACGCTCATCCCCGCCTCCTTGATGAGCTGCCTGACGAGCTATTGAAGGCGCCCGCCCCCGCGGAGGCGAGCAAGTCGCAAGTGGAGGGGCCCCCAGATCAGCGGGGTCATGCGGAATTGGTCGGCGGGAGTGTTGACCTAGGCTCCGTTGGAGAGTAGCACCTTCGTCAGGTTTGCTCTCTAGGACTAGGCGGCCAGCTGGCCATCATGCCCGTCGGGTCCTTGCAGTTTGGTGAAGCGCTTTTGGACAGGAGGGGGGTTGTTAGTCGCTCGTAGCCGGCCTTGGTGGCTCGGATTAGTACTGGTAGGCCGCTTTGTCTCCCGTTGCTAGTGCATGGAGGGAAGGGAGGAGGGAGTTAATATATTTTGCTCGGAGGGTTTCGGCAATTTCTAGGATATTTCCCGTAGGGAATCTACTTCCTTTCATCGCTTTATAGACGGATTATTAGGCGGCTATCCTCTTTTATACAGGGTGGAAGGGGGGTTGTTTGGGGCAAGGGTTGTGCTCCGGAGAGGGATGCAGCAGTGCCAGTAAGGTGGACGGGTCCGGGTATATAATTTAAAGCGAGTAGGTAGTCTTGTTTGATAGCGGGCTATTGCTAACGTCCGAATTGGTGGTTCTAAAAATCGTGGGATAGGAGCGAGAAAAATGTTCAAATTTAATGGGACACTGCTTAAACTTTCCTCGATATATACAAAATTACCCCCCAACTGTAGTTACTTGTATGATAGTAGGCAAGAAGTCTTAGGGCCTGTTCGGTTGGAACGGACCGTTCCGTTGGGGGATCGTTTCTGCTGTGAAAATGGCCTTCCCTCCGTTTTGAAACGGAAGGGAAAGGACGATTTGTATGGGGGAACGGAACGGAACCGTTCCACCCGAACAGGCCCTGAGAAAATAGGAGTCGTGTGTTTGTACCGAGGCTTAGATACGCATGGGTTTTTTGTGATGTGCTTTGCTAATCTCAGTATTAGGGTATAGTATTTTCTTCCTGCTACGAGTATACTGTACTTTACATACTAGCCCCGGCATGCTGCTATTTCGAATGCGAAACTATTAATACCCAATGCTGAATGAAATCTTGCGCACCACCAGTGGTACGTGCGTACTATTAAATCTTTTGGCAACCCGCATATTTATCTCTCCCCAATATAGCCCTTTCCCCCATCTATCTGAATCTGGACTGATCTTGCTCACAGAGTTTGTCGTAAGAGATATCGCAAATAGATCTTCCCTCCCGGATATCATCGACTCGAATTTCTCACTAAGCTTCAACTTGCACAGTGGGTAAAGAGAGGCCGTAGCGGGCTTCCCCATGATATTTTAATCTGGCTACAGTAGTTAGCAGCCAGCCAGCTAGCAGGCAAGCACTACCACGGTACAGCCCAGCACCGGGTACTTTGATGGGAAAATGTCTCTCTCTTCCTAACCTACCCGATCGGCTGCATTCAGTGTTCGAACTTCCCACTTGCAATGGAAAAACCAGAGCGATGGTGATGGCGGGTTGGCTGACTGCTGTGAGTGGGTGTGAAGCCCGAGCTTCTATCAGCGACAGGATAACCCCCCGAGCAGGGACATTACTTCTATTTTCTCGGGTTCTTTTGCGAACCAGAGTGTGTTAAGAAGTATCCTAGGGCAAGGTGTGCATATGTGAGGAAGTACTAATCAGCGATTATTGCGGAGGTTTTTTTGTCGAAAATTTGTATCGTTTATAAGGCTATCTATCATACAAGGAGGTATGGAGTAGGATAGGAGGGTAGGTGAGAAAAGCGAAGCCTAGGATTGTGTCGCTCACCCGCTCTTTCACCCGTTCTTTGCCCCAATTTGTCTGTAATAGGGAGCTTTGGAAAGTAATAGAGTCTCTCCGTGCTGGTTGGTTGGTTGGCTACTGGGGTAGAATTGCGAAAGGAAGCATTAATATAGGTGTAATTGAGGCCAAAGAAAAAACATGGGTGATTTCTCCCCATTTCTGATTAGCCTCTGTGGATTATTGGTCTCAATTTCGTGCATTTCTTTTCTTGTTAAGCCCCTGCTCTGATCAGCTAACTAGCTCGTTCGCCCACTCCCTTGTAAGAGGCCCCCATGGTGATGCTGAAATGCCATTTTCTCACGTAATGTGGCTAGGAGGAGTGATATCTATTAAGAGTTTTTTTCTCAGAGGCTAGGCTAACTATAGTTAGTGTAATGTAGACCCGGTATTCTATTCACTATACAGTACAACGGCTTCAATTGCGCTCTACGTAACCCACTAACTTTACCGCTTCAATAGCTAAACTCAATTACGGTACCTCTGGGGAAAGGAAAAATCGTTGCATTTTTTTTTCGCTAGAATTGGTGAATCAAATTAAGATGGAAGCATCAGTCGTCTGGCTGAGTTGAGAAAAGCCGGCTGTGTGCGTGTCGAAATACACGTTACAAGTGTTGAAATGGGTGGGGGTTGGTTCCCCACTCCTGTTTGGTCTAATTTGTCTATTGTGTCTCGGTTCAGCAATTTGGTTGCCTGCCGGTTAGCTAGTACTTTACTAGGATAAGCTGTGGCTGTCGTCGAGTGAGGGCACATGATGAGGAGACTGCAACGGCTATCATACGAAGTTATGGTATGTACGGGTCCCTAGGTCGGCTGGGTTTAGCAGTTAGCTCTACGACAAGACATGGAGCCAGAGAGGCTGTTGTGCGGCAATTTACACACAGTTATGGTCATTGATAATACCGGTTCACTGCTAGGGTAGGGGGATTTTTGCCGCACAGCAAGCGGGCAGGCTGGGTGGGAATACCTAGATAATATGACCCGACTTCACTACCTCCTCATAGATATAACGATATCCTTTTCAGTAACAGTGCTATTTTCTCTCCAAGTTCGAAAAAGTTCGGTATCAGGCAGACAATATTCCCCTTTACCATTGCTCCTCCCTTTGTACCAATTAGAAGAACTTTTTACCCCGTTAGGGATGCCGGCAAAACCTGCAATGATGAGAGACCGCCGTCAGGGTTGAGGAGCGTAAGTGATCGGGAGGGATATCGGAGAGATGGGGAGAAATATTCACCAATTGGAGCTCGCAGGATATACGCGGTAGGCTATTGATACCTGAGAGGTCCTGAAGCTGGGGATATCAATCAATCAATATCCGTTTAGGGCGCTTTTCTGCCAAGGCTGGCACTTACACAGCTACAATTGACCGGGCAATGTGTAGAACACGTGACTATGCAGGATTCAAATGTAGGCATGGCGTCTAAGGACTTATCTCTAGTGTAATCCTTGATTGTTGGGAAAAAAAATAATCTTTGAGTATTGGCGGTTGCCGTGAGCCTGGCCCACGGGGACCCACGACCAGAGGAAAATTACGACTAAGACTAAAAATCTCTGGTTTCCCAAACCCTAAGGTGGTACCACTAAACTTCTCTTGTCCTGGGGTAGATGCTGCGGAGAGTGGGGAAAGATAGAAGTTGCCTGGCTGTACAGCTAGGGTATCTCTCGGACTGCGCATGACAAGGCTTTTCACTATGGAAGGTCTTCCTCAAGGGTGGGGGCATTGCGATCTTGGTGCTCGGGCTGTCAAAGCAACATAATAATAAGGCCCTGTTCGGCCTAAATGAAAAAAGTTGTGAGAGTTGTGGCCAATGGTTATGAATTCAGAATTTTTGCAATACAATTATTATATAATTCATGTTGATGATACCTTGATACAAGCCCCTGCTCCTCAGGTGCTGTGGCTTTCTTTTTTGAGTTAGAGCAAAAATTTAGAAGAGTGTAAATGCCCACGGCAAGCAATATTAGGCATAGTAGTTGTCTCCTAAAATATATAAGCATGATACTATGAATTAGTAGGAGTCTACGAGTGTTGGGGGTTTGGGGTTAGGTTTAGAGTGCTGGTATGATATAGTAATTGCGCATAATTTTACTGTTACAGAGGCGGGTAGTTGGTTATGCTATATCATTTGTACGCGGGAAGTGGGCTAGAGGAGGCAAGTGATAGTTCTAGCAGCGGAGAATCAATCATTTGGTATGCGGACTATGGTACCGGAGATGAAAGAATGGAAGGGTTGAGAAGAGGAAAGTGACTATGATAGAACGACAACTGATCATGAAGACCTTGTCATTGTATTGTATCTTGTGTGCGCACATAGTTACAGAGGTGCCCAATTCTTGGCGGTATCTTGACGAAGGCTTAAGCAAGAGCAAGGCACTGTAGCTAGCTTCCTTGCTACTTACTCACTCATCCGCCTACCTTTAGATAGATTCCTATCCTCTGTTTTTTTGCTTTCTACCCTCTACTCACTCACTACGCTCCCTTCCTCTCTGCCATGAGACGCATACGGGCACTTTTATGTCCGGCCTATATGACGCTTGCATGTGCATAGATGCGTCAAGGGATATTCTTGACATGGTAAGAACACTTTCTCCTCACCTCCAACTGCTGTCTCTGAGTATGGGCATGCTAGAATTCCTTTACTAGTGGCTACTATTGGGCACATGGATGCAACAAATTCTGCCCCTCAGGATGTGCAAGGGGGCTATTGATATAACCGTGAAGCTATGTGACTGGGCGGGGGATTGCTAAAGCGGTACAGAAACCTGCCTTCTGGGGGAATAAGATGCTCTTTTTCTGGTGTGGATGAGGGAAGAGAATATCACTTTTGGGCTTTGCCTTTGCTGAACTAAGTTACTGTACATTCTGATGTTTTTATGGTTAGGAAAGTAAAAACTTTGCTTAGTTGCTGTCGATCCCTAGGCAGAAGCACTTAGGTAGAAATGCGCAATCGGTCT
>NESQ01000314.1:0-112986 GCA_003070745.1 Tuber borchii | reverse complement strand
AAAGCACACCATTGGTTGGACTACCGATACCGACTACGCACCCCACTCCGGGAAGGTCACTACGGGACGTTGTACAGCCCGAAAGATCTGAAGATGAGATGTGGTCACCATTCAGAAGCAAGAAGGACTTTGAGCTTGCTCGGTGGTATATGAAGCAAAGGTACCAAAGGATCACATGGATAGATATTTCAAGAAGGACTTGGGGCCTGAGGGCAGTAATATTAACTCTGGTTATCGCTCCTTGATGCCGTTGATCAGTTGGAATCAGGTATGGGAATGAAGAGCTGGAAAGAGGGGTTTGTATCGTTTAGCGAAGCTGTAAGTAAATGCACCCTACAACGTCCTATTCTAACCGAAAGTAGGAAATTTCGGACGAGGAAGGACCAGACGAAGCTTCCGTAACACAGAAATTCTTTTTCCGCAATCCTATTGATTGTGCTAAATATTTACTTGGTCAAAGATGTTTTGCTCAAGATTTAGTTTACGCCCCTGTGAAGGAATGGAATAGCGAAGAACCACCTCAGAGAGTTTATTCGGAGATGCATACCGCTGATTGGTGGTGGGAGACACAGGTAGGTTCAAATACGACGTTCCACGGCGCTTCCATACCGTTTACTAGGACACAAAATTAACAGCCAGCAAAGGATGAATTACCGGATGGAGCAACACTCGTACCAATCATATGTTCCTCAGAGTTACTTGTTTGACCAATTTCTCGGGAGATAAGAAAGCCTGGCCAATCTACATGACAATTGGAAATATCCTATCCAGTACACGGAACAAACCCTCGAAACATGCAACCGTTCTTTTGGCGCTTTTGCCCGTCCCCCAAAGATGCTGGGCATAGCAGCAAGAGATGCACGGCAAAGGCAGGTCAACAATGAGATTCTTTGTGATTTGATGGAAGCGATCTTTGCGCCAATTGTTGCACTAGGGAACTCCGGACTTGAGGTTGAATGCGCCGATGGAAAGGTCCGATTGTGTTTCTTACGCCTCTCGGCGTGGATTGCGGATCACTTGGAAAATGTGACATTGCACGGTATTCAACAAAATCAGTGCGCTGTCTGTGACGTTCGACCGGAACAGCTAGGGTCTCATTTGAGACGTTCTGCAGCCAGACGAGATTATAGGAAATCCCAACATCTCTTCAACAAATACTGTGAAAACGACCAGCAGGCCAAGCAACAACTAACAGATTGTGGTTTCAAATTGGTTCCTAGCGTCTTTTGGGGGCTTCCGAACGTTCAGCAATCCGACCTGCCCAAACCAGATATTCTCCATGTCGTGTACCTGGGAATATTCGAAACACAACTTATGAAATGGGTTATCGGATTTCTAAAGAAATACAAACGGCTACAAGCATTCGATGCTATCTGGAAGAGTTTAGATGTTTATCCTGGCTATTCCGCGCCGAACAAAGAGTACAGTCGGATCTCTCAGTGGACCGGAAAAGAGATGAAGAATCTGGTTAAAGTGCTACTACCATGTTTTGCAGCCTCCCTACATCGTCCGAGTGCCGCAGAACGTCCCATATTCACCAAAGCTCTAACCTGTGTAAGGTCGATTGTCGACTTTACTCTAATGTCACAATATACAAGCCATACCAATGAGACGATTCAATACCTCGAACAGTTCCTTAAGGCCTTTCATGATCACAAAGTCGTTTTTAAGGAGTACCGAAAGGATAAGTCCACTGCCAGGAAAGTGAGAGAGGTCACAGCCAGAATTCGAGGTGAGCATAGTGAAGTCCTTAATCAACACCGCCTTTTGGGAGCTACATTTGCCAAAAGACGTCGCATTGCGGACGAGCAACGTCGCGATTTGGATGGAATTGTTGCAGATATATATGATGAGGATGTAGACTTTAACTTTGTTAAGATACATCTGTTGAGTCACTTCGGGGACCATATACGGCGCTTTGGGAACATTCAAATGTATTCTACCGAGTCGGGTGAAACAAGTCACAAAACAATGATCAAGGAGGGCTATCAGCGGTCAAATAAAAACGATGCAAGCCAACAAATACTACGATCATATTCTAGACTTGACAGCTTCAAAATTCATGAAATGAATATCCAAGCGGATCTAGCGCGTCCGATTCGAGACGAAGTACGCTACAAACAGCACAAACGGCAAGTCGGTTCAGTAACTAAACAACCAATGGGTTTCACACCAACCGTGGAAACCATTTCCCAGCTCTACCAGAGTTTGAGAAATTTTCCGGACCTTTTAATGGATTATTATCGACGGAAGTCGTCTGTGAGCCAACATTTTGATGTGGATTCGGTTAAACAGTTTCCACTTGAGATATGTCGGCTTTTACATGTCCCGGTAGAGAACTTTCAGTACGAGAGGGAGGTCACTTGGCACCTGCTTCGGTGTACCGGAACCCAGCGTTGGAGGTCAACAGGGCAGAGCAGGAATGATTGGGTATGGGTGGATACGGGTAATAGAAGTATTTATCCGGCCCGCTTGGTTTCAATAATGAAAGTTCGAGACCCAAGAACGGGTTTAGTAGATAGACTGGTATTAGTAGATAAACTATATGTTGAGAACTCGGGGAAGCTCAGCGATATCACGGGACTTGTTACCGTTACCTTGGGGACGGCGAAAGGCACAAATGGAACAACTGAGATAGTCGTTAGTATCAAACGGATCATGGGCATGGCGCATTTAGTGCCCGAGACTAGTGGTACGGATAACAACCGCTGGTATGTAAATAGTAGGATTGATTTAGAAACATTTAATAGAATTTATTGAAAACTTTACAGTAGAAAGAAAGAAACAACAAATGGTATGAAGGGGACGCGTAGCGGTGTATTTTGAGACACCTAAGGATATCGATGGTGAACTAACCGAGGCGACAAATAGGAGTGGTACAGAAAGGCAAAGCGAATCATGAATGTCAGGAGAAGGACAAGAGGAGGCACAAAAGATACGGGCTTCAGTGAAATAAAACAGATTTGGCACGCATACTTTGGAAACAGAAGGGTGTGTGGGGCCGGTACAGGGGTAGAGAGTAGATGTTATGACCTGAAGAACGTCCCCCAGGGGACGAAATCCATAACGGAGAAATCAAGGGAAGAGAGAGTGAGCAAAGTGCGATATGGGACGCTGAGAGAGACGAGGATGTTCCGGACGCGCACCAGGGGTAGAAAGTGCATGTTATGACGTGAAGAACGTCCCCAGGGAGACGAATTCCATAACGGAGAAATCAAGGGGAAGGGAGAGCGGTAAGGGTGTGATGGGGCGCTGAGACAGGCAAGGTTGTTCCGGACGCGCACAGGTACAAAGCGGACGCACAACAGCCAAAATGGGGTGGATGGAAATGCAAAAAAAAACAGGGGTCTGTTAAGCTAGATCTCCTCGCTAGTGGAGCAAGCGAGGGGCCACCTGCAAAAGAGGACGATAAATGGTGCCGAAGCCATGTATGGGGCTTTCAGAAGGCCTGTTGGGTCTTTGGGAAAGGCGGTAAATGAATGAGGGACAGGAGGGACCGGGGGAGGTGGTATTACTAGCAGATACAGGGAGATATGTAGGTAATACATGAGGGAGAATTTTTTTTGCTGATGTTTGCCGTGCATCTCTTGCTGCTATGCCCAGCATCTTTGGGGGGACCGGCAAACGCGCCAAAAGAACGGTTGCATGTTTCGAGAGTTTATTCCGTGTACTGGATAGGATATTTCCAATTGTCATGTAGATTGGGCAGGCTTTCTTATCTCACGAGAAATTGGTCAAACAAGTACTGTCTGTGGAATATATGATTGGTACGAGTGTTGCTTCATCCTGTAATTCATCCTTTGCTGGCTGTTAATTTTGTGTCCTAGTAAACGGTATGGAAGCGTCGTGGAACATCCTATTTGAACCTACCTGTTTCTCCCACCACCAATCAGCAGTATCCATCTCCGAATAAAGTCTCTTAGGTGGTTCTTCACTATTCCATTCCTTCACACGGGCGTAAACTAAATCTTGAGCAAAACATCTTTGACCGAGTAAATATTTAGCACAATCAATAGGATTGCGGAAAAAGAATTTCTGTGTTACAGAAGCTTCGTCTGGTCCTTCCTCGTCTGAAATTTCCTACTTTCGGTTAGAATAAGACGTTGTAGGGTGCATTTACTTACAGCTTGGCTAAACGATACAAACCCCTCTTTCCAGCTCTTCATTCCCATACCTGATTCTAACTGATCAACGGCATCAAGGAGCCGATAACCAGAGTTAATATTACTGCCCTCAGGCCCCAAGTCCTTCTTGAAATATCTATCCATGTGATCCTTTGGTACTTTGCTTCGATAAACCACCGAGCAAGCTCAAAGTCCTTCTTGCTTCTAAATGGTGACCACATCTCATCTTCAGATCTTTCGGGCTGTACAACGTCCCATAGTGACCTTCCCGCAGTGGGGTGCGTGTCGGTATCAGTAGTCCACCAATGGTGTGCTTTCCTCAGTGTCTGAATAATTAAGACTTTCCACGTCGAATCGGCAGCGTTTACGTAGAGATCGAACTCATTTGCTTCAATATTCGTTTCAGCCGTAATAAATTCTTCCCCAGTAGATTGGAGGTTAGTCAGATCGGCAGGCTGGGATTCGTGCATGCCGTTCTTCGTCGCAAATAGGCTGTACAAAGTCAAAATGCGCTGTTTCCATATGCTTCCGGTACCAGGTACTTGACTGTATTTTCTTCTGCAGTACGGGCATTGAGACTCTTGTACCATTCTGCAAGAAATTAGATTTGATACACAGCACAAAAGAGACGCGAAAATCAAACTTACTTTTCAAGACTGATCTCACTGTGCTTGAACACGTGTGGTAATTGAATAACTAGTTCTTGACCGGAACTGTGCTATAGATAGATGTTATTGTACGCAAAAAGGTGCAAATAGGACGAAATTCGTCATCACACGGTCTGTTCAGTAAATTCGAGATATTTCAGGGATAGAAAAATATGAGAACTTGAAAAACTTTCAAGGTGTGTTGTGTGCCTGTTTGTAATTCAAAGGCCAACTGTTCGGTTGGTCTCACCTTCCCCTGAGCAGGATTGTACTAGTACTCGTACTTGAATGACGTTCTGCGGCTCAAAACTCCCTTTCACATTAGCTTTGAGACTAAATCACGTAGGGCGTTGGAGGTCCTGTGGGCATGAACATGAACGACGGCCCAGGGCCACGACAGACTTCTACAAATCTCGAGAAGACCTTACTTAACACTTATATCTACGATTAATTTTTAAAAAATGATAAGCAACCTGAATTGTACCCTAAACCTCAGGTACTTTATTCGGCGTATTGCAGACTTTGAGAGGGCCAAACCTAATGCAAGCGCTCATCTACCATACCCTAATATTCCTTATCCGAACCCACATAAAGAAAGTAGGGGTAGTCACAAGCCTGCCTATTACATCGTTGTACCTAAAGCACTCTTGAAAAGCTTGTTCATGTTTGTTCAACCCACCTTTTCACGTGTACAAGCTTACCTTATTACATGTTTGCCTCACGGCAACTGTACATCTGTACTTTTTGTACAGGCACAGAAGGACGTTCTACATTCAAGTTGGGACGTTTAACAGTCTCTTTCAGACTGGTCTGAGTTGTTAGAACTCTTGATACTACGACAAACAGCTTGAATAGTACGCTCTTCCTTATATAAACCCCTCGCTACCCCGGGATTTTCCTTCTCCACTTCTTCATTACCTTCTAATCAATCTACAGCTTCTCATCGTCCTTCTTAGTCCTCCAAAAGAAACTTTTCCCTTCACAACGATACGTTATATATAACGAGAACTGTTTTCCGCGATCAACAGTCTCACTCACATTTCACACTAACTATACCGGTAAGTCTCGTCCACGGTTCCTAACGTCTGAAATGAGCCGTTCTCAGGCCTTTCGTAGGCTATACTGATTGATATCTATAGAATACCGGTAACTTACTGTAAATTGAAGCGAAGCTTTTCGATCGCTTCTACCTCCTAAAAGTAAGTTTGTGCCACAATTCGTTCCTTTCCTTCCTTCCTCGGCCTCCTAGAGATACCAACCCGAGGCCTGGTCTTCTCACTTCCTTCTGGGGCACGATGAAGGGCTGCGTAAGTTCTTGGATGAACTCGTGCACGGCTCATACGAGCTCTTCTAAGCCTTAATGTGAAACGATAGCTGACCACTATTCTCTAGATACACTAGCGGCTCCCCGTTTTCGCTTGCTATCCCCCCTATAGTTAGTCTTCTCTTTGTCTCATTTGCACCTTTCCCAAGATGGAATGATTACTGATCGCTATTTGCTAGATTTCTTTGGGATTTCCCGTCTTCTTCGGCAGCCAAGAACATCCTCACCTAATTCAGGTTAGTCTTCTGCGCGTCCCATTTAGTCTTTTTTACAAAGAATCTAATTGTTAATAGCATCCTCCGATTCGTGGTCGTGGTCATGTCACCACTGCCATCTTCCGGACTGAGCTCAACCTCACTGGTGAGGGACGAACCGTTAAGGGAGGAGATACGCGCCGTTCGCACATACATTCTCCAGAAGTGCAACGAGAGGAATATCACCTCTCGCACGCAGGCCAGTGACACTTTGTCGAACGAAGTTAGGACGGAGACCGTCGCACACATTGCCTCAGAGGCTTCCGAGCCAAATTCAACTCCCCCCGGAACGGCCAACATCGGGCCTTCCACGTTGCTCTGGATGCTCTGATCATGGACGTCCTGAAGAAGGCAGGTGAGTCTCGTAGGAATGCCAGACTTAATTCTGATGCCAAGGAAGAGGGGGGAGATGGGGGCGTGGCGGTGCATCTGGATCCGGATCGAAGAAGAAAGGGCCTTTGCTCGTCCCAACCACCGTTCACGAGGAGAAACCGGTACGAATAATATTCATTTCGACCACAGGTGCCGAGCCTGGGCAGTCTTACCAGCTCCCATGGATAAACCGTGGTAATAACGCTATGCCAAACAAGAGTT
The DNA here is from genome assembly GCA_003070745.1 of Tuber borchii. NCBI lineage: Eukaryota > Fungi > Ascomycota > Pezizomycetes > Pezizales > Tuberaceae > Tuber > Tuber borchii. The sequence continues at coordinate 106,043 of NESQ01000314.1, read as the reverse complement.
GGCTGGCGGTTCTCAGCACTACACTTTACAGGAGCCGGCGAAGCTGCCTGTCGGTATGTAGAGGACGGCGAGCACCCCCGGCAGTTCATTGGAATTCTCCGCGACATTCAAGGCCTGAATGTCACTCCCGATGGCGCGACCAGATCGAGTGATCGACGACGATCAGGTCAATGCCTGGCTTCGTCTCTCCCATGCTCCACCCTTACTGTCGCCTGCTTCCTCCACCGAGCAGCTGTTGCCCCTCCTGATGGTGGGGACCCTGTTCGTCCCAATACACCTCTTTTTCGGCACAGCCGGAACTATCTCTTCCCCGGCCAATTCGACGTCGCCGAGTTCTACACTGAGCCAGAATCTGACTCTGATGAGGAGAACGATGTGGAGCGCCATGAGGGCGCAGAAGGGCCTTTCCTAGGTCCCACAACGGCTGGCAGAGTTGAATTCTGAGCAATGATCGTAGGGTTATTAGGTTCCAGACCCACTCCCGGGAACTTATTTCGCGCGCTCGAGTGAGGGAGGGGCTGGCGTATTTGAGCCGATATGCAGGACAAGATGTCCCAATGGTGGCTCTTCCCTCGGGGATCCCACCTCCCGGGTATGAGGTGTCAGTACATGACGCTATTGAGGAAGGCGCTGATGATAACGGTGGGGGTAATGGGGGTAATGGGGGTGATGGGGGCAATGGGGGAATGAGGGCAATGCCTAGGGTTTATTTGCCCGGGGCAGAGTCTTCTTTGGGCTTTTGGGTGGTTTTTTATTTTATTTCGCTGGCTTTCTTAGATTTTGCTTTCATTTCTATCAATGGGTTCGGCACCAGGGGGGGTTGGGACTTGTGTGTGCCGGGTAGTGTCTTCTTGGGTCTTTTGGGTAGGCTCTCTTTCGTTTCACACGTTTTTTCTTACTTTGTTTTGCTCTCGTTTCTATCTATTTGTTGGTTTTCTGGGACTCATTTTGTGCGGGGCTGCGTCTTCTTTCAGCCTTTGGGTAATTGTTCTTTGGTTTTACGGGCTTTGCTTCTTTGCTTGTGCTTTGCTTCTATCTATTAATCATTGTATTAATCCTGTTTGCGCTGTCACCCGGCTTTCCTATATTTTACCCGGTAGTCTTAGATATTAATGTTTTTAGTAGTCTTTTTATTTTTAGAATTAGTTGAGTGCAATAGAAAGCTTTTCTGGGATGTTAAACGTCCCTTTTATGCTTTATCCTATCCTAGTATGTATAATTGAATCTTTTGAAATGATAAGTTATATTCATCCAAGCCCCGCATATGAAATCCGGTCCCAGCAATCCCGAATAGACAGTCTCTATTCGGCTAGGAGCCATCCGTGCACGTAGCCTTTGAGACATTCGCAGGCCAATTTGCTGTAGGATAGTCCGAGCCCATGCCAATGATTCTCAGGGACCTTGGGTCATAGCTTGGAGTCCGTGTAGTAACAATAACATAAAATCTGTTCGTCCGCAATACCACGCTGTTCGTCCCCAATATGACGCCGTGAGTTCGATTCCTGTCGGAGCTTTTATCTCTACATCTAATTCCTTTTTCTCCTCTAGTTCTTTAATATAAACACGCAATCATGAATGGAAATATGAGCAGAGGGCAGTCACGCCTCCTGGAGGCCAATGTGAGCTCTCTCAAGACTTAAATATCCCATTCTTGACCTGAGTAGTAGGACTAGCCCCCCGAGCCCAGGCATCATCGTCGAGACCTCCAGTAGCCTTCGCGGATATTTTAACGCCAGCACCGGAAACACAACTACAAGTTCATTTGGAGGAAGAGCAACCTACAGATGTTGAAGATAATAACATTCCTCCTAGACGTCGCTAATGGGACGAACGACGTCCTGCTGAACCAGTCCCGCAGCCACTTCCACGCTGAGTCAGGAGCCGGTTGAGATATGTAAGTAAATCTAATAATTCTTTAAATTGACATGCTTATAAGAAAGGGTACGGAGGACATCCCAACGCCGGTTCTAAATGGCCCTTCACAGGGGGTTCTAAATGGCCCTTCGCAGGGGCTTGGATCACAAGAGCAGGCAGCACAATTACATTCCGGCCATCTCAGAGAAGATTCATTACAATTCTCACCATATATTCCTGATACGCCTGAAGAGGAAGACATTATGCCGTCCCATTCACGACGTAGTATAGCTAATCCAGACTGTCCAGAGTCTAATATCGAGACCCCTATCACACTATCGGCAAAAAGCAATACATTGCAGGGTGAGGCGAGGATAATCTTTGAGAACGCTGCAAATATGGTCCGGTATCATACGTGGTTTGTTAATCCCTTTGTAAAGCCTGCCAAAAATGATACGCTTCTGGAAGGTTATTGGGTAAAGGCAGCTAGAAAGTTAGGTTAGGGAAATAGGGTAATGGAAAGGCGGGCAATGACTTTTGTACGTCTTTTAATTGACGAAGAATGTCCTATTGGTGACCGATCACGGCTAATTAGATACATTTAGTTGAAATCGAGGCAGTCTAGCGCTAGGTCACATCTAGTTTCAGAGAGCAAGAATATGATTGAGGACCTGTATGAATTCTCGCAAAAACCACCAGCCGAAATAAAGGCGCGAGTTGCCTATTTGCTCGAAAATGATCGGTTTACATGCCACCCAAGTAAACAACAAGTTCGTAAACTCAGATCGTCCCCGGTGAGACGAGATAAGGCTTACCCAGACAAGACTATGGTTGGCCCTTTTCTGCACGAGAGATAGCAAAACTCTTGTTTCATAAGTGCTACCAGGGTTCGAGAATGCGAGGAAGGACAGATAAATCATTTCTTAATCGTACTAACGACGTGCTGATATTCCTTACCATGGCATGTTTGTATCATTCTCTGAAGGCTTGGAGTTCCGGATCATTTGTTCAACCTCCAGATTTTTCTGCTCTGACGGCACAAAGTTAGTATTGACTAGTTTAAAGGTTCAAATCCGCCGTTGTAAAGCCTATCGTACTTACTAGAAAATTTAGATGTCTATCTTCGACAGCGTGCTACCTGGCAAAGACTGCCACCAGGAGTGCGAGATAAACTTGTTGATGATACAAAAAAACGTATTAAGAAAATGCTGCGGGAGGGTGAATTGATACCGGATCAGGAGTCTTGTGCCCCACTGGAGGACAGAGAAGCCGCAGGATATTTGGATTTGCAGATTTCAGGCGATGAGGAAAGCGAGGTGGAGGACGATCTTTCAGATCCCGAAGCGGGGGAGGCAGTTGAGGCTCCCGAAGAGAGGTTGAATGGGGACGAGTAACGTCCCATTTTGGACAAATATCGATTTAAATAAAATAAACAAATAAAAGAGCTTATTATTATTATTATTATTATTATGATTATTTTGAATATGCCACTTAGAGTTAGACTTCAACCCAGTTTGTGAAAAAAGACATCAGGGGAAAGTCGCTTGGGGCCGAGGGAAAGTCCCAAAGAGCCGTGAAGAAGGCAGGAAGGTAAGAACAGTGAAGGAATAAGCCAGCGCAAGGCCACACATCGTTAAATAATGGACTGTCCTCGTCGCGAAAGCGACGAATAGCGTCCGCTTAGATATTGTATACACGGAGAAATTATTGGGGCTGGATTAGGTCATGGGGCAATGGCAAGAAGAAAGGTGAGAAATAAGCGAGAATTAGGAAAGCAGAAGAACTACGGGGAACGGTGCATTGTGGACGTTCGGAGTCGCGAAGAGTTTCTCAATAGGAAATTAAGAACAGGATGTTTGGATCAACAAGGGATCAATGTGTGGTGCGAGAGGTAATGGCGGATAAACTATATGGGAAAGGTCAAAGCTGGAATGGACCAGACAACGGCGTGTTTGGGCTGTTGGGAAGCATGATTGAGTCGTGAGGCAGAAATTCTCAACAGAACAATTCCTGGCGCGAGAGGTAATGCCGGATGAAATACAGGGGAAGGGTCAAAGGTGGAATGGACCATACAACGGTGTGTATGGGCTGTCGGGAAGCATGATTGAGTCGTGGGGCAGAAATCCATAACGGAACAATTCCTGGCGCGAGAGGTAATGCCGGATAAACTAAAGTAGAAGAGTCAAGCGCGAATGGACCGTACAATGGCTCAATGAGGACCAAGTGCGTCCAGAAAACCCTGCATGACAACGAAATTACCGACCCAAAAAAACATGCCCCATAACTCCGGATATATTCCCGAGTTATAGGACATGGACGAGAGATACAACACTAGAGTTTTATAATTTGGCCCCCCATACCCCCTATCCCTCAAGAGGTATGGGGGTCAAATTTGAACTTTTGCTGATGGTAAGAGCTCGGGTTACGCTGATTCAAAAACATGTACGACATAGATGAAGTCGGAGAACTCACTCGTCAACTAAGGATCCTAGTTAAAGACTTGGCCAGGAAACTCCACACGTCTAACCTGCATTGAATAGCGGCGCGCCCTAGTGGTGAAGACGTCGTGGAATCTCCGAGTAAGTGATCATTTCTATCTATCTTCAGTCAGCCTCGCACTAACTCATTTTGCCAGTGTCTCAGTCCGATTTGGCCTCAACCTATTGCCCACGGGCAGTAAGAATCCATATGGTTCGCCGAAACGGTGCCCCTGATGCGGGGCATCCATTCCTGAGCTATCCCTCGTGTGCTAGCGACACCGACCGGGGAATCGCCTGGGGTGTCCTGGTATCACCGAGCATAAAATGTCTACTCAGGGAGGTTGGAGGGCAGCTTGTGGAGGAAGGTATCGGATAACCACGATATCTGATCGGGGCGACTGGTGAGAGTGCCGTCAGCTTAAATCAAGAACCTGAAAAACCTCTCCCCCTCTGACAGCTCATCTTTCTCCATAGCAATAATGCCATTCTAGCGTGGCTACTTGCCAACCATGGCCAAGATCCCTCGATCTCTTTATCGTCAAGTCAGGTAAGGATGGAGGCCAGACGCCCGAGCCTACACATGGGAGATATCCGTTTCTCAGTCACAAGGTTTGGGACGCTACCGTGAGGGCTCCGTAAGCGGATGAGGAGGCGGAGGAGGAGGAGTGTGAATGGCCAGAGTCTGAGAGCGAGAGGGAACAGCTGGCGCCTTCAGATAGGGGAACGATTGTTTTAGACAACATAAGTATCGACACCTAACGGGCTGTCAGTTAACATGAAGATCAAAACACAATAGCTAATTGACGACGTAAGCAGAGGAATCGGGAGCCCCGGGCCCCGTGACACAACGGAGGCCTATCTCATTGGAAATAGATGAAGTCGTGGGCTCTAATGCACCTGCCTCATGCTCGCAGGAATCGACTTCTAGATCTTATGCGCCATCTACGCAAGCGCAACACCGGGACGTCCGGAAGGTTCTGCGGGAAATCTCCTGGCTTTTAGATTACATGACAGATAATGGGTTAGCAGCTGCGCTGCGTTCGGGATTCAATGGTGCCCAGGACGCCTCTCCTTCTCGCCTACCCGTAATCTGCAACGAACACCCAGTCTCCCCCACCGTTGCACCGATTGATGTGCAGGTTTAGACAACTCCAGAGAGAGGGACCGAACAAGCAGATCCCATGACTGAACTGGCAGCTCCTGTGACATATATCGCGCCCAGGCCTTCTACGACGCCTGGTGCCGGTTGTGCTTCAAGCAACACCCAATCACCATCGCCCCAACTGCGCCGCTCAAAAAGATGTGGGGCTGGACGGAAATAATTTGGGATTTTCCTAGTTTCTCGGGGGGGTTTTTTTCTTTTTCTTTTTTCCCAAACTCTAGTACCTTATGCTAGATCTTAATTTCACTTTAGTTAGAATTTTCTGTTTGTGATTCATTAGCTGGTATGTGATAGTAAAGATATCATTAGGCGCCCTTGCTTCAGCTTCTCGCTAGCGGTCCCAATCTGCTATAATAGTGGTAGTCCTTATGCCTCCTTGCATTAACATCGGAGTTTTTTTTTCCTCGATCAGTTACGCTGCGCATTCTGTCCTTAACTGGGCTAGCGTCGGCGAACTAAACTAGTCAAACTCATGAGTGCATGGCATGAATCTAGATTTCTAGACCTTCAATGGTGTTGATTTGACATCGGGAGATCAGGTTTGATATCCTAATCCGTTTTAGGCATGGCGAGTGTCTTGCTAGAATTAGTGTCGCTAACCAATACTCGTTGTGGCTAGATTTTGCTTAGCCTCCTACACTAGCAACACCCATCTCGTCGAACCTTTTCAACCAGAGTCAGGACGATCATGATACCTGAGAGTATCGAAATTACTATTATAATGTTGAACAAGCACAAAACCTCTTTTTACAGGCGAATATTCTCTTTCAATTCCGAGTGATAGAATGTGATTCTACCAGCCCCCTCCCTAAGTCCTAGCGTATAAGACCTGACGCGACCTTTGAACATAAGCACAGATTCCTCATCTTTACAATACTAAAAATACATTCCATTGTTCTATCTCCTAATTCCTATTTTGCCTAACATTGATCTATGGTTCAGCATTCCACCATGTCTAGACAACCGCAAGCCAATTCACACAGTCAGCCAACTCCCCGAGTAGGAAATCTGAGGGACGTAGACGCGAAGCCGTATCCGATGGTGTCGGATCAGTGAGATCGAGGTCGGGAACGCAACAAAACCAATCCAGTAACTCGTCGAGTACACTGCCAAACGGGCAGTTAGCGCATTTACACCATGCACCGCCAAACACAACCAGAGCACTCGAAAGACCAGCAAAGCATGCCCGGAGAAGGACTATTCAGAGCACGACGTATGCCCATATTGAAACGGAACATGACGTACAAGCACCAACGGAAACAGTTCGGCCAAGCGAAGAAAGCAGTGATGAGTACCAAAACTCCCGCGGATTGGATCAGACTGAATCGGACACTGAGCCAGATGCAGAAGACAATGATATTCCAGAAGCTAGTGAGGCAGCGCTGCGTCATTGGTCACAAATAGCGGACGGATAAACAAACAATCGTGTATTGACTGTGCGAGTTTCGACTACCTCCGGATTACAGGAGGCAGCAGTCGTTAGGCGGATGCCAGCAGCTCGAGGACGTATAATGCCTGGTAGAGCGTATACTCCGCCAGTGCCCCTGTCATCCAGTGTAGCGCGATATTCGTCCCCACTGGCCACTCACAGTGCCACTACGTCAGGAGTTAGAAGTTCAAGTCCAGCAGGCGAATCGATCATGCCACACCATGAGCGCATCTGGCCAAATACTCCGTCACGGTGAAATACAGCGAAAAGGTGCTGAGGCTGCTCTAGTATCGCACGCCAAAGCTCTCATTCTCTGGTACACCCTCTTTGTTGACCCACTGCCAGACCCAGTTACTTTGACGTCTCAGATGTACCGTGCTTGGCTTGAGGCGCTCGATCATATATCCGATGCAGAGAATATGGAAGCATCGGAGGAAAATATAAAAATAGTAAGTGGACACAGATATACAGGGATGACGCCCCGCTGACGTCGGGTGTAGTACTAATTCTGAAAGATACGCAGTAGACACTCTGGGGTAAGATCCCAGTTTGATTCCCACGTAAAAGATGATATCGGAAAATTTTACGACCTCCCGGAAGATCCCATGGCTATTGCGCGCAGGGTGGACTACCTGCTGGAACAGGATAGATTTATATGCTCCCCAAACGGATATGAGGTTGGTGTGCGCTAGTTGGCGAGCCTTCTTTCAATAACTAACAAGTATTAAACTCCACCCAGAAATTGACCTTTCGATTCGCGGCGCCCGAGATTCCCGAAGCCATATGGGATAAGTATTTCCGAGGTAAGAAAATGCGTGGGAGTGTCGAACCAGAATTTCTTGAGCGTATCAACGGCACGATGATTTCCTTAACGTGTGCAATTCTCTGTCATACCCTACCAGCATGGGAGACAGGAGTATATAAGGAAATATGCGATTAGAAGCCTGACGCGATAGGAGTTCAGCCAGAACCTGAACCCATCTTGTGTTCTCCAGACGCTAACATGATCTGAACCACGAAAGACCTTTTTACCCGGCAAACTCAGACGTGGGCCGATTGCCCAGAGCGGATACAGGCGATAATTCTGGAAAATATTTGTAGGACCATCTGAGCAAAGATAGAGAAGGAGTCTGGCGTGTGACAAGATCACTGTGAAGGGTATACCGACGATTGGGCAGCGGTAGTCGCCGATCTGCAGAGTCAAGCATCCCGGCAGACTTCGCAACAGCCAGCCCACCAAAGTCAAACTCCCAACGATTGGGCAGCGGGAGCTGCCAAGCTGCAGAGTCAGATATCCAGCCAGGCTACGCGAGGGCCAGCCCACCGAATTCAAACTCCCAGCCACCTGCGTGTTGGGACACTAGTGGAACGGCAGGATAGTCAAAACGATTTGCAGGACACTGACTTGTCGTTTGAACTCCGTCAGACGTCAGCTGCCCGTGTTCTCAGATTTCTAGATTCTGATCCGCCGAGTCCAGATGGTTCATGGGAGGTGACCGGGGGACTATCGTTGGACAGAACTGTGAGTCTTACTCTATCGTGACACCTCTCACTGAGTCTTGATGGAATAGAGCCAGCGCGAGAGGGGAGAAGTCATGGTGTATAGGGGATGAAGAAGAGGGGCGCGATGGGAGCCCTAGTAAGGGTAACTAAGAAAAGAAGGATGTGTAGAGTAGCTTAATTAATTAATACTATTTGTTTGACGTTTGATATGAAAACGTAAAGCAAAATCTGGGGTAGAAACAGTGAAGGGTAGATGCCACGGGGTGTCTGGGCGATGTAGATAGTGTAAACATCACGGCGTCACGTCGGAGAAGACGAGAGTGCGCGCGAGTCGGAGAAGTATCACGATATCACACAGGAGCGTCCAGATAGAAAGGAAACGGTCTAGCTACAACCAGGACGCAGAGCACGTAGAGGGTGAAATCAGGATAATGGAGCACCGCCAGGAGGAGAGAGAACAGAATCGTGGGATCCTATTGTGAGGCGTGGGAACGAGCGAAGCCCAGACGTCGAAGGTGGGGATCATGATATGAGGCGTCGGAATGAGCGGAGCCCACACGCTAAAGATAAATATTGGACGTCAAGATGGAAGACGCCAGGATCAGAAGTGATCAGGATAGAGTGGTGGATAATCAGGCGTCACCCTGAGGTGGCAGCAGAGATAAGAGGTGTTTGAGGGGCAATAGCAGAGAACGAGACGCTGTCAAGTCGCAAGAGCAGAGCACCAGACGCTGTCAGGGTACAAGAGCAGAGCACCAGGCGCTGTCAGGGTGCAAGAGCAGAGCACCAGGTGCTGTTAGGGAGGAAGAGCAGAGCACCAGACGCTGTCAGGGCACAGAGGGCATAGGGGTCCGTGTCGGGATAGCGTCAGGGCGCCGGACATTAAGCGACGCAAAATTAGGATGCAACATCAGATCGACGTTGCGTCCTGATTCGTGGTTGACGTTATGTGCGCCAGCGGCGCCAGAGGTAAGGGGCGCACAGGGCGCAGAGTATTATCTTTGCTGATGTCTAAAAATTGAGAGGTACGAATATTGAGAAGCATTTCATGCATAGTGCATCACATGGTTTGCACTAACCCTCGAAGGGGAGAGAGCTCCAGCGGCTATGGAAAAGTTTCAGTACAGGAATAATATTGATTGATATCTCCTGGAAATAGAAAACCTTAACACTAACGTTAAAATGAGTGGAATTGCATGGAGACAAATGATAAAACGACGACTTCGACGAGAAGCTTTACAATGACTATCAATCGAGAAATACACCAGAGATAGTGACTGGATGGCAGGAGTACAAGAAGTCAATTGAAGAGAAGAGACCTTTTAGAGCAGGTCGCTTTACAACATAGCCATACCAACAATCCATGAGGTGATTCGGGAGGAAAGAGGAAGAGAGAAGAAAAGGCGGTGATAAAGCCTAAAAAAGTACAAAAAGTATACTCAAATAAAGAAAAAGCGAGATACAAGCCAGGAAAGAAGGTGGAAAGCCAAGGAAAGGGATTGGCTCCAGCCAAGGGAAAGGTAGAACATACTGATTGGACAAGTGCGAATAACCAAATTACAGAACTAGTTATCCAAGCAGGCAACAACAACAACTAATACACACACCGTGGAATGAACAACCACCCCCGGCGCAATACAGCTAAGCTCAAGTCTCGACTGTTGGCTACAAAAAACTATTCAAGAAAAACCACCACACTCTACCTACCCGCAATGGAAAGCCTCCCCTATAACGTCCTTTCGGTGACCTTAAACCTTTACTCTAATGAGAGAGAGGCCAGACGAAGAAACACTCCATGTCAACCAAATCGAAAGACTTTTGGTATGGGACTTGATGGATATAGGGGACTCATAAGTCACTCCAGGAACTGATGGGGATGGCACTTAGGTACTCAGAGGATGCCCTCCCTCTGAAATTGAAATCAAAAACAAGGAGAGAGTACCGCGGTTGATTCAGGCGTAACTCTGAAGGCAAAAGAGAACAATACGGAGCGAACTGGGGAAAGTAATAGCCAGTACCCAGAAGAAAAAAAGAGTTAGGACGGCGATATAGGGAAAAGTCTCCTCATAGTACGACCAGTGCAACAAGGACCCCAAGAAAAGGTATACTCAATGGCGATTGAGAATACAGGGACCAGAGAGATCCGCTCTGAGGAATATACACCCATGACTAATAACGTGACTAGTATGGCACATACGTCAACGTAGCACTACAATGCTGAACGAATTCAAGGTCAGGCTAGATGTTAGGAGAAAGAAAACTAGCCATGCAGATACAAACTCCTGTGGTGCCTGCAACAGCTCAAGATCATCACACCGTGACAGATTGGATAGGCGAGATGGTTAGACACATAGCAGACCAGAGGTTATGGGAACTCCTTGGCAGGAGGTAAAGACTGCTAGTAGTGTGCTGCCCAGTGACTGATATATTGACACGTTTTAGTTTATCTGAGGAGATCTTAATAGTCGAAACTACATGGGTATTATAACAAACATACATTACCTACGTACAAACCATGATACAAAATAACAGAACTCAAATGAAAACAAACAACTATGTTGCCGGTTGGCAAACGACTTAAGACTCACATTCCTAGGCCTTCATATTACCACTATCCAGAAGGGCACACATATATCGAAGCCGTCGGAAAACGTATACGCATACAAGTACTCCTCAATTTGTGATCAAATATCTTTTTGATCAATGAAGATTTAGTCGAACACTTGAACCTACCCTACGAAACGCGCCAAAAAGCGTTAACCATTCTAGCTTTCGACGGAGAAGTCAATACCTTTGGCGGCAAGCACTTCACCCATCCTATCCTCCTTAAAATAGAAACCATAGACCACCAAACCAAAATATCCTGTGAAGCAACGGTGGCAGAAAAATATAATCTAATTATCCAATTTGAATGGTGGCATAGGGAACACCCTATAACAAATATTACAGAATATAAGAAATGCACGTTTACGGAAAAATGTTACCAAGGGTACATGGTAGATAAAGCAATTGGAGACATGTTTGAGTGGGACGAGATTGTAGCTTACAATGAAGAAGCTCAGTATTGTGGACGAATTTGTTGAGCAGAAGACCCAAATCAGGTACTATTGGACGAATTGTCTCCACCATATGAAAAGTATAAGGAACTGTTTTTCACGAAAACAGTGGAGAAACTAGCCGAACTAGGCAAGTTTGATCCTGCAATTGACCTCAAGCCAGGTGCGGAACCACTCTAGTAATCAATCTACCCTCTGTCTGCTTTTCAATTAAACTTATTGGATAAGTACCTTAAGAGAATGCTTAAGGATGGAAAGATTGTACACAGTCAATCACTAGCAGGAGCACCAATTCTTTTTATTCCAAAACCAGAATGAGAATTACGCCTTTGCATAGACTATCAGAACTTCAACAAGCTCACGATCCTCAATAAATACCCATTACCATTGATGGGCAAATTAAAGGAACGAGTAGTGGGGGCCATATTATTCACCAAGTTGAATGTAAAGACAGATACAACCAGCTAAGAATCAAGGAAGGCGATCAATGGAAAACAGCATTTCGAACTCATTATGGCCACTTCGAGTACAAAGTTATACCTGTCAGGTTAGTAAACGTACCAGAGAAATTGCAGGGGATAATCAATAAATTTCTCAGCGAATACCACGACGATGGAGTATTAGTATACGTGGATGATATCCTGATCTACTCAAAATTGATCAAATAACATGAGGAACTAGTTACTAAGGTACTCAAACAGCTACGAGAAAATCAACTAGCGGTGTCCATCAAAAAATCCATATTCCATGTCGAATCTGTCGAATTCTTGGGTTATATCATCACAACCAGGGGAGTCACAATAAGCGAGCAAAAGGTGGAATTTGTGATGAACTGGAAACCACCCAGATTGGTTAAAGAAGTTCAAACCTTCATCAGATTTGTGAATGTTTACCCCCAATTTATCAAAGGATTCTCTGACATATGTTCTCCAATCACTGAGATGTTAAAAGGAGAAAAAAGAAATTTTTATTGGGGACCCAAACAGGGCCAAGCTATTCAGGAACTCAAAAAACAATTCATCACTGCTCCAATATTGGAACATTTCTACCCAGAGAGAGAAATAGTGGTAGAAATAGATGCCAGTGATTTGGCTCTTGGATGTGTCTTATTCCAAATTAAGGAAAAACGCTTACACCTGGTAGCCTTCCATTCAAGGAAACTGTACCCGGCAGAACGCAATTAGGAAATTCATGACATAGAATTACTCGTGATATTAGAGGCGTTCAAGGAATGGAGACACTATCTTATCGGATCTGACAAACTTGAACTAATAACGGTGTACACTGACCACCAAAATCTACAAAACACTCTGACAACAAAAGTTTGGAGTCAGAGGCAAAGAAGGTGGGCACAGAGACTAGCGAATTACAATTTCAAAATCTTATATGAACCTGGTGCTAGAGGAGGGAAACCAAATGCTCTAAGCAGATGTCTGAAGTACCATTCAGAAGAGGGAGTTGAGTATAGCAAACAGTCAATTTTGAAACCAGAATATTTCGAAGTATCTCTCATCTACGAAGACAACCAAGATGAAGAATATATTTCGGAATCAAATCAGACTGTCATCCATGTTATCAGAATTATGCAACTCTCCCCTAAGGCAAAGATCCAAATGAAAGGATCCTGTTTAGTAGCAGGACATGATTTATATACTGTTAACAAATTCATAATTCCGGCATAAGGACAAATTATGGCAGAAACAGGAATAGCGATAGGTCTACCACCTGGAATGTATGCAAGAATAGCACCACGAAGCGGATTGGCAAGTAAAAAGAAAATTGCTATCAACGGAAGAGTTATTGATGCTGATTACACAGGAGAAATAAAAGTCATCCTAGTCAATCATAGCAAAGCTGATGGCAGAGTTCAAGACAGATATCATATCGTACAAATTACTGTCGAAAGAATTAACATCTCAGACATCATGGAAGTGGACAACTTAGACATCACAGAATGATCAAACAAGGATTTCGGGAGGACCAACCCATCACCTAAGCGAACGATTAAAGCAATAGACTCAAAATTACTGGTATGTTTCCTACAAGCAAACACAATGAATAATGCATACTTCAACCATGAGGATATAGGAAGACACCTCCGCCTGATGAAACAACATGTCCTGATGTCAAGTGCTATTATCTCACAATTAGAGATACAGATATTCAATGCGGAATTCATACAGGAAGTAGAAGCAGCGGGCGAAGGAGATGAGAAATGGTCAGAGAGGAGGCGAAAGCTGTTGAGGCTGGAAGCAGAAGAGAAGGAAGCCCTGAAGAATTGGCAGACCAAGCAAGAGTTACTCTACTACAAAAACTGGCTATACATTCTGGAAAAAAAGAGAGTTACAAATAACTATTGCCAAAGAATGCCACGACTGACAAGCAGCGTGACATTTCGGACAAGAAAAAAATCATAGAAATCGTAATAAGGGATTTCTACTGGAAAGAACTCTCTGAATGGATGAACCATTATATACGATCTTATGACGAGTGCCAACACAACAAGTCCCCAAGGCACGCACGTGACCACCTGCTACAGCAACTACAGGTTCTATTTGTGGCATGGACATTGATCTCGACCGACTTCATCACTTACCTACCTGAATCATAAGGGCATACCCAGATTATGGTAGTGGTGGATCGATTCATGAAGATGTCACACTTCATAGAGCTAAAGGAAAACCCAACAGCAAAGGATATGACAGACATATTCCTCCAGGAAGTGTGGAAACTATATGGGTTACCACCCGAGATTTTCTCAGATATGGATGCAAAGTGCTCAGAGAGTTCTGGGAATCATTATGTCAATTATTAAACATCAAACGCAAGATGTTGACAGCATACCATCCACAGACCGATGGATAGACCGAAAGAATTAACCAAACTGTAGAAGGTTACTTACGCAACTTTGTCAACTATGATCAGAACGATTAGCATCAGTTGATACCTTTAGCTGAGCATGCTTACAACAACTCTACGACAAGTGCCCATGGGATGTTACCTTTCTATGCTAAGTATGGATTCCACCCACAGACTGAATGGATGAAGGAACGAGACGTTCAGAATCCTGGAGGAGGCCTTCATACTCACTAGATGTAAACGATGGACTAGCAAGCCAAAGTCGCATTAGAAAAGACATGGGAAGATATTTCTCGGTACTACGACCACAAAGCAAGGCAGCAACTGCACAAAGTAGACAACTTGGTAATGTGAAATGCAAAAATATTTGGACCAAGCAACCTATGAAAGAGTAAAGTCAAAATCTTTATAGGCCATTGAAAGTGCTAGAGATAAAAGGAGAATGAGCGTTCAAACTGGAAATGTCACCAGATTGGAAAATTCACCCCATATTTCATGTCTCGCTACTACAACCTTACCAAGCATCTGGATGGGAAGGGAGGGAATAACCACTATGTGTACCTGAAGAAATTGAGGGAGATCTCCAATGGGAAGTGGAAAGAATCATTAAGAGCGAGGTTATCACCTATACGAGAAGAGTTGGAAGGCGTAACAGGACATTCAAGGAACTGTATTATTTCATCAAATGTGTAACGAATGATGACTAAGCAAGGCAGGTTTTCACATGACTCACACTTGTGAGTCACAGTGTTTAGTATTTGACATGACTACGCGATAGTGTATCATTCTTTTGTTATAATTAGTTTATTGTTTGACATGACTCACAATTGTAGTTATATGATTACGACTTTCGCACATGACTCATAATTATGAGTCATGGGTTTTACGCATGTGATGCGAGTTGACCACATAATTTGATTATTATGTTTAGATTGATTATTGGTTATTGCGCAGTGACTTATAGAAGTCAGCTGATGGATTTCATACTATGACTCACTATGAGTCATAGGATCGCGTGATGTGAAGGTAAGAGTAAGCGTTTCAGGAAGAATGGGTATAAAAAGGGGTCCTTATGGACTCTTCAGTTGACAAGCTTCTCGCCCTCTACCTTCCCCTATATTTCTATACTCTTCTACAAACCCGTTTTACTTCCGGGACACACACCAGCTCCCCCCCGCCCCTCTCCATCCTATGTCGGAAATACCACCCATTCCTCCAGGCAATCAAGCCCTAGCAGCTGCCTTCTCGCGAGCCTCCACGCCCCAGAATACCCAAATTCCCCCGTCCCCCTCTCCGGTCCTCAGGCCCTCCCCTCCGCTAGCCTTCCTCGCAGACATTTTCAAGCAAACAAAGGATGAGCTATGGCTACCCCCCAACCTAGTCCCCGACCTCTCCGACTCCAGCCTCCAATCCATCACCCCCGGTGAAGGATCCATCCTCTCCATCCTGTGCTCGACTGTCTCTAGCATCGTGGCAATTACCTTACAGCTCGACACGGTCACAAAGCAAATCAACGACCTCAGAAATGAGAACAGCGAACTCCGCACACAGGTCCACGACCTCTCCTCCCATATCACAAATGCCTCCATTACACTAGAAGACCTCGCCCCCATCCTGGCCTCGCTGCGCGACCTGTCACATAGGGTCTCAGCCCCCACTCCTGTCCCACCTACCCGGCCCCCCGCTCCAACCAAAAGAACATAGCCCACCACCTCAGCCAGTCATGCCGTCCCACAAGGCCCCCCCCCCAGCAAAAGCCCCTCACACCATCATCCCTACTCCTCCACCCCGCCCCTGTTGACCCCTCAGTCCACTGCCCTTACTATGACACACGTCTTGGAAAAATGTTCGGCAACCCCCGAACTATACGCCAAAGCCTTCCCCCACTCCTGGGAAGCGGAACAGTTCCGCGCCGGAGAGTATGACCTGTCAGCTTTTACTGATGCCACCCTACACCTGGACTACAAACCCAAACACCATCCCTCTTACGCCCAAGTGGCCGGTTCCGGTGGCAAAGGCAAAGGCAAAAAATCCAAGCAAGCGAAAGCAATAGAGGTTGCGAACAATGAGGACTGGTCGTTAAGGCCACCCCCTCCCTTCCCTTTCCCCTCCAGACGGTTCTATGCACCATGCTCTTCCCCTGCCCCCCATGCCCTCTCAGGTCGTATCGCCCCTTCCCTTCCAGACATCATCGCAAATGCCCTTACCGACTTCAACTGCCTACTCCCCAAAGGATTCTTCGCCAAGGTCAACAACCGGGGCGCTCTCTCACTCACCTGTACCGACCCGCACATGCCCACCTCTTCCTATGCCGCCTACTTCGAGGCTCTCACCAGACGCCTCAACCAAGCCTTCCCAACAGGGGATAACCCCTGGCTCCTCTTCTGCCTTGCCCCGACCGCTATACAGCTGGTCATACACAGCATCCTCACCGATGAGATGCCCGAAGACGACGAGCAGCTCTTTCCCAATCTCAAAAAGCCTATTGGTTTCGCAAAAGAGGTACAGATCAAGTCGGCCAGGTACCTTAACCCTGACCGAGCTACTCCAACCGCCAAAGAAGCGCTTTCGGTTGTTGTCTCCGTTGACCCCAGCGACGTTCCAGCCCTCACCATCTCAATCTTCCTCTACTCGAACCGCCTTAAGGTGGAGAAAGCTATCTCCCCCAACCGCTATACCCAATGTACCAACTGCTGCTGTTTCGGCCACGCCTCCGCCCGTTGCAAACAAAAACACCCGTCCTGTCCCCTATGTGTGCTTCACCACACCAAGGCCCCCCACAGATGCCAGAATTCCACCTGCCCCACCTCCCCCCCCCACTGCACCAACTGTGGGGACGACCACACTGCCTACTCCAAGGAGTGCAAGGCCTGCCTTATCCCCCCACGGCGACCAGTGGCCCCGCAGGAGTCAGTTGGCTCCTCCTCATCCTCGGACAGTCAAGAGTCCATGGATGTGGAAGAAGATGGTGTGCCAGCGCCCACTAC
This sequence comes from Tuber borchii, assembly GCA_003070745.1. NCBI lineage: Eukaryota > Fungi > Ascomycota > Pezizomycetes > Pezizales > Tuberaceae > Tuber > Tuber borchii. The sequence goes on along the minus strand of NESQ01000314.1, from coordinate 88,713 downwards.
TCCCCAAACCCGTCCAGCCCCAGATATAGACCCTGCCACCCCCCACCCTCTTACAGCCATTCCGGCGCCCCCTATTACTCTTGTCAACCGTCGGGGTCGTCCCTATCATGATAAACATACGATCTTCTAGTACATCCAAAGGGCCGGCCCCTTTGCCCCCACCCACCCTCATTCAACACAACAGCCTGAGAAGCTGGGATGTGTTTCTCTCCCTTTTTTCGTCATTTTCAACACACCATCTCCCACAGGTGGTCTTTTTACAAGACCCCCCATCCTCTAAATGATTCCTGCCCACTTTCAGCGGATACAAGTCCTTCGCCCCTCCTTCACCCCTCCCCAAGGTGGCCTGCTATATTTCAATAGAATTTTTAAAATTTAATACTATCTTACCAGGTTTCGCGCCGGACACTAATGACTACATACACATAGATGTCCACACCCAAGCTGGTTGCTTCAGCACCAAACATCCCTACTTTCGATTGGCAAACATTTACTCCCGTTCCAGATACTTACAACCCCACACGGTGAACCCAGACCGGATTTTTATCCCCCTCGACGTCCCCTATCTCGTGGTGGGGGATTTCAACATCCATAGCCCTCGGACCGACCCCCTCAGCATACTCTCTTCTCAGGAAGCCGCTATCGCCGACCCCTATTTCGAAAAGGCCGACGAACTCGGCTTCACCTGTATTAACATACCTGGGGTGTACACTCGCTACCCCCTCTCCGACCCCAACAGACCCAGCATCATTGACCTAGCCTTCACCAACCCTCTTATGGCCCCCCTCGCGGTTGATTGGAATGCCTCCTCTCTGCCCTCCACTGGCTCAGACCATGTCCCCATCTCCATCTGGCTGGCACCACCCCTCCAGCACGCTCCGCTCCCCCAACTTAGATGGGAAGACCTGGATTGGCCGGCCCTCGAGGGCCAACTCAAGGCCTTCCGGGTCCCGCCACCTCCTCCGCACCCATCCCCCCAACAATTCGACTGATGGTTCTCATCGTCTCTTTCCTATCTCACATCAATCCTCAGAAATGCAGCCCCCACCTCCTGCCCCTCCGCCAGGTCTAAGCCCTGGTGGACCCCCATTTTGACCACCCTCTGAAAGGAATACAACAAAGCCACGAGAAAAGCCAAGCGACTCCAGACAGCCCAGGCAAGGGAAACCGCCAGGCTCTCCAGGAATGGGTACTTCAAGGCCATCAAACGTGCTAAGTCATCTTACTGGACTGACTTTCTCACCAAAACCTCTCCCGACAACAGCTGAACAGCCAAAATGTTAGTAGCCCCACGACAGGCTACTCGTTTCCCCTCCCTCCCTAACGCACACGACCTCACCTCCATCAACGATGGCCTCCTCGCCCACTTCTTTCCTCCAAGGACCGAACCCCCCTCCCAGGGGCAGGCTCACTCCCGCTCCTGACGCACCCCCTCTCACCAAAGAAGAAATTACCCTGGCTCTAGCCAAATCCTCCCTCTGCTCAGCCCCCGGCCCAGACAAAATTCCTTACTCCGTCTGGAAATACATACACAAGAACTACACCACCATCCTTCTAGACCTCCTGAACCCCCTACGCATTTATGGCTACCACCCCCCGCACTCAAAGTGGCTAATGGCATCATACTAGACAAGCCCGGAAAGTCCTCCTATGACTCCCCATCCTCCTTCCGCATTCTAGTTCTCCTGAAAACCATCTCCAAGATCCTGGAAAGGCTCATGACGGTCCGCCTCCTCTCCCTGGCCAGGTCATCAGGCCTGCTTCACCCCAACCAGTGTGGATCGGTCCCTGGCCTCGGGACTTTTGACGCCTGCGCAACTCTCGTGCACGAAGTCAAGACCCTCCAGCGCACCCACTGTAAAGTATCCTCTCTTTTCCTCGACATCAAAGCCGGCTTCTACAACGTTGACGTCTCTACGCTCTGCAGACGCCTCCTAGACAAGAACATCACCAGATACATAGTCGATTGGGTCTCTTCCTTCCTGATGGAGCGAAGGTGTACGCTGATCTATCAAGGCTCCCCCAAAACCCCTGCCCCCATCACTGTCGGGACCCCACAGGGGTACCCCATCTCTCCTTGCATTTCCTCATCTACGTGGCTCCCCTCCACTTCGACATTGCAGGGGGCCTAATGCTCTCTTATGTCGACGACTTCGCCATTACAGTTTCCTCACCTCCTATAGATCTAATGTACGCCACCTACAGAGCCTGTTCGAATCCCTCTCCCGACGCGCCGCCACTCTGGGGGTCTCCTTCTCCATTCCAAAATCAGAACTGATCCACTGGCACACCATAAACCAGAGGGCCGCCACCCGTTCCAACCAACCTATCACCCTCAACGACCAGATCTTTCACCCCTCCCATGTGGTAAGATGGCTCGGGTAATGGTTCTCCCCCCCTCTGAATTCCATCCACCACTTGGAGAGACACCTGGCCCTAGCCAATGGCGCCTTCTCCTTCTTGAAAAGGGTAGCATCCCCCGGGGTAGGGGTCCGACCTTTCCTCTCACACCGACTGCCATGGGGCTCATCCTCCCCATCCTCATCTACAGAGCGGACTACTCGTACCAAACACTAACACAACCAACCGCATGAACTCCTTCTGGCATAGAGTCCAGAGGTGGACTACAAATTGCTTTTTCTCCACGCCCATCCCGATACTGGCCTGGGAATCCTGCCTCCCCCCGCTCAGCCCATATTGTAGGCATAAGAGACGCGTCGCGGCCCTTACAATCTGCTGTGCACCTCCCTCCCTGAACCCTGTGGCTGCTCGCCTCCCATGCTCCTTCCCCTCTCTGTTGACGTTCAGAGCCCCCGACACCTGTGACTAATGACTATGGCCTCTCGTCTGTTTACCTGCCCCTCAACTGGAAGACTCCGGTACCCTCCCCCCCTATGAGGAGACATCTCCCCATCGACGAACTTGCCCACATCGCCTTCCCCCTGGTACAAGGGTTCTTACGCTTTCCCCAAGTTGCGAAGACTGCCCTCCTTGCGTCGGAAAACATCCCCCCCCCAGCCCTCATGGCCCGAACTTACGCTACCCTCAGAGAAAGGGCCCGAGCTCTACCTGTGCAAGACTGGAAAGACTCTCTCCCAACACCCCCTGGCTACCCATATCCCACCTCCCTAGCACCCCACCCCTTCATGGGTCTGGATAAGTTTGCTGCGGGACGTATTCATCAGATGCGTTCAGGCAAAAGCTACCTCCTGGGCCACCCAACCTGGCGCGATGACCCAGACCGCCCAACCACCTGCCCTCAGTGTCAACAAGCCCCAGAAACCTTCGAACACGCCATCCTTCACTGCCCAGCTAGGGCTGAGGCCAGACACCGCTACCTAAGTACGGTCGAAAGCCTTTCGTCCGAGAGTCCAATTTGGAACCTCCCCCCCTCCCTCTCAGCGCTTCAACGCTACATCTTAGACACTCAGACCGGGTTCCCGCCTAGCAACTCCCGTCCCCCACATTAAAAAACAAGCACCCCGTTCTCCGAACCCCGCACTGAACCACCTCCCCGCTTCCCCCCTCCCTATGACTTTCAGTTCGTAAAATGTTTTCCTTGGTAGGACTGCTTGTTTTTGCGAGGTATGATGGATTTTCCCTATATTGTTTATGTTTTTGACAGACAAGGCCAACGGTTTATGGCTTCACTACTTACTACTATCAGAGCGTGGGAAATGGTTTCTTTTGTTGTTTGGTTTTGCTTTATAGGTTTTGTTTTTTCCATAGCTACCACTACATGAAGCTTTTTGTATCTTAAAATAATGAACGCATGATATAAAAATAAAAAAAATGTAAAAACGACTCTTCAGTTAAGCACAAACCATCTCCGCTACACCTCCGGTGATTGAAATCTCAACACCATGAGAAAACATCGTCAGCATTCACCACCCACACTCTCAGTCAGCTGCACATCCCCTTTCCCGCACTTGCTTTGTTTCTTCGCTTAGCTCTTGTACAGTCGGCAACCCCTGGTCATACCTGCGTGTCGTTGTTTAGCTTCAGGCAATTTGTGAAGCAGTAGCACTGGTGGCCTTGCTTTCTGGTATCGTACTCTCTCCTGAATGCTTCAGTTAGTAGGGTCGCATCGTGACAAATCGTGACCCCTTGGTGGTCCTCGGCTCTTGTGTCACTGTCCTAGGTCTACCCCTCTACTCCACCATTCGGTTTCGTCCCATGGCTCAGTTACAGCCAAATATCCTCCACCCGGTAACGGCTCACTCTTTTGCTGAGGCACCTTTCACAGCTGGCATGCTTACTGCCTACGGTACCACCCATCCCCGGTGATGGGCTCGGTCACACCCCTCGGTTACACTCGGTCATGGTATTGCACTGCCTCCTTGGGCGATGTCAACGCCTTGGGTTACAGAGTAATGTGATGATTTGCTTGGTTTTAGAGCCTACTGGCCCTCCGCTTGTTAGTTTTTCGTTTGCGCTAGATTTTTACGGTCAGGTTTCTATTAGAGCACCTTTGGGATATGAAGGAGTGTCTTTTATTACTTTGTTTTAAAGGGGAGGAGTTTTCGGAGCCGGTTTGTTCTGTTGTTTTCTGCTTACTGTATTTGATGAATTTTTCTTTTCATCCGCCTAGCTGGCAGGGGTTTTTTGTCTTCGCAGTATGATCGTGTGGTAGGATCGTACGGTTGGTCCCACATCAGAGGGACTTGAGATAATGGTTTTTTCCGCTGGCCCGAGGAGGATTTCTTTACACAGGGCGTTTTTCCTTCCCATAGCTCACCACTACACGTAGTCTTTGTACCCCGTAGTTGTTAATCAAAGTGCATGATATGAAAAAAGGTCTCTTCAGTTGAGAGTTCTTCACCTAACCATCTAAGCTATTTTCCTACATGATACTTTTATCTTTACACTTTGCACTACCGGGCCGAGACTATAGTGTCTCTCACGAACTTAGCAATATATCAGACGAGACAGGAGTCGGTATACTCAGCTGTGATTGTTTCTATAAACTCAAGGAAGTGTGATCGCTATTCGAAATAGTGGTTACCTGCTGCAAGTATCGCCCAAAGGACAGAGGATTATAACATTTGGTAGCGTCACACATGGTAACACTTAACCAGTAACAGATAAAACGGATTCGCCTCAAGAAGAAGAGAATATCAAAGTAGCTGTATTCGCCACTACTACACTCGGAGAAGCACTCAGCCAGACACTAGCCGAATCAAGGGCAACTAGTACAGAGATACCAGAGCCAGCATAACTAGCAGATTTAGAAGAAACCACAAACTGGCAACCCGGTGGAACGAGAAGGAACACAATGTCGGTAGTAACAGGAACAGCAAATACTGCAGGAGGTGAGACGGCAAGGACAGAGAATACCAGTACTCAAGTACTGGGACTCAATGAGGAACAACTCCAATAAATTATTGCAAACCTTACAGAAGGCACCCTAAGGCCAAAGATCAAAGAACCAGAGACGTTTACAGGAGATCAAACTAAGCTCCGAGGATGGCTGGCACAGCTCAAAGTCTACTTCATAGCAGTGGGGTGGACTGAAGGGCATCACACCGACAGAATCGTTTATACATCAGTAAAAAAACAATTCTGTCTTTTCTGCTCCACGGTGAGCCATGTCATTGAGTTTTACGTTTTGGCTAATCGCGAGTTACCCCGGTTAATTATAATGCTACCAATTGTGTCCTCTAACAATCAGATACAAATCTTAATTTTAGCAAAATATGAGCTATTTTCATCAATATCTCTTAGACATTTTACATTACAAAGTTGTATGTTATGAACTCAAATTTCTCAACTTCGATATGTAAAAGGTCTGTGTGTTCTTAATAAAAATTGCTCATATTTTCCAGAAAACAGAATTAATATCATCTTCTTTAGACAAACTAACAGGATTTTTAATATTGCGATCATAGGACTCACGATATGCCAAAACGTACAGGTTTTTGCTGATGTACATTAAGTGTCCTAAGGGGGAATGCAGGAGTATGGATGACATCTTAAGCCGAAGAACAAATCTCACATGAATGGCAAACATGGAAGGCCTTTATGAATGAAGTCAAGAATCAATTCAGAGCGATAGACGCTATGGAAGAAGCAAGATGCAAGATACAGAAGTTACCGCAAGGAAACAAATCAATGACGGAATATTGGAATGAATTGCAACTAGCAGCAATGGAGGCAGACTTGGATTATCATACAGGAGGGGAATGTCTACTTACAGGCATGACCACGGCACTCCAAAAAGCATGGGGAACAGATCGCGGCGACTTCGTCAACACTGAAACATTGGCTGAATGGGCAATTAAGAAGGAAACCAAACTGGCCACCATCAAACATATCCAGAAAAAGAGAATAACGGAAAAGACAACTAGTGTTCTGCAAAATCTAAATGGAATATTCAGACCAACAAGCAACAATAACTCAGAAGGGGATCCAATGGACCTAGATGTAATCGGACGGCGACTAAGGCTACAACTGGATGAGTTCAAAAGAAGGATAAGTGAAAAACTAGGCCTGAAATTTGCAGAAGCAGGAAACTTGGCATGAAACTGTGACAGGCTAAGAGAATGAAGGGACTATACTGTGACACTCAAGCAAGGACAATTCCAGAGAAGGGTGGGACCTTGGGTGGCCAAACCAATCATCCAAGAGATATAAGTTGGGGAGGATTCCGAACAGTCGGGAAACGACAAAAGTCCTCAGTACAGGATGGTACTAGAGACAGACCAGAACGAAAACCCATCATCATGCAAAATTACTACGCGGCACTCACCTACAAGGAATTACTCGAAGAGGAAACAGATTATATTATGATTAAAATACAATTATACGGAAGACAAGAGTCAGTTATGATAAACGCAATGATCGATTCAGGGGCCACTGAAGACTTGATCGACGAAGGCATATATACCAAGCATGGAATCATAAAAACAAAGACCAAGAAAAAAAGGGAGATTTACATTACAGATGGGAAACTAAGCGCTATGGGTCCAGTTACCCATATGGTGAAAGTATCTATGTACATCAATAGCCATAGGGAATTGGCAACCTTTCAGGTGACGAATCTCCAAAACTATGAAGTCATCTTAGGAATACCATGGTTACGGACGCACAATCCTACAATCAGCTGAGACCAGAAGAAGATCACATTCAATAGCGAATGATGTATGACATAGTGTCTCAACAGTTCGCCAGTTGCATATGCGGTACCAAAAGACGAAACTCAGAAAGAAAACCTCCAAACCAATTACTCGGAGGTACAGATTGAAAGGGACGAAAGAGTCGAAGTTCAGAAATTGTCTCCCCAGGCTAGGATGCCTACCAAATGAGCAGAGTGGGCAGCAGGACACGACCTTTATGCCAACGAGCGAGTCTGTATACTTGCAGGAGAACAAAAGACAGTCAGAACTGGAATAGCCATCTGGCTAGCTCGAAGTACCTACGGGTGCATTACTCCATGTAGTGGTTCAGCAGTCAAGTACAGAGTTACAACCAATATGGAGGTAATAGATGCGGATTATACCGGGGAAATCAGGTGGTATTGGTCAGCCAAGGTACCAATCAGTTCTAGGTGGAACAAGGCGATTGGATCGCGTAATTGATTTTCAAAAAGGTCAATATGAAAGAATAACAAGAGGTTCACGAGTTAAGAAAAAACACTTAGGGAACTAGAGGATTCAGAAGCATAAACAAATCAAAGATGGATAAGGGAGAAAAGAGACCAATTAACATCAGCGAAATATCGGCCAAAGCATTTGGAAGTTTCCACAGAAGGGGAGAAACGACTGGCATCCTAAGATGTGACCCGATACAGGACGAGATCTATCTGGAAATGATCAATATCAGCACGGAACTGCCCATCAAGGAAAAACAGAGGAAAAAGGAGGAAGAGAAATAATCTCTTCAAGAAACGATACTAGAGGAATGCTACAAATACCTTGATATATTCGAAAAATGAGAAAAAACAACCTTACCACCACATCAGAAAGGATTAGACCTCAGCATCGACCTGGAAGCAGGAGAAGAGGTACCTGACAAAAAGATCTATCCACTCAGCTATGATGAAATTTAGGAACTATACAAATACATTAAGCAGAACACCACAAGGGGGTGGATAATGGAGGTGGAGGCCAGAAAAGCATCACCAATTATGTTCGTCAAGAAAAAGGATGGAAGCTTAAGGCTCTGTGTGGACTACAGAGGCCTTAATGAAGTAATGAAGAAGGATCAATATCCACTACCCCTGATAGGTGAAGCATTAGACCAGCTGAGTACCGCCAAATACTTCACCAAGCTGGATATCAAGGATGCCTACCACAACATCAGAATTCAAGAAGGAGATGAACACGAAACAACTTTCAGCAGCAAGTTGGGAACATATGAATATCTTGTGGTACCATTTGGACTATGCAATGCACCTGCAGCATTCCAAAAATAGATAAACAGGGTACTACTACAATACATCAACATGTATTGTATAGTGTATTTGGATAACATCCTCATAGAGTCCAACAACTTAGAACAACACCAGAATGACGTCAAAAATACGCTGGATGCTGTCCGACTATCAGGAATAAAGGTCAAACTATCGAAATGGGAATTTCACAAGAAGGAAACGGAATACCTTGGATTCGTAGTCAGCCAAGAAGAGATCAAAGTCGATCTAGCCAAAACTCAGGTAATATGGGAATGGCAACCGCCAAGGACAAAAACAGAAATCCAATGATTTCTAGGATTCTGCAACTTCTACTGACGAAACAAAGAAGGGTTTAGCAGGATAGCAAATCCTCTATATGAACAGACACATAAGAAGTACGATGGAAAATGGAAATGGGAAGACGATGAATAGAAGGCTTTCAACGAACTCTGAAGAGCACTCACTAATACTCTGGTACTAGTACATTTCAACCCATTCCGACCCATCAAGATCAAAACCAACCTCTCTAAATATGTATGCTCAGGCATACTATCACAAAAATGCGAGGACGGGAAATGGAGACCTGTGGCATATCGATCTAAAGGAATGAAGGATGCTCAACTTAACTACCACGTACACAATAAGAAACTATTACACCCCCACGCAAGTGGTAACGGGATACAAGGCTTGGCATGCGATCAAGATATCATGAAGTCAGAAAAGAAAACCCAATTCCGAATTGCCAATTAAAGTAAAAGAAAAGAAAAATGAGAGTAAGAAACTTGTGTCCCCCAAGCCCAATTTACCACTTGGTGTGACCTCCATGTCTCCGTATCAGAGTAGTGATCCTTCTTGGCATACTATCAATGAAACGATAGACTCTCCGCCATGGCATATCCTCCCAAACCTCCTGCGTAAGTGAAATAATATTGGCTCTGTTGTAGGGACGCCGCCTAGCTGTTTTACAAGCCTCCCGAAACCTCCGCTCAAAAAAAGACCACACATTCTCTATAGGATTCATGTCTGGAGACCAAGATGCCCAAGGCATCCGAATAACTCCTTGCAACACCCTATATCTCCTAGAATAGTGAGAATTATGTACACGAGAATTGTCTTCAACCATTTCAATATCATTATCAGCCACGCCTAAAAGCTCATATAAAGCAAGGAAGTGTGGGGTGTAAATCTCCTGACAATATTGGACCGAATTCATGCCTAGTCGATCTCTGCCACTCTCCCGCTCTCTCTCAGTTCTCTGGCGGATAGGTATAAGCTGAGTGTGGAAACCATAGGTGAAACCAGCAGCGAACATGACCGTGGTCTTATCGTCAGGAAAAGAGTGCTCAAGATAGCGATCCTCAAGAGCAGTTCCAGGAGGGCGTCGGACCAGGGATCTTCCCCCTCCTTGCCCAATAGTAAGCTTCATCTCATCGACAAAGATCTTCTTCCTCCATACAAATTGTTCCAGTTTCGCCTTTCTCGAGCCCAGCGCAATCTCTCCCGCTTACGCTCATAGTTCAAGAAAGGCTTTTTGCGAGCAACATGAACATAGAAGTTCATACGACGAAGTGTGTGACCCACAGTCATTTCCGACACATTCAGGTTGAGATCAGCTGTGATATAACGGAGAGGAGCATGATGATTTTGCTCATTGATTCGATGTAATCGTCTCATGGCACGTTCATCTAACTTCGGCTTAAAACCAGGACGTGGTGGGGGGTTGATTGTTTTGGTAGCCTTCCATCGCTTGACGATCCTCTGAGCCTCAGATTTTGAGACAGGTATTTCTTGGGCGATTTGGCGGTAATTTTTACCTTCGGCATACTTTTTGATCACTGAGATACGCTCAGTTTCTGTAGCTTGCCGTCGTTTTCCGGTATTTTGATCAATCGGCATTTTTGGGTGGGTTGGTGATGTTCGGGTAGTCGTTGGAAGCTGAAGACTTTTGCGCACATGTCCCGTTACCACCTGCGTGCGGTTGTAGCAGTGGTTCTGGCATTCGAGGAAGGGAGAAGATACATGAGAGGCAGCATATACCGTATCCAAGTTCTTACGGATCATAAGAACTTAATGACATTCATGACAACAAAAGTCTTGACTGACGGACAAGTACGATGGGTACGGAAACTGAGTTAGTATAAATTCAGGATAGAATATTGACCAGGAAATGAAGGAGGAAAACCGGACACCCTAACCAGAAGAACAGGAGATATATAAACTTTCAAGGAGATACATCTAGTGAAAAGAGAAGGAATCCTACTACCAAAGGAACAATATTGGGAGGAAGCAGTGATCGAAGAAAGAAACTAGCAGAGTTCTAGGACAAGGATAAAGGGAAGATACGAGAAAGATCAAAAATGGATGAAGGAATTCAAGCCATCAAGAAGGCCTTAGAAGCAGGAGAGAAAGAGTTGAAAGGAGTGGCACTAGGACTGTGTCAATAGAAGGATGGATACCTATGGTATCAAGGAAATATATGGGCTCCTGAGAATGAGGGAATAAGAACAGCTTTTATCTCCAAACACCATGACCAACCAGAGGCTGTTCACGGATGTAGGGTAAAAACTACCAAACTTATCGGAAGGCGATATTACTGGCCAAAGACAAAGGAGACAATTAAACGATATATCAAGAACTGTGATACATGTCAAAGGACCAAAGTTATACGACATGCACCATATGGGCTTCTACAACCAAAGAAAGCCCCAGACCGACCTTGGAAATCTATCACGATGGATTTTATGATAGACCTACCAAAATCCAAGGCCATGATACAATATTGGTAGTCATCGACCACCTGACCAAAATGAGTTATTTTATTCCTTGCAAAACGGATCTCGACGCACAGCAGTTCGCAAATCTCTTCATGAGGGAGATAGCCAGGATACATAGACTACTATGAGACATTATCATAGACAGAGGAACACTATTCATATCAGATATATAGAAAGATTCCATGGAGAAACTTGGAATCGAATGAAGATTACGCACAGCCTTTCACCCACAAATGAATGGACAAACCGAAAGGACGAATGTGATACTGGAACAATATTTGTGAGCATATATCAACTACCAACAAGCCTTTGGTGCAGATATTTACCACTTGCAGAGTTTGCATACAATAACGGTTATCAAGAAACAATCAAAAACACACCATTCTTGGCAAACTACGGAATCAAACCCAAATATGAGATAATTAGTCACTTGATGCAAGGAAGTCAAAAAAAACCAGAAGAAATAACTCAATTGTATGAGTTATTATGGAGCGAAATGGTTGCAGAGCAACTACGACAAAAAGAATATTATAATCAATACTGAAAATCTGATTCGAGCTTAGAATCAGGCGATATAGTATGTTTACTATCAGGTAATATCAAGACCACAAGACCATCAATGAAACTAGACTACAAGAAATTCGGACTATTCAAAATCTAGGCAAAGGTTGGAATGAGCGCTTATAAGCTGGACTTACCGCCGTCTATGGCGATATACAACACATTCCACATCTCACTCCTTGAACCTTACCAAGACCACCATTTCCCCTCTAATATAGAAGAACCTCCTCCATCTATAGAAATTGAAGGCGAACAAGAATATGAACACGACACAATCTTCCACTTTCGACTCGAATATGGAAAGTTCTAATACAGAGCTAAGATGAAAGAATACTCGCCAGAACATGAGAAAGTCTGGTATCTCGCTAAAAACTTTAACCACACACAATATGCAGTCCAGTACTTCTACTAACGGTACGCAGACAAGTCAAGAATGGGTAAAACTCAAACCCGAACAAGGTTGGGGGGACAATGAGTCCAGTTCTGGGCCATTTCTGCCTACTAGCCCAGGCCACAACATTCCAATGGAACAGGAACAGGATGAAAGACAGGCAAAGACCATTGAGACAGCAAAATACAATGGACTATTATGGATGGCATGCTATGACGACTGGTGCTTTGGGCACCCAAGCGAAAAATAAGGAAAAGGGTGGTACCCAGAAGAACCAAGAAAAAAGGAAAGACCATCAAACGAAGAACGCAGAAAGAACCATTGGGAAGAATATTTCCAGGATGACTGCCGGACACACAAGAATGCCAAAATCAAAGCCGGCTATTATCCCAAAATAGGTGGCAAGAAGGAACCCCTCAACCAACAGGGCCAGAAGGCAATGAAAGCAGGAGAAACCATGAGAACACGGTTGGCCAGAGAGGGGAGCGAAATATCAGAAATGGCAACAATTCCAGACCCAGAAAGCCTGGAAGGGCAAATTGGAGAACTGCTAGACGAAGGAGATCGACTTAAAGAATGACTCAAAGACCAGCTAGCATTGATCGAGGATCAACATGCGAAAATATTGGAACAACAACCAGCTCTGGAGGTTGGCAACCTCATCCTCTAAGTTGTACACAAACAATGGAGAGACTCCGAAGATATTATTCAGAGGATGCGATAAGAGGCGAGAAGCTTGGGACGCAGAGTGACAGACTTGAGACTTTAAGTATCGTGGGACCGATCCTAGGGGGAGAGGGAGCTAATATCACAAACAATGACTAACCAAGGGAGGTTTTCACATGACTCACACTTGTGAGTAATAGGATTGAGTATTTCATATAACTACACGATAGCGTGTCATTGCTTTCTTATGATTGGTTAATTGTTTGATATGACTCACGATTGTGGTCATATGAATAAGACTTTCGTACATGGCTCATAATGATGAGTGATGGGTTTCATGCAGATGACGCGAGTTGCGCACATGATTTGGTTATTATGTTTTGATTGGTTATTTTTCACTGCGCAGTGACTTATAGAAGTCAGCTGATGGATTTCGTACTATGACTCACTATGAGTCATAGGGTTGCGTGACGGGAAGGTATGAGTAAGCGTTACGGGAAGAACAAATATGAAAAGGGGTCCTTATGGCCTCTTCGGTTGAGATAGTCCTAGGAGACCAGATATTCATGCCTTTCCAAGTGGTTAGAGGGCTTGGATACTAGTTCTCCCCCCCCCCTCAACTCTACACATCACTTCGAGAGACGCCTGACCCCGGCCGGTATGGCATTTGCCTTCGTTAACAGAATAGCCTCCACTGGTGGCCAGGTCCGCCACTTCCTCACTGTGACCCACAGAATCGCGATGGGACTCCTCCTCTCCATACTCACATACGGGGCAGACCTCTTGGTCCCAAACACCCACACAGTCAACAGAATGAACTCCTTCTGGCACAGAGTCCAGAGGTGGACGAAGAACTACTTCTTCACCATGCCCATCTCCATATTCGTGAGGGAGGCATGCCTCCCCCCGATAGCCATCTATTGCCGGCAGAAGAGGTGCATTGCTGCCTTCAGGATATACTACTCACCACCCACACTCAACCCGGCGGCCGCCTGGCTTCCGCCCTCCTTCCCCTCACTGTCCGAGCACAGAGTGCCCGACACCTACCGGGCACTGACCAAAGGCCTCTCCTCAGTCTACCTGCCCCTCCACTAGAGGACCCCGGTTCATTCCCTCCCCATGCGAAGATTTCTTCCCATTAATGACCTCGCCCACTGCGTCCTCCCACTGGCACATGGGCTCTCCCACTTCCCCCTCATCTTCAAGATCACTCCCCTGGCCTCCGAAGACATACCACCACCGACCTTCATAGTTCGAACCTATATGGCCCTCCGTAAGAAGACTCTCACCCTACTCTTCGAGGACTGGGAATCCTCTCTCCCAACGCCCTCTGACTACCCCTACTCTGCCTCCCTCATGCCACACCCCTTCATGGCCTTAGGCAAGTTCACTGCAGGCCACATTCACCAAACGCGTAGCGGCAAAGGTTATCTACTTGCCTACCCCTCATGGCATGATGACCCAGACCATCCCAGCACCTGCCCATGGTGTCAAGAAGTCTCCGAAACCTTCGATCACGCTGTGCCCCACTATCCAGCCAGGGCTGAAGCCTGACGCCGCCACCTAAGGATGGTCGACAGCCTCTTGCCCAAGAGCACTCTCTGGAACCTTCCCCCCGCTCTCTCTCCCCTCCACGGTTATATCCTGGAAACGCAAACAGGCTTCCTGCCTGACACCGTACCCCACCTCTCTCCCCTTTCCTCCCGTACCTCCACCCCGATGGTCTAGTAGACCCACGACCCTCCAACCTTATTCTCTGTCAACTAGCTCGATTATAAATCTTTTGCTTTGTTAGCTTGAAGGGAGAGATTCGTTTTGCGGATTGGAATTTTCCTATATTATGTATGTTTTTGACAGATGGGGCCAATGGTTTTAGGCTTCACATCTTAGTACTATAACAGACGTGAGAAATGGTTTCTTTTGTTATATATTTTTGGTTAATAGGTTTTGTTTTTTCCATAGCTTATCGCTATATGAAGCTTTTTGTACCTTAAAACAATAAACACATGATACAAAAAACAAAACAAAAAAAAAATGCCTCCTTGCTTGAGAGTTCTTCATACAACTATCTAAGCTATTTTCCTACAATATACTTTTATCTTTACACTTTGCACTATGGGGCCGAAACTATAGTGTCTCTCACGAACTTAGCGATATATTGTATGAGACAGGAGTCAGTATACTCAGCTGTCATTGTTTGTACAAACTCAAAAAAGTGTGATCGCTATTCGGAATAGTGGTTACTTGCTACAAGTATCGCCCGAAGAAAAGAGAATTATAATAAATAGAAAGAATGGGTATAGGACAAAAACACTTAGGAAACTCCCAGAAGGGTTGGTTAATGCATGAGAAATTGTGGAAAGTATTCACAGGCTGAATCCGGAAATGACCGTACTGGCCGCGGTTTAATGAACAGGACAGGGTTTCCTTATGTAGACAAGCTAATGCATAAGTTTTTTTACGCTACTGATTTGAGTTCAATAAGGAAGTCATGAGAGAAAATTTGTACATGTTAAAAGAATTATTAAGAAAGATGTTCAGGATAAACCCTTACAGGAGGGAGCTCATGTTAGGCATATTGAAAGCTCATATATGCAGTACTGGATTCCAGTGCACAGACCTCTGGAGCGCACAGACTCCTGCATACAGACACTCAAAATACGCGACTGTATTTTCCTACTTATACCCGTGCGGCCCCGATGTTGCGACCCTAGGTTGTGTGAAGTACTTGTCGCAGTTCCAATAGTCCTCAGGATATCCTCCCAAGGGACCGCTCACCATAATACTATATACGTTGCGGCCGTACATTCACTCGGATAATGTTCACAGGATATATGAGAGGACAACCTATCAAAAATTATGCAAGTTGTTCAGACCAAATCGGTCCACGTCGCATGAAGCTATAAGCCCTAAAAGTGAAAGGTGTGAGGGAAACAAGAGAGTGGACGTGCAAGCAAAATCACTCCTATGAGTTATGGGATCCAAATGCACATAGCGGACACTAATAGTCCCACTCAGAACCAGTCAGTAAGGTAATAGCATTTTGCGTTAATGGGTCTTGGGGCAATTACGAGCAAAAGTCATCCCAAAGCCTGATGCATACGCAGTCCAAATACTCGTAGCATTGAATGGCCTGACGACCTTAGGAGTTGGCCTCTTCTTGCATGGTTCGGTGAAGAATATTACTACACTAGCTAGTCGGACTATATAAACTCTGCACTCACCTATTACTAATGGTACTGACACCCCCTCTCAGTAATATGATCGTGTACATCTTCATAATGCAAAAGTGAATGACCAGATAGTTGTCAGGGTCAGGAGGTGTTCGCACTTTCCTGTTTGACGGAAATTAGTTAGCAGAGACTTAGTTAGTATGGTTAGCACATGTAGCCCGCAAATACCCAGACGCCGAATATAAATATTGAAGTGCCTCTCTAGCTTTACAAATATCATCAAGCAACTGGAAAAGAGATCTTATCAATATAAAAAGTTACTATCTTGGAAAATATTATTATTCCACTACACTTTTTATCAATCAATTACCTTATAAATAATCTTCAGATTATACCACGAGGCTTTCTAGACAATCTCTGTTTAGAAGACCCAGGTCTAGTCCGATAATAGATACGAAATCGGCTACCTCTAACATGATGCCACCTGATGTCTGCGCTAAATACCATAAAAAACTAGTTTCTCCTCACCGTGAATAACCTCCTTAACATTTACATGCATTAGGCTCAAGACTCAATCCTGTGGTATACATACCCTACAATCTACACAAAGCCCACGATATAGACTATGCTGACTCCCACCATGCCTGGTAAATTTCTATTCTGCTGACAAAAAGACATCTGGTTAGGTGTATACGAGAAAGACCTGTCAACTGTGCACCTATATCTAGACATTGTTCTCGCATCTACTGTACGATATACATCATTTATGGCTATGATCATGCATGCTAACACAAGCATATTGCACCATGGAGAAGCAAGCGAGCTCCTGGATTCCGACTATGAATCCTATCCAGATCCCACTAGACACAACCTCAATGCTTTTACTGCTCACGAGTCTAACACTGAGATACCCGACAACTGAACCACTTTGTTACTCGGCAGACAGGAGCATTACCCATGTACCAGAGAACTAATTAGAGACATCGACAGATTTGAGCAAGAATACAGCAATCTCTGCGAGGACCTGTGGGCACCATTCAGTAGTGCGTACAGTTTCAAGCTGGTGTCTTAGTTTATTTAGGCTAAAGTATCTAAATCACGAATCAATGAATACTTCTCAAATGGCCTCGGTAATTCTACATTAGTCCAATATAGCAATTTGCATATACTGGAGAGCCATCTCAGCTCTTTCAACCTGTACGGTCTGTATCTGCAATAGTTTAAAGGTCAGATTGAGGATAGCAAGAGAACTCTACCATTCTTTTATCATAATGGCCTGGATTGTGTCAGATATCTCCTTCATCAGATTGGATACCGAGATGACTTTGTTTACGTGCCGTGTCATTGATTTGATCCTAATGGTGAAAGAATCTATGTGGAAATGCAAACTGCGGACTGGTGGTTGGAGGTTCAAGTACAGCGCCCCAACCTTCTTAACAGCAATATTAGCTGACTAGTTATAGAAACCACTTCTGCCAGGTGTGACAGTAATTCCCATTATTAGGACGTCGGATCTGACCCATCTCAGCAACTACTCCAGTGAAAACAAACCGTGGCCCGTCTATATTACGCTCGGAAATTTTCCATCACCTCAACGCAATAGCCCTGGATCAATGGATGTTCTACTTTTCACACTATTGCCTGTCTCCCCCATATTTTCAAAGTTCACCAAAGTAGATTAATACCAGAAACAAGTGAATGCCAACATAGTACAAGACGTATTTGAATTTATTTTTACACCGCTACAGCAGGCGGCACTTGATGGTGTCCAATTGATTATGCCGATAGGAAGGTCCGGAGGTCCTTCCCAATCTTGTCTGCATAGGCTGCAGACTATATGGAAAATGTGACTCTGTACAGGTTAAAATCCAATGCTTGTCCTACATGTGAGGTACCTGCCAGAGAATTAGGAACTAATGTCAAGAACTATCATGAACGAAATTAAGCAAGATACGAATAATATGTGTATGAAAAGTCACAGGGCAACCACATCAAGTTCTGCGGCCTTGGTATCAATTGGTGCGAAAATATTTTTAATGAACTTCACCGGGTCTCAGTGCCTGAGTTGCATGTCCCGAACATGGTCTATATGGTGTATCTGGGATTATTTAAGCATATGATGGACTGGATCCAAGGCTTTATCAAGAAACATAGATAACTGAACGCTTTTGACAATGCTTAGAGGACATTACCGCCATACTCTGGACTTTTGCTACCCAAAAAGGCCAACCGCAAGGTAACCCAGTAGTATGGAAAGCAGATGAGGAAGCTAGGGCACTGAATATTAGGAGTTCTCGTGGTGGCACTACGCCAGCCACAGAGTTCACAAGCGATACCTTTCAAATATACTCTCAGATGCATCAGAGTCCTCGTCGACCTTAGTATGATGGTACAATACCAAAGCTAGACGTCCGACAGCACAGCCTACATGGATGATTATCTGAACCGATTTCAAAAGACAAAAGGTATCTTTTTAGAGTTTCATGTAACTAAGTGTACACTGGCCAAGGTTGACAAGCACCAGAAGGACATACGATATCAGAGAATACAGATGAGCCAGACCGTGGTCTTCTCTAAGCGGCGCCGGATCCATAATGATAATCGTGAAGAAGAGCACGAGCGACATATGCGCTTAATCTATAGTGAATCACATTTCAACTTTATCAAGATACATCTACTAACTCATTTTAGTAATCATATACACCCGTTTGGCAATATACCGATGTATTCCACGGAGTTTGGAGAGCTCGCACACAATGAACCATCAGCAAAAAAAGAGCCTGCCCCCTGTACCTCATGTCGTTGAGTTTTACATTTTGGCATATCGTGAGTCCTATGATCGCAATATTAAAAATCCCGTTAGTTTGACTAAAGAAGATGATATTAATTTTGTTTCTGCAATTTATGAGCAATTTCTATTAAGAACTCACGGATCTTTTACATACCGAAGTTGAGAAATTTGAGTTTATAACATACAACTTTTTAATGTAAAATGTCTATAAGATATTGATAAAAATAGCTCATATTTTGCTAAAATTAAGATTTGATTCTGATCATTAGGGGACAAAATCGGAAGCATCATGATTAAGCTGGGTTACTCGCGATTAGCCAAAACGTAAAACTCAATGACATGGCTCACCGTGGAGCACAAAAGACAGATTGTTTTTTTGCTGATGTGACAAATCAAGGACAGATGGCCATGATCGATTAAAAAGAATACCGTACGCCAAATCGTGCATAGCTACAGTCGTCAGCACAACATCCGAAAGAGGTTATTGAACCTTAAATCTCTTCGACCCCAAAAGCTGATCTCTCTACGGATATCCTGTAATATTTAACGAGTACGACAAGTGCTGTAACAATGCTCATCGATGGTAGAAGGATCCTGAAAGGACGTCAGGATAACGTGTCCAATGTCTATGATTTTAGCAAGGTATCAGCATTCTCTCTTGACACAATATGTCGTAAATTGATCCGATATAGCCAGCGTAACCTATCTACAGAGCACCGGCTTCCTGAAGATCATGTAATACTTCAATCACTCCCAGTTGAACTATTAACACAACTCGAAATCCCGGTTCTTATTTTTCAAGAAATTGACGTTTACAACCTCCAGCATGCGCGATGCATTGGCACCCTACACTTCATGAACCAGGGGAGTCGCAATGATTGGGTTTGGGTCCAGGCTGGTACTGAAGAGAGGTATGGTGCGCTGAGGGGCCGTCTGCTAACAGGGCTGGTGACGCTCTTCAAAATTAGAGACCTTACTAGTAGAAATGCTTTGAGTCACGTGGCAGCTGTACGAATATTGAGTGCAGTTAACTCAGGATACCTCTTGGACATTCATGGCATTGTTACAGTACAGATGAGAGAGGACGCTCGAGAGTTTACGATAGTTGACATAGGGGCAATCCTCTGCCTGGCGTACCTAATCCCTGAGGCAAAAGGGTGCTGGCTAGTTAATAGCCAGATTGATTTGAGAACATTCGATGAAATATATTAAGGAATTAGGATACTGGGAGGGAATGGCTGGCTGGCTGGCTTTGGGTCATATTGCGCAGGGCTGCCGGGACGAAAAATACTATCTAGAGAATTCTGGTAAGGAAGTGAGGGGAACCTCACCACAATTTGCTAGATGGCTTTTTGCAGGTGCGAGCATATCATCAAGTTGTATATGTATATAGAATCAATTGTCTAAAAAATAAACAGTAAGAAACTATTATACTACTAGCTAGTTTGCCCTACATATATGATATTCTAAACTGGAGCGCAGGCCGACGTCGGAAATGACATGAGAAAATACATCAGGGTACACAGAAGAGGCAATATAAAGCCGGCGCCGTCATGATAGTGAGCCGGAGCCAAGGTTTAAACAGAGCGTTAGTACGACACGAGATAGCATCAGGAGAGACAGAGCGTTGCCAGGCGACCCAGGAAGCGCAGGATGCTTGTTTGCATTGCAATGCAAGTCAGGACACACCTGACGCCGGGAATGTACAAGCGACGTTGCTTGCATCAGGGCGCAATGCCAATGCATCTGACGCAAGGTATTCTTTTGCTGATATTGCTCATCTAAACAATGTACCTGTCATCGAACTGCCGTGACTTCCCTATCATAATCACCATCTCTACAACATATATGAGAAAGAGGAGGAAGATCATGATGAGGTAATAAGACTACAAAGGGTTATAGATGAAAGGGATATCATTCAAGCAGTAAACGATATGTAATCGATATGGAGAGAACAGATAATAAAAGGATATAGGGATAATCTGATTTGGAAGCTAGCCCACTGGCAGAACTCTAGTCTCAACTACAAAGGAGGAAAAATAGAACACTATCTCATCTCCAATCTCCTACTCTACGCCACCACTCCAGGAGGGGAACACTGTCTCTACATACCTAGTGGTTACAAAGTCAATAGAAAAATATTAAGGGAGTTAATGATGGGAGAAATCCACAGCAAAGGACATCATAGTGCATATAGAAACCTCTGGTATACTACTGAGTATGTCTACTGGCCGGTAATGAGAAAAGACTTTAGGGACTACATTAGGGAATGCAAGTTGTACCAGGCAAACAAGGAATGTAACACCTTGCCTATCGGTAATACACAGTCCCTTCTCTATCTTTCAGAGATATTTTTAAGCTATGCTATTGGCTTCATGGGACCATTCACTATTCTAAAGAAGTACAGCACAGTCCTGGTGGTTGTGGATAAAGCCGTGGGATGCTGCTGGCAGATCCCAATTTCGACCAGTGCTACTGCACCACAAATGATAGAACTACTCTAGCATTATATTTGTTGCTATATAGAATACTTACTTCGATTGTCAGCGATACTGACCCCAGATTCACCTCTAGGTTTTGGAAACAGCATCTTAAGAACATGGGAATAGAATACATTATGGCTGCATAAGGCTATCACCAGACCAATGGGCACGCTGAATTAAAGATTAGGGACCTCAAGATGGCCTTGAGGAATATCACCAATGCTCGCCAGACGAACTGGCTAACTGCCTTCCCTGAGTTGATAATATATGCTAACGCTAGTCACTCTGATACTCTCAACATCTCACCATATAAAGCAGTGTATAGATAAGACTACCTACTCTTAGACACCTACCGAACCTACCCTTTAACTGTTCCTGCCTCTGAAGATTATTACACCAGATATCAGCAAGTCAGGAATACAGCATACTAGGTATTGAAACTAGCAAGAGTTAGGAGTACTATGACAGCGAATAAGAGAAGCAATCCTGGGAAACCAGTTAAGGTTAGAGTAATAGATAAGGTCTATAGTGATCAGTTTGCGACAGAATCTGGCAAGTTCAGAAAACTACAACTGCAAGAGTGAGGACCTTTTACAATGCTAGAATATGATGAGCATACACAAAACTACAGTGTCAGTATGGACTCTAGAATGTATCACCAGTAGAAGGGAGTATTCCACTCTTCAGTTGTCAAACTTTATCACCTGAATGACAACAAATGAATTTCAGGCAGAGCCCATGCAAAGCTAGCACCTATTCTCATCAATTAAGGGTAAGGGATAGAAAGTTGAATCGATCTTTAACCACAGGAAAAGGTATGGCAGAGCACAGTTCTTGGTTAAGTGGAATAGATACCCAATGAGCGAAAATAGCTAGGACCTAATAGAAGGACTTGAGAACTCACAAGAGATGGTACGGGCATGGTGGACCAATAGCATGCCAGGGGAGGAATTTTCTATGGTTTTTTCAGGATATATTACGGTTTGTTTTTCTCCTACTTGGGATGGTCAGGAAAGATATTCAGATGAACCTCTGGTGGACAAATAGTTCTAGGAACCCAATTTGAATGCTGATTATAATAGCAAGGAATCAGGTTTTCTTTGTTATGTTTGAAAATAAGACTCTTATTTTGATTTCAGGGTGTAACTAGTACAGGTTACTGGTATGTTTCCAGTATCATTTAATACTCTATATATTTTATGTTTGGTTTCAAGTATTATTTGATATTCAATATATTTCAAATTGGGTTTCAAGTATTGTTTGATACTTTATATATTTTATATTGTATATCAGGATATCAGTATGATATCTGATTGGTATTATATAACGTTTCAAGGCTGCCACTTTGGAGCCTTATTGTTATTTGGTTATAAAGCTCAAGTAGTCTGACAAGTGTATTTAAGACCTACTATTCTCCAGACTTAGAGAAGGCAGACTTCAACAGACAGAGTTTTGAATATAGTTAGTGGAACAGCTCCATCTGCAATTCACTTCGAGAAGCTGTAGTATTTAGAGTTGGTAAACAAATACCTACTATTAGGAACTACTTAGGAGTTGCGATATAGTAAGAAGTTTGTTAGAAAACTTATTCTAAGTCTCCGGTACTTAGTCTCGCTATATAGTGCACTTTACTATAGAACTGGTATCGTTACCCTCTCAGAATACGGCACAACCCGTAGGGCTATTACAGCTTAGAAGATAGTGTAATACTACTAGAGAGCAAAGCCACTGTTATGAGACATTCCTATCAAGTATTACATAACCGGTAATGACTTGTCTTACTCGCTAAGCCTTTACTTATTAAGACTTCAAGTACCGATATTTTTCAGTACTTCAAGATAAACTCGTGAGTCTCTTTACTTATCTTGCGTACCTTGCTAACAAGATAATACTGAATGAACCACTTCAAGATATAAGATATAATCAAAATTATAATAAAGATATTTCTTATTCTCATGACATAACTTGAGATAGGAAATAACAGTAAATGGTTGCATAAAGAACTAACTATCCTCCAATCGTGCTTCTTATATAGTTCTTTCTACAACTGCTTAGTAATCTAAAACTAAACTATGAGTCCCTATCGTGATTCATATAAAAACATAACTTCATATAACTCAAGCAAGGCATGATCAAATAAATTAAACATAACTAAATATAAGTCTTACTTGACTCATATATGAGATCCCATGACCGAATATAGTCATGGTGAGAAATACCCAAAACCTGAAGGTATGTAAGTACGATACCTTTTGAAAACCTACAAATAATACCAGGTTTGTAACAGCCACCAGGGCCACTACTTCACCTATAACCTAAAGCTGCGCTATACTTAAGACAAGGTGAAGAGGTTGTCGACTATGCAGTATCTTCAGCGAGGGTAATAAACCAAGTACGGAGAAGGAGAGGCAGTAGTTATGAGAATCCATAGATAAAGACACCCAAATACTTAAGCCATCAGAAGGGAAACAGAGGGGAGTGAGAGGAGGTGGGAGCATCACCCTCCTAGGCAACTAGACCATCAGAAAGTTGGAGAGGGACACTAAACTCACAATGATTTCACTAGTTTTGAGATTTCAATCGCCGGAGGTGTAGAGGAGATGGCTCATGCTCAACTGAGAGTTTATAAGAACTCCTTATTATACTCATTCTTCCCACAGCCCTAACTCTGGTGACACACCTCTTTCAGGTCATGTAACAATACGACTCAAAGTGAGTCATAGTGTGAAATCCATCAGCTGACTCTTATGAGTTACTACGCAATAAACCAATAACCAATCAAAACACAATAAACTTATCATATACACAACTTGTGCCATATGCGTGAAATCTATGACTCATAACTATGAGTCATATGTGAAAGTCATAATCATATGACCACAATCTTGAGTCATGATAGAACTTGAACAATCAACTAATTATAACAAAGAAACGATATGCTATTGTGTCATCATATGAAATACTAAAACTTATAATTCCCAAGTGTGAGTTATGTAAAACCTGCCTGGCAGCTTGCCTTACTTAGTCACTATTTGTGACAAAAACAAGTATGATGCCAAAGTTGAAATGGCAGAGAAACAGCTACAGCAAGCACAGTAAATAAGGAAAATAGTATAACAAAGTGAGCACAAACCTTGCCTTGATGACACAAACCATGTCCTCTACACACCCGGCCATTGAAATCTCAACACCACGAGAAATCATCGTCAACATCCACCACCCGTACTCTGAGTGAGCTGCACCCCCCCCCTCTGATGGATTCAGACTTGGGTACCCGTTTCTTAGGGTCCGTCTCATCCTCCTCTTCACTTTTGTTTCGCTTTTTCACTTAGCATTAGCATGGTCGGCAACACCCTCGCATCTATGTTACAGACAGCTGGGATCACAGTTCGTAGTAAGAGAAAACGTTTTATCAGGCTACGGCCGATTTCTTTGCTCTCTTTAATTATGTTTCGCTCAAGGCTGCCTAGTCAGACACGCACACATCTCCGATAGTTCCTACGATACTTGAGTCTACCTCTCCTCGGTACTGCTTGGTTTCGTCCCGTTGCTCAGTTATAGCTACACTTCCACTCTTTTGGCTGGTATCCTTCTACCACTCGGCCTTGTGCCCCCCACGGCTGCCACGGTCAGATCCTTGGATTCACTCTATCGTAGTAATGCACTACCTCCTTGGTCGATGTCAACGCCTTGGGCTCGGAGTAATGTCAGTCGCCGACTGTTCAGTCACTTTAGTCCGCCCCTACGGAGATGGTGTTTTATTCTTTGTTAGGTTTTCATTTAGTGGAGTTTTTATCTGTCCCCTGTGTTCAAGCTTTCTTTTGTTATCCTTTCGTTTGTTTAGAGGAGCTTTCCAAAGTGTTTTCTGCATCTTCCTGCTTGCTTACTTGGAGTATTTTGCTACTTTTTGTGGGTGAGAGGTCCGGTTGGGCCCATACCATAGGGTCTTGGGGGCGTGGCTTTGATCCCATGAGGGGAGAGATGCGAGGGTTTGTCTTGGCCATAGCTAGCGCTGCATGTCTGGTTGTTTCCGGTAGTTGTACACAATACAAGGCAAAACTGATTCAAAAAAAAAAAAAAAAAAAAACCTTGCCTTGATGAAATAAAGGCATAAGTAAAAAAGCAATATGCCATTTGTTCTTGTAAAAATAAAAAATTTAAATTACTGATTATAGGGATGAAACAAAAAAGAAAGTAGGTGAAACTAATCGTAAGCTAAGCTATCCTAGTACAGATTCCTAATTTTATGTTCTGTTGACTCTAAATATTATCTGACATGAAACTCCATCAGCAAAAAAACAGCCTGCCCCCTGTGCCTCATGTCGTTGAGTTTTACATTTTGGCATATCGTGAGTGCTATGATCGCAATATTAAAAATCCCGTTAGTTTGTCTAAAGAAGATGATATTAATTCTGTTTTCTGCAAAATATGAGCAATTTTTATTAAGAACTCACAGACCTTTTACATGCCGAAGTTGAGAAATTTGAGTTT
This sequence comes from Tuber borchii, assembly GCA_003070745.1. NCBI lineage: Eukaryota > Fungi > Ascomycota > Pezizomycetes > Pezizales > Tuberaceae > Tuber > Tuber borchii. Next base: position 62,991 of record NESQ01000314.1, on the reverse strand, counting down.
ATAACATACAACTTTGTAATGTAAAATATCTATGAGACATTGACAAAAATAGCTCATATTTTGCTAAAATTAAAATTTGTATCTGATCATTAGGGGACACAATCGGAAACATCATAATTAACCGGGGTCACTCACAATTAGCCAAAACGTAAAACTCAACAACATGGCTCACCGTGGAGCAGAAAAGACAGAATTTTTTTTTTACTGATGGCCTCACATTGAGGTAATAAGTGACGTTGAGCTGTCAGGCACTCTCGAGAGAGTACCCATGGTTGTGACAATGCCACAATCTTGGCATGAGTATTGAGGTTCTGTCTTGATGACTTAATAGCTGGTTCCCCTCCTATTTCGCTGTCACTCATAGTCAGGAAAAGCGAGAGCAACCTAAAAGCAATTGCAACACAATATAACACAATATAAATGTAGGTATAACATAATACAAAAGCAAGTGCAATACAATACAAAAGCAAGTACAACATAATAGAATACAGTTCAATGACTAGTTTTTAGTGTTTTTGCTATTGATCTCAATGTAAATAATATAGGTTAAAAATAAAGTATTTAAATCTTTTTTCTTACCAGTGAATTGCTCTTTAATCTTAGAATCAATTAGCAGTACCAAATCAGCATTGACCAAACTGTAATATCAAATCAGCAATCATAATCACAAATGTTACTAAAAAGCTAGAAATCAAGCAATGGCTGAATCGAGCCTTGAAATAGCTTAAAGAGGAACCTACTGAAATAGCAAGTACAGCAGCAGAAATATTCAATGTTAACACTGCCTTAATTCAATCACGCGCTAACTATGTCAGAGGAAATAAGCATGCAATGTACGAGGAACCTTTAACCGTCATAGTGGCAACAATATCATTCTACCTATAACATAGGAAAAAGCAGTTTATCGGTTCTACTATGAGCAGCATGAGATGAGAATTGCAGCAACCTTACCAATTATTTTTGCAGCAATCAACTATCTTCACAAAGCTAAGCAGCTAGACCCTCCATCTCAAGTTTGGTTTCAGCAATGGCTGAAGAAAAACCCAAGTCTTCATACTATTAAAACAAAGTATATCACCAGAGCTCAAATCATAATATATACAGAAGAGAACATGAAAACATTTTTTGTCAACCATTAAAACACTCTAGCAAAGTATAACATTGATAAGACTACGTATATATACAATATGGAGAAATCAGGCATAAGAATTGGATGTCCTATGAGGGAAGTTGTTATTGTGCCTACAGAAGCCAAGGAGTTGTATACCATAAGTCCTGAGAATTAGCAGTCTATTACGATTATTGAAGCTATATGTGCAGATGGCCGTCTGCCCCCACTTTCCGTTATCATATGCTCAGAGGAGAAGAAAATGAAAAATTGGATAAACAATAGCCTAACTGGTACTGAAGAAATTACGATATCACTGACTGAATATACCAATGAGAACATCGTACTTGCTTAGCTCAATTACTTCATTAAGCATGTAGCCATAAGGCCTAATAAACATTAGCATCTGCTTCTCCTCGATGGCAATTATTCTCACCGCCAGGATGACTTTATAATTAAATATCATGAAAATCATATCATTCTCTTCGAATTTCCATTCTATATGACTCATATCCTTCAACCTCTCAATATTGGCGTCTCTCACCCTTGAGAGTATTATCATTCAAAGACTATCAACAATGCACTCTAGTCTCTCAAAATCAAATATTCAATTTCCTCACTTTTCGTGACTTAGATTCTATTCATAAGCAGACATTTCAACTATATACTATTAAAAATGCCTTCAAGAATTCAGGAATGTTTTCTGTTTCTTTCAAGAGTGCATTGAAGAAAATGCACTATTATAACACTAAGGCAATAGGTACTACTAAGCAGCTGGCAACTGCTATAAGCAATCCTGAAACAGGCTCAAGTCAAAGTGTAGTTCCACAGGAAGAAGATAAGGATACAGAGCTTGCGAAGGTACCTAGCACTTATATTGAGTGTCAGAAGAGGATAGCAGATTGGATTGATCAAGCCAAAATATTTAGTCAGACTGGCAAGGAGCGTTTTATTCAATGGGCCAAAGGAACTTAAGTCTGTCTAGCTAAGACAAAACTTGAGGAAGAAGCATACCGCAACCTTCAAACTAGGATCAATGAGAAAGAAAAATACAAAGCGAAGTCAAGAGATGGAATTTAGAAAGGTGATATTCTTACAATTGAGGAAGCGCAATGCAAGCAATATGCGAAAGAGGTGAAGGAGCGGTTGGCTGCAATTAAGAGAGCCCAAAAAAGTATCCAAGTAGCAGTCAATATGTCAAAAACTAAACTAAATCATCAGTGAATTGATGCTCGGAAGACATAGAGGGAAAGAAAGCAGCAAATCCATAATTTTAAAACTCAAGGAGTAATTATTGCTTTAGAGCAATTGATTGCAATTCTGGATCTAGAAAAGAATCTGATAGCTACAGATCTTGAGTCGCTCCAAGCGCCTCCTGACATCATACAAGTTCTATTGTTACTCGATCGAGGGGCTATGCATACTAGCAACCTAATTGATTCACAATTACAGAATAATGATCAACAAATTGATATGAAAATAAATACTCAGAGAGAACCAGGTGATGAGGGAGGTAGAATACAAATGGCAAATAATGGAGGAGCTGGTATTACCGAGAGTGATAATGATGATCTTAGTTGTGAATTAGATTCTAATTCTTCATTTATGTCAGATGACTCTATTACCAGAAATGCTGATTTTGTAAGCTTGAATTGAGGCCAGATAACTTATCTGCCAGTAAAGATATAGATATAAATTTAATAACTTTTATTATGTACATTAATTCAATAAAAAATATAAAAGATTATCGTATTTCATTATGTTGCACTTGCTTTTATATTGCAATGTATTGCATTGTACTTACTTTTATATTGCTTTTATGTTGCTCTTGCTTTTCCTGACTATGAGTAACAGCGAAATAGGAGGGGAACCAGCTATTATATAATGAAGCTAAATACCATAATATTATTATTATTACAATATACAATTATCTCTTGGGCAGTGTGAAACAGTAAAATTCACACCATGCTCATGCTAAACCTGACAAAGATAATACTATTCCAGAAAAGGGTAAGTCATGATGCTAGATGGCAATGTCAGCAATTGCTAGAGTGTCAGGAAGGATAGAACCTCAAGATACGGAAAGCCACTATAATGCCAAATAACTATCAGGAACCTCTTACTTCTCTAACTCTTAATAAACACAATGAGCACCTCATTCAAGTTCATCAGCAATATCAACTACTTAGTCCACGTATTGATCATATTGCTCAACTATTACTTCCTTGAGTAAACTCAGAGGTTACTGTACTCTGTATATTCGAGCTTTTTTAGGATTCTAAGGGGATAAATATGTTGGTAGAGGGTACAAACACCTATGCAAAGGAGAAAAGAGCAGGAGGTTGCAATCTGGGGAGGGCTGTTGCTGCAACTGGCCAGTCAGCAAGTACTTTTACTGGAGTCCATTCTCACCAGTGCCGCCCTTCGAAGAAGGTTACTGCAACTGAATTCTGAGTATTTTTAGCTCTTCTAATCTATATGGGTATGAAGCGGAAGGGGTGGAAGCTATGGGTTTTGGAACAAAAGAGTAGAAGGAGGGATATTCTGAGCTATGAGTTTAGAACGCTTTAGTCAAATCAAGCGATTCCTGGATATATCAGACATAGAGCTATAGTTGTCGCGCTCTCAATGGTTTCAGAAGCTGGAGCCACTGAATGCAATAATTCGATCTTAGTGTCAATTGTACTATTTTCCCCCCTTAAATGTTACCGTCAATGAGATGATGATAAGATTTAGATACCACAGTCACCACACCTGCCGCATGCTTAGTAAGCCAATAGCTGAGGGCTATAAAGTATTCGTATTATATAACATAAGCTACACCTTTGATTGGAAATATGCATCTCAGATAGACTCCTTGTCTAGCTTGGATGTCCAGAAAGACCTTACTGCTACAGAGTCCGCAGTATTCCAGCTTGCCCGCAGCCTACCCTATACTTCTAAATGCTTCAATGTCTATAATGACAACTACTTCACCTCTCAGCCACTATTGTCTAAGCTCAGAGACTTAGGAATTGGAGGCTGTGGTACAGCAAGAGTTATGTTACGCACACGAGAATAGCTAATCATTATTAGTAGAGGCTGCGCTACTGTAATGGAGGAGCGTCGGTCCAACCTCAACTCACCGAAGTAGGAGCAACTAGAGGCATCTATGTTGACTACTCGGAATACCGGAAGAACTCAGGTTCTATGAAGCTGATTACTGAATGGAAAGATAAAGTAAGAATACTTTACTTCTTATCCGGTGCATATGCATATTATGCATTATGTATTATTATCTGGCTATTCAAACTGATCACTGGATAGTTTACGATAACAGACTATTGGTATGTTGGCATTGCGACCGCATATATGAACTTAGTCTATTAGAACGAAGAGATCGAAGACTACCTACTGGTGGAGTAGGGACACCCTCAGATGAAATAGATGTCGGGAGTTCTCTGAGTTCAAGTGGGGCAATTATTCAGGGTCAAAGAGTATTCGCACTTCTTTTGATGAAGCTGAAATCTTAGAAAGATACATGATTGTTAGGAAACAGGAAGTAGTGAGAATTTAATATAAGTAGTAAGTGCGATTCCCCAGAGTTTGAGAAAATCAAGCAATGGAGAAGAGACCTTAACAATATAACAAGTTATTAAGTTTAAAGATTCAAGAACTTTTATTTTATTACTTTACCTTTATCGAACCATCATTCCCGAGACTTCCTGACTTCCCTCCGTTATCTCGAATACGATACGGCCTAGTTTTCTCTATTTCTTTGAGTTAGTTACCCCGTAACAAGTTAGTAGATGTGCATTCCTACCAGAGCTTGCCAATAAGCGAAAAAATATTCTATGGAATGAGGTTTCTGGTAGAGATACCGATTCAGTAGGGAAGGTACTGGCTCTCCAGTAGCAGGATAATAGTGCAGTTTACTTTTTAAGCACTATTCATTCCTTAGAAGCAAGAGTAGTTTCTGAGAGAAAGAAGCCACAATATACTAGCTGCAATGGTTCAGCTATCCAGTATGTATTTAGTCCTCATAAGTGAGTCAATATTCCAATTCCAGTGGTTACTAATGACTACAATCAATTTAAAGTCAGAGTAGATCTAGCAGATTAGTACTGCAGCTACTATTTCATCCAACTAAAATGCCTCAGGAACGGGCCTCCTATTTTTTACTGGCTCTTAGACACTAGGGTTATTAATTCATATCTGTTGATATTATGTCTGCCTACCTGTCCATCTACTTCCTTATCAACCCGCTTATCTGCCTCCTCACCTACCTCCTCTCTTGGTTTGCCTTACCAACTTAAGTCCTCTTGAGTGTTTCGTCAAGTTCTTGCTGAATCAATTATTAAGATATATAGACAGAAGCAGCTACGTTCTCGAAAGTCCCACTATCTAAGAAAGACTTCTTCTCCTTGCTATAGTAAACTTCAACACTGTACATCCCTTTCATCTTCTTATAACTCGAAGGAGGACCATAGATTCTCCACCCTCTGGGATGGCCACTCCAGACTGGAGTGCACTTAGTATCGATTCACACTACGGGCAATGGGGCAGAAAGGTGTATGGGCACTAAGAACTATCTATAGGTGTTTGAGTCCTAGATGTAGCTTTTCCCTTTGTGAAAATTGTTTTAATATTAGGCATAAAAATATATTTAGTTAATAGAACTTAGAGTAATGAGTCTTGTTTTCTCTATCGTGTACACAGGTTAAATCTCATTCTTGCTTCCTTGCTTGCTCCAATACGACAGTCGTCATTTGATATCACTTGGAATATTTATAAGTGCGAAGGGGACTTTTTTGGACTATTTTGGCATGGTGCCAATTTTACTGTTTCACACTGCCCAAGGGATAGCAATGACATTATCTCTTCGTCTATTCCCGAGTTTCACAGCTTTTTAGTGTGCGCGCGGTATTGTGATCAACTAACACTATGCTCAATCTGGCTAGAATATGACATCGAGTATTGTAAGAACTAAGCCTCCATAGGCCACGATGCAATAGCAACAATATCACAGTGCTATCAGTCAAGTCAAGATACCAACTTGAGTGCTCAATGGGTACTTTATATCCAAACCCTAATGAGTATTACGAGAGTGAGGTGGAGGAGGTTGAGTTTTCCTGTCCTGAATCTTATATCGATAGAAGTCAACCAGACCATGGGGAAGAGCCAGAGGCCCATAGGGTAGCTGAGAGAGAGGCAGCCCTTGGGGTGGAGGGGATTGAGATTGAGGACAATGCTAGAGATGATAAAGGGGTTACTCAAGAAAGCATTCACAGACTCCAAAGAAGTAGGGAAAAAGAGCTTTCAGTTCTACCATCTATACCGCAATTTCATCCCTTCATCCATAACTCGGCTATGCATACACGGCAGACATGCTATCCCTTCAGATTTGATCCGGCGAACAGTAGAGCACTGTGCTTTTTTGAGCACTTCTTTGATGATATCGTCTTCAAGCAGCTTGCAGAAACCACTAATTCGTATCCCATTTTCAAAGGTACTAGTAGTCTAAGGTATCAAAGGTAGACACCTATCTCAGCAGCTGAGTTAAAAATCTTTTTTGGTATTATCATTTATATGGGGGTTTTTCCATCAGCCCAAGTACCAGATTATTAGAGGCATGATAGTGATTATCCATACCATCGTATTGGTCTTTATCTATCCCAAACCCGCTTCGAGCAGCTTAAATGATATTTCCACATCTCCCTGCCTTATGAATCTCTTCCAAGGTCCCAATAGTTCCAAAAGTTCCAACCTCTATCATCAACTCTGGCTAGCCATTTCTAGTATTGTCTCTTACCTGCTAGTGAGGTGGTAGTAGACGAGATGATGATCTGATTCACTGGACGTTCCGTCCATACTATACAAATTCGTAGCAAACCTATTCCAAGGGGCTATAAGGTCCTGGCTCTTTATGATCACGGATACACCTATTACTTTTTGTTTACCAGCAATTAAGAGTCTTTTGCTGAGCTGAATCCTAATCTCTATACCGGTCCATTGAGATTAAGTCCTACATCAAAAGTCATTTATCAACTAGCTTCCTCCCTGCCCTCCGATCACTTCAGTTTTACTATTTACATGGATAATTATTTCACCAATATCCCCCTCTTGACAGTATTAAGGAAAAAAAAGATAGACGCTTGTGGAACCGTCAGCAAAAAAACAGCCTGCCCCCTGTGCCTCATGTCATTGAGTTTTACGTTTTGGCACATCGTAAGTCCTATGATCACGATATCAAAAATCCCATTAGTTTGACTAAAGAAGATGATATTAATTCTGTTTTCTGTAAAATATGAGCAATTTTTATTAAGAACTCACGGACCTTTTACATACTGAAGTTGAGAAATTTGAGTTCATAACATACAACTTTGTAATGTAAAATGTCTATGAGATATTGATAAAAATAGCTCATATTTTGCTAAAATTAAGATTAGTATCTGATCATTAGAGGACACAATCAGAAGCATTATGATTAACTGGGGTCACTCGCGATTAGCCAAAATGTAAAACTCAACAACATGGCTCACCGTGAAGCATAAAAGACAGATCTTTTTTTTGCTAATGCTGACGACCAGATCTACCTCAGCTAAGTATCCAGCTGCCTTCAAGTTCAGAACAAACCAAAAACTCACCTTTCCATTAAATACAATATCAGGAGTTGTATGCCAAGAGGTATTAGTCTGTATTTGGTAGGATAATAACCTGGTACAGTTTATGAGTACAGTTCACCAGATTACAAATTAACCTTCCAATTATCCTATGAAAGTGCATCAATGCCCTAGAGTCACTAATGCCAACTGGGCTAATATTACTATTGTTTTTGATAAGTGGGCATTAGTCTCTATGCCTACCCCAAAGCTCGTTATCGATTACAACAATAAGATGAATTCGGTAGATATTGCAGACCAATTCCACAGTTATTATTCAACACGGTTAAGGGTTTCTCGAGTCTGGATGCTGGTATTTCTTTTGGCTCCTAGATACAACAGTAATTAATGCATGGACTTTGGCTAAATGCACTCTCCCAGAAGCAAAAAAACAAAACACTATTTACAACTACTGAAACTCTCGTATTCAGCTTGGTCACAGCCTTACCGCTACTGGCTACAAAGCCCAGATTCCTACCCAAGCAGCTCAGCTAGCTGAACTTAATTCCTCTCCCCCTATAGCACGATCAAATGGTCGACACCATCCCGGTATAACCCCTACAGGAAATAACTACCTTAGTATGCACTATGGTTTGTTCCATACTACAATAGCTTCCACCTAATAGCATTACCGTAGAAACTTGGATAATTGAACCTCGCTCTAAGACGTCCAAATTCTCTCCCTGTGATTAAAGAATAATCATACAGTAACAACTGTCCCGCTCAGCCCAAGCTTGGAGCCGATAAGGGAGAGGACAAGGGAGATACAAAGCTATACCTTATGAGGAAAGGCAACTCCAGCGTCTTAGTCTCTGGTTTAATTATTCCAGTTCTTGCAGTATTTACCTAACCTCCTCCTATCTCACAAGTACTTTAAAGAGTCTAGTACTAACAGAGTTTTAGGGTATGTTATAAAGAATACAGAGCTTCCACCAATACGAAAGTCTCCAGGGACTTATCAGTTAGTTCAGTATCTGAGAAAGAAGCAATTCTGTTGCTATTTCTGCCGTTATATTCACCAAGATGGAGGGATTTGTGATGTGGCAAGAGAAGCTTGTATTTCTCAGCACAAACGGCATGATTTTACTGCTTTTATTTGTTCCTTTTGCTCCGTTCCACTCTGTGCAGAAACTTGCTTTCATTTGTTTCATGAATTTTAGGAATTCTTATTCTTCTACAAATTCCTTCTTTCTTGCTTTCTTTTCCTTTCTGATCTTAGTTGGATAAGGCTGGATATTTACTTCTTTGTGGGCTTTTTGTAGGAAAGCAGGCTGTTTCCTATATAGCAGATACTCCGATATCAGGACTACTCTGTTATTCCAAATTTTAACCTTTCCCCCAGTATAGTTCATCTAAGTGCCCATAGAGAGCGTTGAGATTGATGGATGAACAATGATCTCGTCTTATGAACTAGAGTTGCTTTTCACGCGGTAAGCTGAACCTGAGATTCTACTAGTTAACTTATACCCTTAAGTGTTGATACCGTCTTAATTGGACTATCCCAGCTATCATCAATTCTCAAATATTCCCCTTCTCCCTGTACTAATAAGTCCTGTTCATCGATGTAGTAGATCATTTCCTTCTCTGTCATCGGCCATTGTCTAGTGCTACACCAATTCATGGTGCCGACTTTTAGTTCAAACCACGAAACCAGACGAAGGGATACGGTAGCTTCCCGAGCTGCGCTACGCTATGATAGAGGGACCCGCCCACCCGGCATCCAACGCGGCTCAAACTCATTGCCAAGAACAGTCTCATCCATCCAACCCCACCACCCCACCATCCATCCATCCTACGATCACCACCATAACATTATAATATCCCACCACAAAAAAAGTGAAAAAAACATGCCACCTCAATCCCTCCATCACCGGCGAACCCACAACCTCCTCTTAATCACCCGCCTCCTCTCACTGCGCGACGGGGTATCTCCATTCACGCTGCTGCTGGACTCCCTCTCTCAATCGGCACGACCACTCCTGCGAGAATACATCCGACGCCAACAAAGCGGTACCCGGATAATATTTATTTCCTTCGAAACCGTAGTTGCGCCGGAAGGTGTGAGTGTGTTTATTAGGGCGCGCGGGAAGGAATTAGTTAGCTTGCAGCGGGAGATTGGCGGTGCTGTTGGTGGTAGTGGTAGTAATCGTTTGTCCCCTCAGCCCAGCCAGTGAGGGGGGGGGAAAGGAGTGTTAATTGGTGGAATGGTAGGAACGTTGTTGATCCTGGATAGCTTAAATACCTTGTCGATAACGCACCCACACTCCCTTACGTTGTTCCTGTCTTCGTTGTTGACGCCTGGGATGGCGCTGCTGGGGGTTTACCATCTCGACCAACCCATCCCTTCCTCTTCGTCTCAGACAGGTCCGCAGCCACTTACGCTGCTGAGATATCTCTCCACAACACTCCTAACGACTCACTCGCTCCCGCATATCCTCCTGCAGAAACGACACAAGGATGTATCCCTCCCGCCGCCAGTGTGGGGACTCGACGAGGGTGTGGAGGGAGTTCTAGTCGGGCTGGGGTCGAACGCGGAAATGGTTGTTGAGATGGAGTACAGGAGGAAGTCCGGACGGGCTGTGGTGGAGTGGTTTGTTATAGGAGGGGGGGAGAAGGAAGGGGGGAAGGACGGGGTTATCCTTTTGGAGGATCATCCACTTTGGAGGGTTTCTGAGAAGGTTAGGATAGAGGACTCTGGCGAGCGGGAGGGGAATGATGGGATTGATGGAGTTACGTTTGAGCTGGGGATTACGGAACGGCAGAGGAGGGTCCGTGAGGGGGTGCAATTGCCGTATATGGATGCCCAGCGGGAAGGTGGTATTGGTGGGGGTGGGGCTATATTGTTCACGCCGGAGAAGGAGGTGGATGATTTTGATGAGGAAGAGGACGAAATTTAAGGGTTTAATGCGATGGGAGGATTAATTGGCTTGGGCTTTGTAATGTTGTAAAGGGAAGGGGCTATTTGACATTTTTGGTGTACCAGTATATGTACAAAAAAAGGGAATAAAGGGGAAACATAGAATACAGGTTTATTGAGTATCCATTACGTCTTCTTCATCTGCGTCTGGGTTCTCGGCTTCCCTCGCGCGTTTTGCGTCAAGGGCTTGCTTTCGTAACATCTTGTAGATATCTCTCTTGAGGTTTATGGTCTTTGCCTTTAACGTCCCAACTGCGGAAAGGAATATCTCGTCCGCGTCGAACTGTCCGGTTGACTCCACTGAGACTATTCACCCCAGCCAATCCATCAGCATCCGTTTCCGTTGATAGAGGAAGTCGAAGAACCCACAAATAAAATGATCCCTAACTCTCCCCAACTCCACTATCCCCTTAAATTCATTATGCCTCAATACCTCCCGAGAAACGGTATCATTCCTAACATTATCCACAACTGCCTCCTTCTCTCCGTCCTCCCCCTCCCGGACGGCAATCACACCTTTAGGAAAGCAAGCAGCAAACCTTTCCGCAGCCTTACCGCGAATCGGTTTCTTGATCCTAATATCCGGTAAAAGCCTGTAACTCGCAGTGGCCACAGGGGAGAATTTGGCATGGTCCTGGCCAATCCCCTTAATGCAATGCATAGTCAAATCGATCTCCTGCCCGGGTCGGAGTTTCGCAATGAGGATGTCGGGATTAGCGGCGCGGATGGGGTCGTGCGCGAAGGACTTGATCTGACGGCCGGCGGGTTCGAATACTATGTCTGAGGCGTAGACATTGTGGTTTATGTAGAGTTTGTCGGGGTCTGTGTCCGTTTTTTTCGCATCGGGATTGCGTTCACAGGTCTTTTTGAGGTGGAGGACAATGGTGTCTTCGTCGGTTGGTTCGCGGGGAGCGGAGTCCTCGCCGCCTATAGTTCGCATGCACAAATCAGTTACAATTGACTTCCGGGGGAAGACGCCGTGGGGCAGTTACGCAGGTACCAAGACAGCCCCTTAAGCGCATCTTTATCCCCGCGCAGCGGGACGAGGCCCAATCTGTGCGCTAGAACCTCATCTTGAATTATTGAGGTGTTGTTGCTAACGTAGACGCTTTCGATCGCGAGTGTTGGCACCTCCGCGATCATGATCCTACGGAGGGTGTTTGCAATGGCGGCATCGGTGTGGATTAGGTCAAATTGGGAGAGGAGGGGGGTGTTGCGGTAGAATTTGACTCTAAAGGTCTGCTTCCCAGCGTCAGTAGTAAAGGAGGTAGGGGACGGAAGGAGGGGACATGACTCTTCGGAAATGCTTGATGTTCCATGAGTGGTCTTCGCCAGGCCAGTGGCCGGGAAAGTCGGTTGAGGAAACATTGGTTACAGTTTCAGCGTTGACACCGACGATCTAGGTGTCCGTTAGCCGGGATTGAGCGGGAATAGTCCATCATGTAGGGGGGGGGTACATTTCGGTGGTTTGTAGCGGCGGGCATTGCTCAAAGGCTGGTCAAGCTAACAGCCCAGTTATAGTAGAGAGTGTATGAGTATGAAGCGGGGTGGATGATGATGGTATCATACCAGTAGTGTTGGAGGGATGAAAACTGGGGCGCTTTTTTTTTTCCTTTTTCTTCCTTCTTTTTGAGCCTCAAGGAGAGGTGGAATGAAGGCATGATGATGCCAAGACATGCTGAGCCCAAAATGTCTCTGCTCTACGGGAAGGGTAAAAAAAGAGAGGGTCGCCAGGCCTTACCAGGAGAGGAAACTCCAGCGTCCTAGCACATGGCTCAAACTTTCGAGTCCCCGGCAGAGATGCTACCCAATGCACCATTTCGCAGCAGCTTCCCCTCCCCCCATCCATTCTGCATTACAGCAAAACCAATACCAGTATCCGAGCGCTGCTCGACTAACGTACCCATATTCAACTGCATAGCGACCCATATAATATGCAGGTTTGAGCAATTCAATTGGGCTTCTTGTGCCATGGGATAATCAGCAACTTACGTTGATACAGATCCGCGAGTAGCCGCCAAACTACCAATGAACTAATCATCCAGAAGAAGATTTATACCTCAAAATTGCCCCATTCCCACCTCCAAGGCCTCCCAATCATATTATCTTCTTAAGGCGCTCATGTTTAATTTTATTCGGTGATTTTGGTGAAAGGGCAGATTTTCGACACTACGCACGGTTCGACCTTATGCAACTCCCAGTCTTGGCGAAAATCGGGTAATACTGTAGCAGGTAATACGGTGCTGAGCCTTCCTACTATGTGAAGACTGCTTAGATTTAATACTGGTGTCTTACGTAGAGAGGATGGGATTGGATGTCTTGTCCTTGAGTAGATTTTTTTCTTTCTTTTTTGTACTGAACGAGACGCTTCCCAAATCCCATACCGGTAACGTGAGGAGGCTGGTACAAGTACTGTAGAATCGAGGTTTCGCAAGGCTATAGCCCGGGCAGTACTTTTGCGGCATCTATCGCGACGGGTAATAACATTCCTCGGGTTACATACGGATCTTGACGGACATGGCTTCGAATAATAGCTCTCGTGCATCATACATTACTTTGGTATCGCGGAGTTGTTGTGGTTATCGTAGTGTGATATACTGTACTCGAGTACAAGTCGGGCATATTTATTCACTTGAGAGGAAGGTACAGTAGGTTTAACACATGCCATCTTGATCTAGTGGTTGGGGAGCTGAGAGCTGAGAGACAAGACCGGTGACCTCATCCTATTCGTATTGCCTTTCTAGCTTCGCCCATAGACTGCAGTGCTGTACCAGTACAGCACCGGTGCACGTCGCCTTTTCATCTCACCTACATCCAGCCATTGATTGAAAGTATGAAGAGTAGGGAATTCGAGTCATACTTCTCAAATGTAGACGGGCTCGTGGATAGAAGGACGAAGGAAGGAAGGGGGTGTATGACTACTAGCCACTAGAATCTACAGTTTGAATGCCCGCGGTTACTGGCATAACTCTCCTCCCTTCATCCGCCATTGCTGCAACCAACCTTCTTCCCCGCCAATACCAACTCTATTAGTAAACTTTTATTATACCCTAGCGAATCGGTGCGCTACCCATCACCCACCTTCAATACCAGTCCTGTCAGGTCTCCACACTCTTATTCCGATTTTAAGCGTTCTGATCACGACCGTCTTCTCCTCTGATCCGGGATACTAAGACTGCGCCGGAATCAAGAGAGCCTGGGCGAGACAGGAGAAACAAAAAAGCAAAAAACAAAGAAAGGAGCCCTCGAGACCTGGCTATCATACTCCTCCTATCTACTTCATCTCCTGGTTATAAGGTTAGCTCTATATCTCTTCGCGTTTCTGCCGTGTTCAAAAGTTCCCTCGAATTCCTTTCTCTCTGCCTGTGATTTGCTTGTTCGGTCCACCAGAACAAACTGCTGCTTTACCCTAAATTCCGGAAAAGCTAACTATTCGAAATGGCCCCCTCTAAGGTCACTAGTCCAACAGCCCAAGTTACCGTCATGCCAAAGTCCCTTAACGAGTCGCTCGCTTCTGGCTCACCTCCGGGATCTAGTGCTTCTTGGATGGAAGAACCCATAGCGAGACAGATACCTGCTACAGACGTGAGGCCGGGTGCGACTTACGCACACCAAGAGCAGCTGCAGAAGTTACCAATTCCGGACTTGGAGAAGACGTGCCGGAACTATCTGGACGCTGTTAGGCCGCTGCAGACACATAGGGAACATGCAGAGACAAGGGCTGCTGTACGGGAGTTTTTGAAGATGGATGGTCCGGAGTTGCAGGAGAGGTTAAAGAAATATGCCAGTAGCAAGAGCAGCTACATTGAGCAATTTTGTGAGTTTCAATGAAAACCTACCGTAGGATGGATCGAGCTCTTGCTAACGTTTTCTTTAGGGTACGACTCTTACCTCAACTACGACAATCGTAAGTTTTCTTTTGTGAGTCTAGGCGTAAAGAGAGCACTCAAGCTAACATTGCCGTAGCTGTCGTTTTGAACTTGAATCCATTGTAAACTACCTTCGCAAAATATCTCTGGTCTGATGCTGAACGGATTTAGCTTTCTTTTGGAGGATGATCCTACGCCAGCGAGAAACAATCAAGTCACCAGGGCAGCCTCTCTTGTAGTCTCCTCGTTGTCTTTCGTAAGAGCGCTACGTAAGAAAGAGCTACCACCAGATGAATTGCGTGGAACCCCGCTCTGCATGGTAAGGCATCCCGCATATGATTATCTGAGACAGAACTCTGGGATTTTCCTCGTGAAATAATCACATGTGCTAATAGATCACGTGACAGTACCAATACCCCCGGATTTTCAGCACAGCTCGGATTCCCACGGAAAATGGCTGTGTCATGCAGTCTGACCTGGATGCTCGCCACATTGTTGTTATGTGTCATTCGCAGTTTTACTGGTTTGATGTCTTGGATGATAACTCCGATATCATCATGACCGAGAGGGATGTCGCCCATAACCTCCAGGCTATTGTTGATGATGCGGCCACCACGCCAATTCAGGAGGCTGCGAAATCTGCCGTTGGAGTACTTTCCACCGAGAACCGAAGGGTTTGGGCAAGTTTGAGAGATGTTTTGACTAGAGATGGCTTGGGCAGCAACAATACTGAGTGCCTGGGGATCGTCGATAGGGCCTTGTTTGTTCTTTGCCTCGATTCAACATCCCCCAAGAGCGGTGCTGAATTGAGCATGAACATGCTTTGCGGGACCAACGTTGTCGAGAAGGGTGTGCAGATTGGCACATGCACCAACCGTTGGTATGACAAACTACAGATCATTGTTTGCAAGAATGGATCAGCTGGAATCAATTTTGAACACACCGGTGTCGACGGACACACTGTCCTGAGAATGGCAAGTGATGTCTATACCGATACAATCCTTAGGTTTGCTAGAACCATCAACGGTAATGCTCCTAGCTTATGGGCTTCCACTTCTCCTGACCCAAGCAAGCGTGATCCGGCTAGCTTCGGTGATGTTTCCACAACACCCCACAGACTTGAGTGGACTATGGTCCCAGAGCTCTCGCTCGCCCTTCGCTTTGCTGAGACTAGGTTGGCCGACTTAATTCAGCAGAATGAGTTCGAAGTTTTGGAGTTCGAACATTACGGAAAGAATTTCATCACATCCGTGGGCTTCTCTCCCGATGCATTTGTGCAAATGGCATTTCAGGCGGCGTATTATGGGCTTTACGGTAGGGTTGAGAGCACCTATGAGCCAGCTATGACGAAGATATACCTGCACGGCCGTACCGAGGCGATCAGAACCGTTTCAACAGAATCTGTCGATTTTGTGCGAAAGTTTTGTGAGAATGTGCCAGCCGCTGAGAAACTTGAAGCGCTCAAAAAGGCTTGCCAAAAGCATACGGCGACCACGAAGGAGTGTGCCAAAGGATTGGGTCAAGACAGGCATCTGTATGCGTTGTTCTGTGTCTGGCAGAGAGGCCTGGATGAGGAATCTCAGTATGATGGTTCTCTCAACGGTATGAGCAGCGACGGATACGGGTCTTCCCCAGTCGAAGGCAGTTATGAGCACAGCCCACCAGATCAAGGACGCTTGAGAAGCTTCTCGGACACCAGCTCAATTTCTGGGTCTGCAAGAGAGCAAGGACAGAAGCCTCCCCAGAATGTCCCAAGCATCTTCTCAGATCCAGGATGGGATAAGATTAATAATACTATTCTAAGCACTAGTAACTGCGGTAATCCTAGCTTGAGGTTGTTTGGATTCGGACCTACTAGTGGT
The DNA here is from genome assembly GCA_003070745.1 of Tuber borchii. NCBI lineage: Eukaryota > Fungi > Ascomycota > Pezizomycetes > Pezizales > Tuberaceae > Tuber > Tuber borchii. Next base: position 46,594 of record NESQ01000314.1, on the reverse strand, counting down.
GATGGCTTTGGTATCGGATATATTATTAAAGGCGACAGCATCTCCATCTCGGTCAGCAGCAAACACCGACAAACAAAGCGATTCGTAGATACCCTTCAAAGCTACCTCTTGGAGGTGCGACACATGCTTCGACAGACCCAGCGCCGCGCTGCTGCTTCTCCCACCAGAACTCGGGCAAGAGAAAATGAAGAGCCCGCTATCGACCCAGCCCGCCCACCGTTGATGACCACGAGAACGAAGAGCCGCTCAGGAAGGGCCGTTGAAACAACCAGACAACCTATTCGTGCCAGAGACGGCGATGAAAGTACTTCGACGACTAGTAGAGAGGAAAGTGATGGAGAGGGAGGAATGCTTGGCGGCTATGGATACTTTGATTCTGGCAGTGTTAAGCACTTGCTTAATAACGAAGTCCATCGAAAGCCAGCACAGAAGGCGGCGTCAAGAAGGGCGGTTGGAAGAAAGCTGAGGTTGGCCGAGTACTAAAGGCTTGTTTCTTCTGGGTAGTCAGCAGGGGAGGGATGTATTCTAGCGATTGCTGTATGGCTATTGGGTTTATAATATCCGGAGTAGGGGGTGGCGTGGGATTTCTTTTATTGACCCGTTTTTGTTTGCTATGAGCGAATTTGTCCCCTTTCCTTTGATCATTTGTCCTGTGTCAGCACGCTTATTAGAAATGGATGATGCCTGTTTAGGTTTCATTTTGGCCACGATAGTACAGCATTAGTTTATGTATTATATTGCACCGAAGTAGAGTAGTTTTACACTTCCTCTTAAACCATCTTTCGGCTACCGACATTTGGGTTTACTACGGTGTCAGTCAAAAGCTTTACGTCTAGCTATCAGTATTCAAATCTCTCCTATGCGAAACTGTATTCGGGCGCGGGTAGTATCACGTGGGGATCTTAAAAAGGGCCCTACTAAACTATGGCTATAGATTCACTTTTTGTTTGCCTTGATAGGGTAGCCCATAATCAGGCCGCAATTTGTTTTTGCAAGAGGCCGCAACCTAGTCATAGCTTATCAATCGCACCCTTTACCAGTGAACTCACGATCAATGGACAGCCGAACCCTGACACAAAACACAGTCCCTTTGAACACGTTTCCCCCCCCACTGTTGCCGCAAATGGAGAATATCGGGGCTCTAAGAAAACCCCGGCCCCAACCAGAGTTTATACAATTGCCCACGATTGTTGCCCTCGAATCGGGCTTAATTGAGTCTAGTCTCCTTCGCTCTCTTATTTATTCCTTCCTTCCTTCTTTCCTCAATTCTCACAACCACCAACACCTCTTCGATAAACACAACAAAGTTCCAGTTTTACACGCAAGAGATTTGATTCACTGCCAAAAATGCCTTGTCATAGCAAGAACGTTTGTGCTGACTGCGACTGCCTTGACTCGTCCAAGGACATCTCGGCCCCCGCTCAGGTCCCCTATAATACTCTTAATGGGGACGGTATTACTCCCAATGGGAACGGTATTTTTGTCGATATTACTTCTACTAGTGCTACTTGCGAGGACAACCTAGTCGACGGCACTCTTACACATGAGCTTGTGGTTGGGCGTGCCAATCCTGAGTCTATCGATGAGTCTATCAATGAGCTGAAGCTTGAGGCAGGGGATAAACTAGCCTCACTTCCTAAGATTATCCGCAATTTCTCTCTCGTCGGCAAAGTTTGTGTTGTCACTGGGTAAGTGTATTGTCTCTCCATCAATCTATCCATATCTCCGTGTATCTATATATCTACCCATCCACCCATCCATCCACCATCTCCATTAATTCTAGGCTAAAGCTAATAGCGCTTCTTTAGTGGAGCTCGTGGGCTGGGTTACAATATTACTGAGGGCTTCCTCCAGGCTGGGGCCCAGGGTGCTGCCATTCTCGACATCCTTGATGAAGGAAAGGCCGCTGCAGGGGCCCTAGCCAAGCGTTATGACGCTTTGGTGTTGTTTTATAAGGTTGACATTACCGATGACAAGTCTGTTGAGAAGGTTTTTAGCCAGATCTGTAAGGACTTGGGTAGTATTGATGTGTTGTTATGTTCTGCCGGAATCGCGGAGTAAGTATCATTCTATCTTATTTGTTTTCCTTAAGGGCTTATTAACGACGGCCGTGATGGATGTTTGATAGTTCCAATATGCCAGCTGAGACTTACTCCATGACCCGCTTTCGCCGTCTCATGGACATCAATGTCAACGGACTTATGAAGTGTACCCAGGAAGCGGGAAGGCAGATGATGAAGCAGCTCAACGGAGGTTCTATTATCTTGATCGCCTCCATGTCCTCACACATAGTCAATTATCCCCAGGAACAATGTTGCTATAACGCCTCAAAGGCCGCTGTTAGGCACCTCGGTGCTTCCCTCGCCCTCGAATGGTCCAAGTATGGAATTCGAGTTAGTGAGTATCCGCCTATCTACTGAAACCAGACTCTCTATCGCCTACAAACTAACCAATCAACAAAAAACCACAGACTCTATTTCACCTGGGTACATGGATACAGAGCTCAACCGCCGCCCGGCCCTAGAGGCCCAAAAAGCAATTTGGTGCGATCGCACCCCTATGAAGCGCCTTGGTGATGAGGATGAGCTTAACAACCTAGCGTTGTTCCTCGCCTCTTCGGCCAGCTCTTTCATGACCGGCGCCGATGTCATTATCGATGTGAGTTGTAGCTTTGAATTCCAACACACACTCTTTTTGGATGACTTCTAATGAATTCAATGCAGGGCGGGTATTGCCTCCCTTAGTCATCTCGCACAATTCTATTACTCCACTACTAGCTCGTTCTTATCTCTCCTCTCTGCCTTTTTTTCTTTTCCGACTTTTCTACTGTTACATTTACTATCTCTCTTGATTTTTCCTTGGCTTCCTAAGTTTCGAAAGTGGGGACCCCGGTTGGGGCGCGCAGATAGGAAGAGGCGAAATAAATGGGGAAGGGGAGTAAATCGCATGTTTTGAGTTTTCATTTGGGGGATAAATAAAAACCATTTCTGCATTTTTGTTTCTTAAGTTGCTGTGCCTCCGTGAAGTGAATGAAGTGAAGTGAAGTGAAAGCGTTCCAGTTTATGAAGTCACTGTGAGTCACTCGGGAGGCTTAACAGTGAGGATTCTTTCCACATTATCTTTTCCTGAGGTGTAGTGTAATTCCCTTTCTAGACACCACTGCTGAGGAAGTGGCGCTTGGGGAGACAGAACCGACACTAACTCCTTGCGGAGTTGGTGTAAACCACACCCTTGCTCCACCTTGCTAGAGAAGAACTCTTCTGCTCTTGTATACATCCCCGGCCCCCCCTCCCCCATCGGCCAGAGATGATACTGTTAGCTACAGATCGCAAGCCATGTAAGAACTAAATTCCCCATACAATTTTGGATGCCTTGTTCATTGTACTCACTCACTGTCTACCCTGACATCCCGAGTAACCGGCAGACTGCGTAAAAAATAAAAATAAAAATTCGAAGCAATAGATGTGAAGTATAGGAAATGAGAATATTGTTGTTCGGAACTTGTCACACTGGAGGAAAGATTTTCCCTGCTGAATTCGCCAACATGAACCCTGCCGCTACTCTCTACTGATACAATTACTCCTCTAGATGTTACTTTTGACATTCTCGAGCTGACATATGAGGAACTCTTTGGTGGGCCTAATTGAACCTTATGCGAGTGGTATGTCCGCCGTATCTCCCTCGAATTGCCTAAAAACACCCGTTCAAAAATTACTCTTACACAGTGAGCTACTCGGGCGCTGTAGTTTACGGAGTTTGGGCGATATTCCTACCCACGTATTGACTGTTGATAGTGTGGTGGCCGTGGATGCGATAGTTTGCATCACGTGAGTAGTAGTGTTGCTCTTCCTTGAAGTGAGAGTATCACTAGTTTGGGAGGGGGAGCGGGGCGCCATGGTCGCTGCACAACTCTCCGCTTACGATGTAGTACGAGGTGGGGCAGGGTGGCAGTGATGCCTGTTTCTGGGCATTTTCGTGCGCAGCGGGTTGTGAGGAATTCCGGGAATTGGAGCAAGGCTTCTTGAGAGGTGAAGGTGCATTTTAAAATTGTGGATCAGGAACCAGTTTGCTTCCACTGACGCTTCAAATGCACGAACTAGACTACCTTATTGCGATCCTGAGCTCCGGTCTGCTAGAAGTAACTGGTCATATTATGGGTGGATATTACTTGTAGAGGAAGCTATGTTGTAATGGGCCTACTGTCTATATGGGGTAATGCTGTTGTTGTCACTGATGGTTGGCTAAGCTTAATTAGGACCAATTATTATTGTAATAAATAAGTGGAAGAGGTAAGGTGAATCTTTGAGTCTCAATTTCTAGTTTTCATATCAGGTCAGTTATAGCACCGAAGAGTTGCTAGAAACTAAGATTGAGGGAGTGGATGAGGTAAGAGGCAAAAAAACATCAAGACTTCCTGAAATGTTTTACCACCATATAAGCTATAATGCGGGGCGCTCTGTCCCGAGCCGACGGATATCTTAAACCTTGAATTACCCCACCCCCACCACCACCACCACCACCCTATTAAACTATCGCTCTAAACAACCATTCAGGGCCTTTGATCAACCAACACACTCACTCATACAAGCCTATTTACACTCTCCCCACCCCGCTTAAAACTCATGCGCAGTAGTACCCCAAGTGCGAGTGAAGCCTTCATACGTGTACGTACACACATACACATACACATATACACGCGAAAATTCCTGATGATATTGCGCCTAATGTTGGCTCACGCTAATCGTGTGCAGCAACTACATCACCTCAAACTGGTATTGGTAGACCCATCCAGCGAGTTTTTTTTTATCACAGCCTTGTTGTGGCTGCCCGCTCCAATATATTATCCATGTGTCGCACACACGCACACCTAGGCATATCTCGACCAAACGCTCCAAGAAGACACCCACGATTACTATCTAGGATTCTTCATTTCCTGTATCCCTATCCCGAAGAGCTCGATAATATCCTACCGGCACTATGAATGGCGTACCAAGTAGAGCCGCGGACAAAGGTTCTAGAACTGCGACCGACCACGACACACACGTACAATGGCTCGCTGGGGAGCGATACAGAATGTTGGAGTCCGGATTTGTGGGTATGAAGAACGTCGAGGTTCTAGCAATGTGGAGTGGATCTAGCAAGTCGCCCACTGCTTCTTCCTCCTCTCTCCACTAACAACCACTCAGTGTATCAAGCTTTCGGCGAGTCAGACTTAACCCGCCGGCCAGTTATGGATGTCTGCTTCCGTCCGTTGGGCATCACCTTACCCACTGTGGTTGTGATGTCCGGATGGGCGAACACAGGCAAGGACATGTTCAAGGATATGCGCGACTACATGGATCTTGGAAATGGCGCGATCAGCAAGGTGCTTATACTTAAGTGGGATATGGAAACTGCGTCGGCGGCGGTGAGCTGCGGGTTGAAGGTTTACGAGTATGCGACAAATCGGCCAGATAAGAAAAAGTATATCTTGACGCAGACGGAGGTATGATCCCTCTCATTTCCCATCTCCGTCTTTTAAGCTAGGCTGTTGATAATTGACGAAGAGTCTGTATGTGTAGGAGATCCTTCCAGGGTCTTCCGACATGAGGGGCGTGAAGATAACGTTGGGAGAAATATGTTCTGCTAAATTGCCTCCCGGGGAAGATGCGAAAAAAGAGTATTCCATGTCACTTCCACGGTTACGGAATACAGCGCTGCGGTTTATTCGCGAAGATAAGTTCCGGCCGGAGGGAAGCGAAGATGTGGGCGAAGACTCAGACGAAGACTCAGACGAAGAAGAAGGGGTAGCGGCCCCAAACAATTCGCTAGTGCCTAGAGCCCACGGGCCTACTCTGATAGGGGCCAATGTCGTCGGCGGGAGCAGTAACCAGAGCGATATCTCTGGTAACAATTCTGGAAATAATCTCAGTAATAATCGAGATTCCTTCAATGAGCATTACAATGCGGAAAAACTGTCGGTTTATGTATGGCTCCCCACTCCCCTCACTCCCCCCCTCGCCGGACTTGGATGGCTGACCAATCATTATTTACAATAATAGAAATTCGACCTACCAGAAGATGTCTACACCTATTCCCGAGGAACTTTAGCAAAGAAGGGGCTGGGCACAGTCATGAAGAACCTGGAACGCTACTTGAAGAAAATGTCTTCCCGAATTGCCAAAACTGGACAACAGGTCTGCGACAAGATGCAGCTGACTTACGACTACATCCCTGACATGACTAAAGTCGCGCTCTACGACACCGTCATTCTATGCGGTACACTCCCTACACCTACTCCCTTGTCGAAACCGCAGCCACTAACAATCAGCATAGATGATTCCGGTTCAATGAAGCTCGACGGCCGCTACGACATGATGCGCAAAACTATTTTGAAAATTTCAGACGTGTGCACCGCATTCCGGGACGAGGGCATCTCCATCAAGTTCCTAAATTTCAAGGGGGATAAAGACTACAACTACATCCACGACAGAGAGCGACTGGACGAGGTCATCAGGAACATCCATCCTAAGGGCGGGACAAGACTGGGAACCGTGCTTCGGAATAAGATTATAGAGCCTTTAATTATTGAGAAGGCGAAGGAAAAGTCATTGGAGAGGCCCGTGCTTGTTACTATCATCACCGATGGGCAGGTTTGTTCTTTGGTATCCCTTTGGTTTAAAGGGGGGTGGCAGTTGATGAAGTGAGCAACATAGCCAGCAGGTGAAGACCGAGGCGAGCTAAAACGGACGATGCTCAATTGCAAGAAGGAACTCGCCGGATTAGCAGGGCCAAGTGATGAGTTGTATGGAGGGCAAGGTTTGTTTCTCTCTCAAACACCCCACCTCAAACCTCAGACCAACTAACCTATCATATTTTATATAGCGGTGGTTTTCCAGATAAGTCTCGTAGGGAGCAGCGACGCTGCAAAAAGCTACATTAAAGAACTGGAAGATGACCCCGAGATCAAGAACTTTGTTTATTGCACACGGGGTATGTTGTCCATTCTTTGGGCGCTAAATCATTTTCACTTCTAACAATGCCATCGATATGCAGACCGCCTAGACGTCGTTAAGGGCAAGATGGAGGATTATCAGTATACCGGTTGGGTGAGTGATTTCTGATGATTTCCTTGGCGAGCTTTTTTTTTCTTCTTTTTCTCTTTTCCGAGGATGTGTTGCTAACGATGGGTACAGCTAATTCAGTTGTTGGCGGCGGGGATAGACCATGAGTAACTTCGTGCTTGGTGTGGGCTGTAGTTTATGGTAGTTTTCTTATGCTGGCGTGGTGGGATGGCATGTTGGGCCTATGCGATTCGGTTCCGCCTCGAGTGCCTGGTAAAATTTATGATAATATTACTATACCTTCAGACGAAAAGAAATTGTGTGAAAAAGGGATGGTCTACTTTGCTCGAGACAGTGGAGCACAACGGAGTAGAGTACCGTGAATTCTGTGCCTTCATAACACCAGGTTGCACAAAACTTGGTCAATATACACATTCCCCATTCATTAGTCCTCTCCCTAGATGTGATATACCGGTAGAGGGTATACCGTTTATTCCCAACCAGATTAGAAAATTCGTCTATAATAATATTATAATACACCCAAGCACGGAGGAGATAGATACCCATTACTCTCACTCCCTCCAACGAAAACCCGAAAAATACGCATCACCAATACTATCGTATCATACTTTTTTTTTTCCAACATGGCACTCCCATGTCAAAAATAAGCACCTCGCCACTATTTCAGCGCACCTAAATAAGGGCGGGAACGTGCAGCTTCGATTGATGACGGGTTTCCGTTCTGGAAATCGTTGGAGGTTGTTTGGCTTCCCACCGCCCACTACCCAAACCGCAAGATCGGCACATTCCACGGGACATTTTTATTATGATATTCGGATTCTAGGATTTTAATTTTATTTATTTTAATTTTATATATATACTTGTAAGTTAGTGGTAAAATTCTGGAAAAAAGAAGAAAAAAAGCCCCAACCTTTACCTTAGTGTAGAGGATATAACATGACCACCCGAATATTGTATGATATGGTACTATAGCTAGGTCAGATTACAGGCGTGAGAAGCCGGGTGTCATCGAAGAGCGAAAGAGTTCAGGGTTAGGAATTAATGTATGAATTTTGACATCATAGGCCGTGCCATACGCCAATCGGGTCTTTGCAAGGGCTTGGTGGTGAATTCCAATTGCAATTATCGTGTCATGCCGTATGATACCATGCAAGTAAATTGTTTCGAAAACCGTTGCATATATTATTATCACGCCAGTACTGTATCCTAAATATCATACCCTGAAATCCACTGATCCCTAAAATGACGCCAAATACGTCGCAGGAAGAAGCAGCACATGTCCTGCAGGCTGATAGCAAAAAAAAAAAAGAGAGAGCGAAAAGTAAAGAAAAGAAAAAAAAAAGACAAAGACCAAGGGTAGGAGGAAGAAGGGTTTCGCAGCTGACTAACGGGAAAAAGAACTTTCTCTGACAACCAAGTGCATACCGTACGTCAAAATCAGATTACCACCCGCAATGGTCCCTACTCCCCCGAAATGATTCCCGTCTCCCACCATAAAATGACTCCCTCCTCCCACCCATAGGCACCCGCCTCTCGTAAACTGACTCTTGCCTTGCATACACAGACTCCCTCCTGCCACTGCTAAACGACCGACTTCGGCTCACATATGAACTACGTCTCTCAGAAAAGGTTTCGGATCCTGCACTTCTTCCCCTCTCATGTCTCAGGACCTCTTGATCGTACTCCTTTAGACGCCTGGATACGTCCCAGAAATCTATCGCTTCATCTTCAAAATCATTAGGATGCGAGCACCATTGGTTATGTCCGAAATACTCGTGAGACATGCGTCTTGTGCTCCATCTCCCCGACTCTGGTTCTGGAGATGCGAGAGGATGTGTATTGTGGGGGACGAACGGCGGTCTCATGAATGAGGCGCGGCGGGCGTATTTCTGGTCTGAATTCCACGTATCCAGCCTAGCTTGCAGCTCCATTTCGGCGGAATGGTACAAGTCTGAGAACAGCGCTCTCCCTGGTGCTACGAGGATATCGTGTCCATCGATGATTTGGTAAATAGCTGGGAATAGACATAGAACTGGGCGAGCGATGCTTTCCGCCTGCAATCCAAATGACTCCCTCACTAGAGAGTCTTCGGGGTCCATTTTGAAATTCGCCGTTCCGTTTTCAACATCAACCTCCGGGATTGTCTGAGCCTTTGACTTAAATGTGGGCTCCCAAGCCTCTTGAGCAGACTTTACGAGATTCTGGAGAGATTCTGTAAGAGTAGCTGCTGGTGAGGCAGATATAGCCCCGATGCTGACAAGGATTTCATTGACTGTCCTCTGTCGCAGTTTTGCGGCTGCCATCTCGTATTGTGGCAAAGCTTCTAGGGCTTCAACAGTTAGGGCTTGCCAGAGTGCTTGCTTCAATGGATCCAATTTCATCAATTCTCCTGCTATGGCTTCCATATTGAAACAGAAGCTAGGGACAGTGGCCGAGAAGATGCTATTGACAAGATGGCGGCAGATTATGTTCTGGACGGCTGCTATGCGTAGCCTTTTCCCTAGCGAAGATGTACAAAGAAACTCCGGTGGGAATAGCGATCGACTGAGGGAGGCAGAAGACTCAAACTATAAACATTTAGCAAGTTATATTTGTTGAGGTCCTAAAGTAACCCACCACTCTCAAACTCGGGGGAAGCTGGCTGAAATGTTCTTGGGCAAACCTCTTGATAAGATGTTCGAGTCGTGAGAACCGTTCGGGACTAGTTGAGGTACAACGTGTTGCCTTTAGCACCAAAAATATCACAATTTCTATGGGGGTGATAATACCTTATGCGATCCGACTCGTCTACAGAACTATGAGCAAATCCCTCTCCCTCTTCTTGTATCGCGCTCTGATACCTCCCACTTTGCATCCCTCGCACGGAAGCACCAGATATTCCAGGCAGTGGAGCAAGCCTACCACCCACTGGACGAAAATCCGTAGGGGGGCTTCCACTGTGTATACACCTCGCACTCCCATTAGGGTCTGTTGTGGTAGGGGTGGGACCGAGGCTTCTTATGGAATTTGACGCATGAACGCAAGAGGCTTGCCCCAACAGGCATGGCGATTCCGCTCCGACACGGGGAGTACGGCCAACCGCGGGAGACCTAGCGTAACTGCATTCACCAAGTGGCCCAATAGCCGGGGTTGGAGCTCCCCCTCGTGCTGTACTAGGCGCAGCGAAGGGTATTCTTTGAGAATCAGACCCTATTCGCCAAATTACCGCTCGTTAGTACGTTAAGGAAGCAGTGACAGAGCTGGCGTTAACTTACATGGGAACATGCTTGTGGGGAATGGAGATTTTATAGGGGATGCTGCTACAGCTCGATTGACCGCCCTAGTCCTAGGACGGGGAGAAGCTACTAAAGATTCCTTATCTTCGGTTTCATCGGATGTCCGCCTGCAATAACTGGCCACTGCAATTTGGGCCACCTCATCTCCAGTGTCTGCAGACGGGGGTTCCTCATAGTGCTCCGATGCGGGGCTGGTTCTGGTTAGTGAATTAGCTTTTGCTTTTATAACCCTTTGGTCTGATGCTGAATGTCCGCTAGTGTGGACCTCAGTAGACATTAATGAATACACATTATCCCCGAGTTGAACACCAATACCAAGGGGGTCTCCTGCGTATGGGCCTTCGCCAGCAATGGAATTTCCTACAGCAGTAGCAGGTGGCAGGAATAAATGGTCTTCAAAATGTCAGCATTTACACCCTCGGGGATTTCCAGCCAACAATAACGGGCGTGCCCTACCTGGCGAGCTTTCCTCAGGACTACCCGAACTCTCCGATCTCCCTCTCCTTCCCCCACCTACTATATCGTCCCAGGAAACCTTTCTCTCACCCTGACCTGCAGGCCGCTGGGAGCCGGGTGTTTTGATCGCAGGGGCCGCCTCCTGTGGAGTAGCGACAGTATCTGCAGCTTCGTGTACTTCTGTATTACTGGCCTGTGGGGGCGTTGCGGGGGGCGTCGGAGATGCTGATTTTCCCCAAAGCGACGAGACAAAGGAAAACGCACTTGAGATGGACAACCTCCTATTGGACTGAATATCAACCTACCAAAGTCAGCACTTTATCACCCAACCAAGTAATGAGAGTACATGATTTACCTTTGACCGCGGGCTACCCTCCCCTTCAAGAGATTTGGGATTTCCTGCCGGGGCATACTGGTTAGACCCATGTTCTGAGCGACCCAGCACTGCAGCTTGGCTACATTTTGAGCATTCAGGTACAGGTCGATCAGGCTGTGGAGTCGGCGGGAGGGCTGCAGCTGTAAAATATCCTACGGATCCCATCTCCATCTTCTGCAGTTCTGCTTCGTCAGCTTCTTGAGTGCCTTTTTGTGAATCCACATCTGATTTCACAGCTACCACATGCGACTGGAAGCGAGTAGATTCTTCTTTCTTACACGCGATCCCGCTCAAGTCAGGGTTTTCATCTATTTTGGCGGAAGCTGACTGGCTAGGAGTGGTGATTTCGGGGCTCTTGAGAAGATCTATCTGATGACTATGAGGGGCATCCAGTGGTTCCGATAACATGGTCCTATCTCGAGTACCCAGAAATCCGGGAATTTCAGTCGAACCAGGATTATTTTCAGAGGTATCAGAAGATGTATCAAAAAACTCCCCGGGATCCCACTTCCTAAGAGAGGTAGCGATGCTAGCAGTGGAAGAAGTCCTCGGAACGTTTTCAAGTCCTTCCGCAGGAATGGATATCCCAGTACCATCATTAGAAGAAATGCCTCTATCATCACCCGTAGTAAGTCCCAGCGGATCGAGTAACGAGATGCCCCCGGCTTGAAGCTCGACTGCCGTGAGATTCTCGTGGTCTAAGTCCTTAGTTTCTTCTCGTCGTTGTGCCCCAGGGGCTTTGAACCCCTCCTCAGTATCTACGAATATGCCCTCGCCCTCCTCTAGATCTACGGTTTCAGGGGTTTCGATATCTTTTAAGATAGAACCACCTTCTAGCGTAGCATCTTGAGATGTACTCTCGGTCGCGGGGCCCGGGGGTAGCTTTGGAGATACCGTATCCCCCGGCGGGAGGCCCCGATCAGTGCTGGTGGCTCCATCGAGTAGGACTGACGCCCCATCCCGGACAACATTCTCGACCACCGGAGTAATTGAATCCTGTAAGGGGGCTGCCGCAGGGGATATTTCTTCAGAGTGATCAGGCTCAACTCGGAGGGTATCTACGGTTTCGAGATTTTCGATATCTTCTAAGACAGAACCACCTTCTGGTGCGGCGTCTTGGGATGTACTCTCGGTCGCGGGGCTCGGGAGTAGCTTAGGTGATACCATATCCCGGCGGCTCTCACCAGTGCTAGTGGCTCCATCGACTAGGACTAACGCCCCATCCCGGACGGCATTCCCAACTACTGGGGCAATTGAATCCTGTAAGGGGGCTGCCGCAGGGACTATTCCTTCGGGGTGATCAAGTCCAACTCGGAGGGTATCAGTTTTGTCAATCTGCTGAGTAGAATCGGCAGCCTGGGCCACCTTCGAGACGTCTGACGGTTGTAGTGACTCTAGTGCTGAACTCGCCTCTTCGGAAGGGTCAGAACCGGCCTCCGGATCAGTGACCCCAGCTGTATTCTCTGAATTCCCAAGGGCCTCAGGATCCCCAATACCCGCTGACCGAGCCTGGGGTGCATTCACCTCCTCCGGAGATTCAGGGTCAATATCAGTATTAGGATTACTAATGGGATCTAGCTCCTCAATACTGCCAGACCTATCGACGGCCCCCAGGATATTTGAGCCTGTTGGCTGGATTGGCTGGAGCCCTTCGTCTAGTAGAGATCCAGAATTCGCATCCAGGCTATCTACCAGATCCTTTTCTTGGCTAGGCTCAACATCCGAAGCGGCCTTCAAAAGATCGGAATCCTGTGCGGGATTCAGTGGCGATTCAAAGGAACCAATATTCTTCTCAGGGGGCTCAGAACGGCTCTTGGGACCATCGACAGGATCAACACCGCTAACAGCATCATTATCTTTCAAAGCTTCCAAGATATCTATATCCAACGAGGGGCTAGCCTCCTCGAATTCTGAATCAACCTTATTAATGATAGGATCGGTTTCCTGCAAGGTATTGGTATCCTTATTAACCTTCGCGTCTGAGATGTCTGAGATGTCAGAAATGCCTGAGGTGTATGAGCTATCCGATACATCTGAGTCTTGTGAGGATTTAAGTAGTGGACTCCATTTCCCTAAAATATTAGGAGTGGTATCTAAATCATGAACAGAACCTCCCACCCCAGCAGCCCTAGTGTCCTCGGGAGCCTTGGGGGTGTGCGGATCTTCTAATAGCCTTGGAAATGCGCTTGCTCGCCCCAGAGGTTCAGGATTCGCACCAGCCCCGCCCCCCCCACACAGAAGCCCAGGACTATCGACGGAGCCAACGCCAGTGGGTGTGGAGTCATGAAGAGAAAGTTCGGTCTTTCCAGGAGAATCAGCAATACTCTCTGACACTTTTTTATTTGGAATATCCTTCGTTGCATCCAATTCCTGATTTACGTTCCTAGAGATGGTCTGGGCATTTGGCTCATCGGACGAAGTAACATGAGCGTCAACCGTAGGTTGCTCCACAACAATACGTGCGCCGTTGGGCAAGGGGTTGTTGCTTGCATTTTCAGAGCCTTCTGTCTGAGGAGTCAGAATAGAGGAACTGGGGCCTCCCAAGCCACTGGATTCCGGATCAATCTTTTCAACGCCTTCCGCCTCTGCTGGTGTTGCGCTATTACCACTCGGTGATCCTAACTCATTGGGGCCGCATGGGGATGAGGTATCGTTATTCTGCTTAACTGATCCGGAGGTTGGATGAGCTTCTGCTGGCACTCCCCCTTCTAGCTTTTTCGGGGCCGGGCCGGCAATAACCGGCGTTTTGTCGCTACCTGCAGTTGGACTCGATTCCGGTCCAACATCTGCGCCCTTATCCGTATGATCCGGGACATGGGTCATAGAAGGGTTTGCGCCATCTTCTGGTGATTCAGAAGGGGTGTCCTTCCCTAAAACCTGTTCGAGGGTTTTACCCTCAGTATTATTCCGACGAGTACCCCAGGGATTGCCGATTTGATCAGCCAGATCCTTCGGATCTTTGCCTAAGATACATGTTAGCTTGTGCAACACTCACAATTCACACTAAAGTGCACTGAAACTTTACTCACTTGGTGAGTCCTCCTCAGGAGGCTCAGGGCGTATAGGTAACTCTGTATTCACCAGAGAAGGGGTGGGTATCCCCCCACCGCCTGGCGGGGGGTTTAACACTCCTGGTTGGCTCGTCTGGCATCCTGCTGAGCCCAGGGGTTCCAGCCCAGATGGATTGGGGACCTCTCTTGTAGGCTCCGGTAGCTCAAGGGGTGGATCAGAGAATGGTGAACCACATCCAGGACTCTTGGTATCAATGGGTTTGTTTAGGCCATCTGGCGTAGGACTGGTAGCAATATGGGGAGCGGCGCCTGGATCGGGGTCGGAGGAGTGTAAGGGGTTGGCGCCATTAGGGTTTTCCTCATCCTCCAGGGGAATAGAAGTGTCTCTCGGAGATGTCGGAAGTTGAGAAGCATCCAGATGCTTCCCATCGGGTAGAACACCTATGCCCGGGGCTGGTAAAGTTGTTGGGGCCGGAAGTCCTCCTACCTCGCCTGGCTCTGCCGGGCCTGCTCCAACACTTATGGGATCTAGACTGTTGTTGGCAACTGGCATGCTGGGGGCCTGTTCTGGACCCGGAACCCCCTGTTCAAAATCCCCCGTACCGACCGTTGCAGGAGGTACCGGTAGCTGTAGCTGTAGCTGGTTTACCTGGCCTAGGATGTATGATGGGGGTGGGAACGGAGATGGCTCTTGGAAGATTGAATTATTAGCCCCGGCCAAAGCTACTTCTCCTGTAGCTTTCGGACCAGATGCGACCGTCCTCAATCCATAGCCGTCCTCCTCAATCACTTTCTTAGCGATCGCGCGCAATCGACCTAGCGAGAAAATATAACTGGAGTTGGGATCAGTGTCAGGAAATTTTTTCCCAAAAATTTCGCTAAACAGCACAGTGACTATCTGCAACTCGTCGAGGTCCTCATTTTCTGGGAGCACAACCTTATTTTACTACCAATTAGCTAAGTTCTAGCGCTAACAAGTTTACTAGCCATTAAAAGACGTTACCGACCTCATGCTGCGAAAAGCGCTCTCTCCTAGTAGATTTGTCCCACTCATAAACCTCCAAATCGCATCCAACTTCGTGCAAAGGGGTCTTTGACCACCTTAGCAAGAAGACCTTTCTGATATTGCCATTCCCCGCCCTTATCCAGAACCGGGTATCCGAAAGCATTTTCTCATAGGTCTCCGTCCAGCCGGAGACAATTGCTAGCGACGGGAGAGGGCTCCCCACTGGCCTGAGACAAACATCTAGCTCACTCCGTGGAACTGGGCCACTTCTTACTGCTTCAGACACTGCACAATAATTCTCCGTTAGCTCCAGATGTTCAAGAGAATGGCTGTTGAAGATACGGATCGGAGCGATCTTGACAAGGATTACCTTTACCGACCCAGAACACAAGACGCTGGTTCTGTTTCTTAGTTAAAAAGCCCAATCGCATCATGTTGAATTTCTCTTCAAGTAACCACTGATAGTGACAGTTGCTATGGGTCCGTGCTTTTTGTTGCTCTATAGGTTTCTGGGAGGTTTGTTCATCCTGCATATTAACTATAAGTCGGGCTACCGAGATTGTGTTTTGTCTTTGTCGAGTATCTAGAGGGCGTCAGGGAGGTAAGGATCTTTGAAGAAGCTGTAACATAGGGGATGATTCGCTTTTAAGGTTGACGACTAGTAGTCTGTGTTTGACAGAGCTTACTCTAATATGAGAAGGATATCTTCATATTTCACCAACATCTAACCGTCATCTCTCGAGAGGAAAACACAATCGCTGCGCACGCTGCGAGCCTGCAGAGCGCTGCCTTATAATTGGAGGCTAGTCGAACCCCACCCACATCTCCGAATTAATACGAATTCACACAAGACCATGATCTCATAGGGCAGAAAATTGCCGATCATTCTACCTGATACACGCATCTTCAGGACCACTGAGAAGCCGTGATTATATCGCTTTAGCAAGCCACTAGCCGTACTTTTTGTGGTATACCGGTATACTCGTAATGTCGAAGCGTTTTTAGAAAAGACTGCTATTGCATACCACCCAAATTGAAGAAAAAGTGCAAAATTTGGGTGGTATGCAATAGCAGTCTTTTCTAAAAACGCTTCGACACTACGAGTACTGCGTTCTATCTGTTTCATGTTTCTTAATAACCTCCGGAATGTCCTGTAGTGAGATGCCCCTTTGTACGTGGCAAAGACCTGCGGATAGGCTAGAGTGAGAATCCATGACACCCTTTCGCTGAATTGATGACCCTACCGCTCGTACCTCGTTATCCCGCTCGATCCCTACTCCCTGCCCTAGAGCGAGAATGACCTCATTGAATAATTCTCTAAAGCATATATTATAGCTCGCCGGTACACGCCCCCGTGGTCTTCGTACAGTGCTCGAGTACATCATACAATTATTCTATGCACAGAGTACGAGTATAGGGGACTCTTCGTTCATGGATAAGTATGAGCATGTGAGGCACCATACGCTAGTACTTGAGTACTTGGCCCCAGTCTCGAATTTGGGGGCTACTAGGGTAGCAGTGATAATGGGAACATGAGCTTCCTAGGACACAACCTCTGATACTCTGGCTGAATTGTAACATAACAATATAAGTACTATCTGCACTGAGTCTCAAGAAGTGCGCATTAACACATACCGGCAGTAACACTACATCAACCCTAGATAAAGTTTCATCTTATGTCCGATCACGCTCGATACAATCTCTTAATGGATTTCGGCGTATGTATCCTTTGCTGCGACCAGCGGGCTAGTCCGCAGGAGGCGATGACAACCACGATGAGGCTGAGTTGGTTGTGGTCTGCAGCTCAATTCCTTTTCACACTCTATTTCACCACATAGAAAAAAAAACTTCACTATGGAACTTATCAGTTTCAGGAATATACTTGTAGACCGTAATTGAGATTCTTTAGGTAGCTGATGTTCTCAGATTTACCTGATGCGCGGAAGCGATAATTAGGAGAAAAAGTGCAGAAGCTCACTTCACAGGAACAATAATGGCAATCGGTCCTCAGCTACCGTCATCGCTTTAAGCTAATATCATTTGCCCCTTCAAATCCCGTACTCCAATAAGTTAAAATATTCGGAGAAACCATAACCAAAACTTGTTCGATCCCCTTAATGGACCAACTCTTTTATAAGAATTTACAAACTTCGTGTGCCGCTGCATTGGCTAATGCACTTGGCCGGTCCGTCTAAAAAAGACCGGATGAACTATTGTATGATGTGCTGGCTCATCCCAGTTTATGCCGAAGCAGGGCTCCCAATAAACATCTCCCGCTGCTTCCTTACGTATCAGTTTTATTGATTCTTACCTATGAATGAAGGGGGAAAATCTCATCGCTCCCTTTTCCTAGGATAATGGACATCTTAAGTTCATCGAGCTTGTTTGTCAACTTTGCTGGTATTCATATGCCTAAAGGCCTACCCTCTCGGGAGGTTATGGGGAATTCAACTAATTTCTTTGGATATCCGGGTTCTGCTCTGGTTTGTGAATTCGACCTGTAGGGGAAAGCGATCGTGTTGGACGAGTGATTCTATGTGACACAAGCCCGCAATGTGTCCCTCATGCAAAGTCGCTACCCCCAATTGAAACTTATGCAAAACTCTAAATCCAATTGTAATAATAATATTAGTAATATTATTATAATATAATATCCCACATGTGACTGAACTTTTTTTATTATTTATTTTTTACTTTTTTTTAAATCCGAGCTCCTTCCAGTTATTGTGGTTTTCCCAAAGGTTGCGAAAGGGGCCCACAGCTCTCCCGGCTTTTTTTTTTCAGAGCTTGATTGCGCAATAGCATCTACCGGGGGCCGTGCTAAGAATTTCGCTCTGAAGAATCAAATATACTGTGAATTCTCAAATTCAGTGGCTTGCCAAGTGCTAATTAAACAGAGAGCCCTGAAAAAAAAAGGGATTCGCAACCTTTTGTCCAGCGAGTTTTTCGCAACCTTTAGGAAAAGCACAATAGGATTACTCCTGGGAACTCTGTTTTAGATATGGCCAGAAATATTGCACGAACTTTGCATAGGATATCACTTGGAGTGAACTGCTTAGAAGGGGTGCCCAACGCGGTTATCTCTTTCAGGTAGGCTAGAGTTTCCTATTGAGTGAGAAGACATTGGCAATGCGCAATAAAAATGCAGCAACAATTTAACAATCCTCCCCAAGTCAATTCCTCTACCGGTATCACACCCGACGTAAGAGCTACCAGCTGTTAAATTAAGCTTACCCTCGCACTGTTATAGGTTGGTGGGAAAGACGGGTTCCGGTCGATCCGCTAGTGATAAGGTGGAGTGCGAACTGTGCGAAGCGCTGGGAGCGGGGATCTACTCGTAAGGTCTCCGGAACATGCAGTTCATCCTATGAACGTGGCGCACATGATTTTCTATGCACCGCGCCGAGACTGTACTCACACAATGCGCGAGTGCGAGTGTGGAGATAATTTTTGCTTGAATAGACCGTACGAGTACCGTACGGTACTTAAGGAAGAGCGCGATGCTCCAGCACGGCATACCGTAAAATCTTAAATACAACGAACTCGCCCGGTAATGCTACTCGTACCAACAATTCCGCTAAAAGTGTTTGAGTACTAGTACCGTACCGTGCCGATATACCTTAGGTGGCGGTTTGTCCCAGGTTAAGTAAAGTACTCGTACAAGGTTAATGCTCGCACCATTCTCTCCACTGGTACCGGTAGCACAGTACTCGAGTACTCGAGTACACCAACTCTTAATGCGTGTTAAGAGTGCCCAATGCACTTACCTACCCGGTGACCATCACACAAGAGGCTTAGGCAACAAGGCTGATTCTTGAAACTATAACGATGTTGGACTACGGTACCGTATGGTAAGATCTGCTACAGTCTAGGAATTACGGGAGCAGGCAGAAGCCATGGTTGCTGCATGCAAGAACGAGCCCCATAGGTCTCCCCACTCGAGCAGCGTGTCGAGCAACTTATGATTTATTTCTTAACAGTGGAAACTTGTCGATCCGTTTAGCACTTTTTCAATTCTGGGCCCTGAGAGGATATTGCTTCTTGTTTAAGCTTCACCACTTTAAAATCCCCCCTCCTCACCAAGACTAAAGTGCAATAGAAGGTTCCACTGCTTCATTGGTGCTTCTTCGACAAACTACCGGGATGTGTGACGTGGTAAACTAGTGGTGTGAACCCCACTTCAAAGAGCTGAGCTGGAGTAGCCGGTTGGGGGAAAAATCTTTTTCGGAGACTTCCCGAACCCATTGGAGAATGGACTCCGTTGGAGCCCTGGTCGTGGAAAGAAGAAAAAACTTTATGCAGAACAGTGAGCCCCCTCGATTGTAGCTTTATCGCGGACTACCCGAGTAGTTCAACTGATGTACGATACGGTAGTCCACACGCATAACTGATGCAGGTTGTCAAGGCCTACGCAGGAGGATAACCACCCTGCACCACGCTCCGAGCTCCCCACCTGGCAACACGAAACCCGCCTGAGTCGTCTAAAATTTCCTTTTTCTCTAGTTTCTCCTTTGTTTTGTTTTTTTGTACAAATACATGCCCATGTTCGAAATATTAGACTGTCTAGATGCGATAGGGTATTTGCTTTCCACGTAACTACCCATTTTTCGATCTCTTCCCTCCTCTTCTATGTTTCAGCTCACGCGCTCAATTCAAAGATGAGTTGTTCCTTGAGGCTTTTTGTATTCGTCGAGAATAGTATTTCTCCAAGCAAAGGCGAGTGGTATCCAAGGCTGCGAAAATAACCACCTAAAGGATTTCCCCGTGGGTCCATAATATGCGAGAGCCTCAGTGTGCGGGGGAGTATTCTGGCACTGAACAAACATGTAGCGTGATCGGCATGCGGAGGAATCTTGAGGGTGGTCGTACAATTGACTTGGATTGGAATGAGGGACCGAGGGGGCAGGTTGTCTCTGGAGGTGTCTTGGGTTGGTAGTTCGATACAGAAAACTCTGAGAGAACTAGACCGCCGGTACTGTTACTTCTGGCAAGTCGTCAAACATCGATTCAAGTAGCAAGACTTGTCAATAATTTGGGTACAGTACAGGTACTAGTACTCTAACTCACGGCTCTCGCTGATATTCAGATACAGATTTCCTCAAGGGTGCACGCTACTGCTGTTGTGGTGGTAGCAGAGTTGGGGTTTTCAATACAGTGGCATACTAGTGCTCAGAATTGTTGGATTTTTGGAAGCTTCAAGACCAAATTCCCTTTTTCGAAAACGCTGCTGATATAATAGTAAGACGATTTACATTGGACCCCTCTCGTTCGGATCCCCGCATCCACCCCCAGACCATAGAACCGCCCTCCTTGTAACATCAGGACCTAACCTATGACTAGACTGGCTCGTTCAAGTAGAGAGGAAAGTGGGAAATTTTCCCAAGCCATGATAGATAGTATTTAGAGGGATCAATAGGATGCAAGGAAGGTACTCACTCGCACATACTAGAGCACGCAACAGATATGTATGCTCGGCCCGATATAGTGCGAATATGAGGTCGTTCTTAATGAGGCTATGAGGGAGCGGGGAAGCTCATGATCAAGATATCAATTTAAGCTAGAACATCCCCTTAAGCGGGGTTAGAGCACAGGTAGAACCACTAGGCGCGTCTCCCGATTGCTAGTCAAGCGATGTGTTCTGAGCTCACGACCGTGGAGGCTGAGACAGAGATGAGTGCAAGAAGGGAGCACATAATCCTGGAATTCTGAGACTACCGATACCGATAATTGAACGACGTTTATGAACACGACCACTTTTGCATAGCACTGAGGTCTAGGCAAAAGGACTAAACTCTGGCAGTATGCGATAATAGCCGCGTTCGTAAACATTGTTCAATTACGAGTACTCGTAATGTCCTGACGTTTGTGAACACAACTGCTATTGCATAACGCCAAAATTCAGCTTTTTTGCGCGGATCTTGGCATCATGCAATATTGGTCGTGTTCACAAACGTCGTCAGGACATTACGAGTATGGTATGTTGCAGCAGCGAGTGCATGCTGTTGTCGTCAGCGGAGGGGTGTAATTTATCGGGTGCTCTGCGCATGTTATGTGATTGGCTAGAGTCGACAGTCCACTTGTGGCACATGTGGTCCCTGTGCCAGCTACTGCCGACCCAAACTACGGTACTCATAGCGTTTCCGCAGACAAGGCTTCCGAGCCGAGTTTCAATCATCCCTGCTCACCCAGGGTACCCAGGCGGGGAGAAATCTTTGGACCGCCAGTTGTCTGTGCGTGGAACACTTTTGTGGCGAACAATGCCTCTTCCTGGTGTGCCCAAGAGCCTTTCCACTCCACCATCCCTTCAAGTTTCCCAAAGGCTTGCCTGATTCAGTCATTGACCCGGTCCCTCAAAAATCACCTGTTCTACTAGTAGTGCATACTGGTAAGTCCCAAAAATTTCTCCTCTCCGAAGAAGATAATAGGGCAACATTGACTGTGCCGTACTGTACGAGTATTCGAGTACTGGTACTCTTAATGTCGGGAAGTTTGTAAAACGGGCTGCTACTGCGCGCCACGAAAACTCTGAGATTCAAGTAGATTCTCGGCTCTATGCAATAGCCCCTAGCTTTATAATAATATAAACGTCACGGTGCTACGGGCGCTTCCACGGGTGCCTACTTGTAGCAATAGGTACTAAATACGGGGATTGTTACCCAACCACCCAACCAGCGGACAGAGGCCCCGTCTCATTTTCAGACATTTTATGCTAGATACAGGCAAAACCAAGCTCTCCAACGGTAGTCGCCTGTGAATAGATCCAGGAGGGAACCACTTGTACCTGTGCTAATACCTAAGTTGAATCGAGACAAGATGTCTTGCGGTCAGTTTTACTAAAAGTGAGATCTGGTGTACTCGAGTATTCAAGAGGTTACAAGGTACAGGCATAAAAATGTGGTACGGCGCAGGGGTGGGGTAGGTTGATTCCGGAAAAAATTGAGGAACACCGCAACCAAGCCCCCTCACTCTCTCACCAAAAATATGTTGCAATCTAGCAGTAAAGTACCTCTTAAACCATCACCCTTTACCAGATGGTCTTCAATTTTCAAATGCTAAGTTTTTTCACCATCACAAATAGATGAGAAAAAAAAATACAGAATAATATAGCAGATAGGGAAAATCTCAACCTGTAGATACCAGAAAGCATTGATTTTGAAAATAAGCCATCATACCTTCAAGTCTAGTTGAAATGAGGACACCATTAAATAGAATAACAGTTTAAAGATTTGGGCAACATCCCTAACAAGCACTTGTAATATTTGATTTGATGGAAAATGTGCTGGAAGAGAGGTTATCTACACCACCCACTAAGATTTTCCTTCATCAGTTGCATAGCATGGGAGGAATCATTTATTCTCTGAATGTTTTTTTCTCAAGTGTACCACTGCCATTGAAACATTAGTTAAGCAGTGTACCACTATTTTAACCCTGTACCTTGTACCTGCCAGGGTAGACTCTCTAGGAGAGTTCTTCTCTCAAATTATGCGTACTAGTACTGGATCGCTGCATGTTGGAATACCGACCGAGGCTTTGCTTGACACAATAACCACCACCGGAATCACGCGCGCAGCACTCGAGCACTCGTACTAGGGTATACCCCATGAAGGCGTGCTCAGGGCAGATGGGACAAGCTTCTTCCCCTCTATTTTCCGCGCGAAAGAAATAGACCAATAATATCCTCGAACGCAACCGAGCTCAACACCAAAGACCTCGGCCGCGATACCCCGGTGGCAACAGGCCACCCCAACTCAACCAAACCAAAAACTGGTGTAGCTTCCCAGTTTGAAAGTGAAGACATGGCAGCAGATTCCCCTACCCCCGGGGCACCTCACAAAGACCCTTGGTTCCAAGAGATTTTAACTGGAATTACAAGAGCACTCCCCACCCTATCGCTCCCTGAAGGCTCAGCACTGAGGGAAAAACTTTCGAATCCCGACGAAGGGGAGTTCACAGACGGTGAAACTACCACGGTAACCCTTCAACTCGAGATGTTAGCTATGATCCTAGGATTACAGCAACAGATTAAAACGCTAAGCGAGACCGTCACGAACCTCTCAAACAATGCCAGAGACCTCTCCACGAATGTGGCAGCATCCACGGCAAAAATCACACCACAAGTCAGCATCCTGAACAGACAACAACCCATGTCCTATGCTGAGGCGGCGGCAACTCCTAGTGATAAACCGACGCCACAAACACCCAAAAAAGGAAGGAAGAGGACTGGCACGGTCGGACCCACACCCCCACAAAACCCGAAAAATAAGCAGACCAAGAATGCCAAGGCACCGGATGACGCGGCTGAAGCGGAGGGTGGGGGCCAGATAACCCCTACCGAGTTGCGCCCTAAGTCTCTTACAATAGCAAAAAGACGGATATACTCTACGAGATCCGAACCAGCCCCACTTCAGAACTCTTTAAGTCTGGAGCCCAAAATCAACATGGCGATTACGAAAAAGCTACGTGAATGCGGATGCACCGCACCCACCAACATGCAGATTCAAATCAACTCAACAACTGGGACGATTTCCCTGACCACACCACCAAATGTGGAGGCGAAAGAATACGAAAACTACCTCAAGCCCATGACGGAAGCCCTAAAAACGATGCTCCCAGAAGACTCGAGAAATTACGAAGAGTTTAGGAAAGCTCCGACCGAGACCCAAATAGTTATACACAGCCTCTCCCTCGAAGCTACTACCAACAATAGCGAAACCATGGCCTCGATTATGAAAGAGAGCCTGATGGTGTCACAACAAATCGAAGCATCCCAGGCGAGGTTCCTGCAAAAGGACCCAACGATAAGAGCCACCAAGAAATATACCTCGGTGGTAGTATCGATACCCTCAGAGCTAGTCGACCAAGTCATCCCCAACGTATTGGTTCACGGTAAATGGAAGAAAGCCGCAATCATGTGGCAAGCCAATCCCACGAAGCAATGTCGCAAATGCTGCAAATACGGGCATCCAGAAGAAGGGTGCAAAGACAATAAATACACATGCCCTATCTGTGCCGGTGAACACAGACTAAAGGACCACAAATGCGCATCTCCTACGTGCCCGCAAAAAGGTGATAGGAAGGTAATTGCAGATTGTTGTCCGATAACTCCATCCAAATGCGCTGCATGCGGAGGGAACCACCCGGCTTATCACGCGAGCTGCCCTGTAAAGGTCAAAGCTAAAGAGGACGCCAAAAAACACTACAGCCAAATTAGAGGTCCCCGCTCTACAGAGGCAATGGATACCAGTAAAGAATAATGGTTGAGTCAATTGATTCCGACCGCAACACTCCTTTAACAAAAATTTCAATAGTACAACATAATTGCCGAGAGAGCAATATGGTGTTTATAACTTTATTTTCGCTCATTAGGAATAGGAATATTTCTTTTGTTTGTTTACAAGATGTACCGTTGTTTGACGGGGAACCTTTGAGGGCGCCCGGATTTCAAGTTTTGTTTCCTAATATGCCCGGTAGTAAAGTCAGGGTGGCAATTTATGCTAACCTGCTTACACTTAAGGACTTTAGTTATTTATGTTTTACCCCTGCTGTTGATGTGTTTCATTTGTTGTTGTCAAAGGCGGATGGAAGTAAGATGATAGGGGGGTTTGAAAAATTTTCTTTGATTAATACCTATAACAGGCAGGTGGACGGAGCCAATACGGTCCCCCCCACCGAGCTATTTAAGACGTTTCAGCACCCCACTCTGATAGTAGGGGACCTCAATGTCCACACCCTTTACTCAGATCCGGAAAGGGACATAACATCTAGCGAGAGACGACGTGGGGAACAGTACTTTAGGGTGGCTGGGCTACACGAATTCTCAATACTGAACGAACCGGGTATTTACACCAGAACCCCGGATATACCGACACACAGGCCATCGGTAATCGATTATAGCTTAGCCAACAGGCAACTCTCGGACTATGTCGAAAACTGGAAGACCAACATACCACATACAGGCTCGGATCATATCGCGATAAGCACCACTATTACCTCTAAACCTCACAGCATGGCAAGACCGGCTCCTAACTGGAACGAGATCAAGTGGAAGATTGATGGGAAACCTAACCTGGCAATCGAAGAGGACTTGAAGAGAATAATGGCGGACGGCGGTGAAGAAGGCATTACTACCCTCAGGTGGACACTACCGAATGAACCCGAAAAAGCAATTGAAAACTTCGAGTTCAACCTTTCGTTAATAATCCACACACTCAAAAAATATGCCCCTACGAAGAGGCCATGCAGATGGTCGAAGCCGTGGTGGACCCAGGAACTCACGCAACTGCGGAAAGACTTCTGTAGATTGGGTAGGATTGCTCGTAACGACCCAAGACAGAAAGAAACTGCCAAACAAGCGAAACAAAGTACCAGAACGCAGTAAAAAGGTGTAAGGCTGCACACTGGAGGGGCTTTCTTGAAAATGCGAAGAAAAACGATGTGTGGACGGCACATCAGTTCACAAAAAAGAGGTTAGGATCATTGGTGCCGGGAGGCAGTAACTTTACGTCAGCTACTGAACTCAACAACGCCATAATGCAACACTTCTTCCCACCCAACCCGAGATCTGTACCAATCCACAATCCGGAATTACAGAGCCTCGACCAATACGAAAAAGTTGACGCTATGGAAGTGTCACTTGCCTTAAGCAAGTGCAGCAACAAATCCGCCGCGGGACCTGACCAAGTACCTTATAGCGTATGGAAAGGCATTCATGGCATCAACCACGAAATTATCCCAGACTTGCTGGACGATCTGTTCAGATGGTCAATACATCCACCAAACCTGAAGAGCGCACTAGGAATCCTCCTACCCAAGCCTGCCAAAAAGGATTACGAGGTTTTCGCGAGCTACAGAGTTATCGCCTTAATGCAGACTTTCTCAAAGATAGCCGAAAGGGTAATTAATCAGAGACTCATGAAATTTGCGAAATCGAACGGCCTATACAAAATCAACCAGACGGGCAGCCTACCGCAGAGGGCGACTTTCGATGCAGGATTATCACTAAAACACTGGGTGAAGGAAGCACAAGCGGCTGGCCTGAAGGCAAGCACGATGTTTCTTGACATCAAAGGAGGATTCGACAATGTGGACCATCAGACCTTGCTGGAACGACTAAGTGCCCGGAACGTTCCAAACTACATGGTCAGATGGATATCCAACTTCATTTCATATCGGGAATGCGCTATGATCTTTCCGGGCTCGCCCAGGAAGATGTGCAACATCAATACCGGAATACCTCAAGGATCGTCCTTGTCGCCCATACTGTTTGTAATATATGTGGCGCCACTCCATGGTATACCCGGACAAGCACACGAATTCAGATCGCCCTATGTGGATGACATCCAAATCACAGTTAGCTCTCCATCTTGGAAAAGGAACACCGAATTACTCGAAGAAGCTTATAGGCAAGTACACGCTAAGGCCACCGCCCTGAGCCTAAGTTTCTCAACTCACAAAACTGAATTGATGCACTGGCGTACCGAAAGGGAGCGGGCAGAGATCTGCGAGCACCCTATAGTGGTGGACGGAGAGTGCATTCAACCGGCACGCAAATCTATAAAATGGCTTGGATTTCACTTTGACTCCAACATGGCCACATGGACACATTTTTCCAAAAGACTATCCCTAGCTCAAGCAGCCTTTGATCGCATCAAAAGGCTCTCTTCACCTGGGGGTAGACTCACACCTTACAGTGCGCGAAGAATGGCGAAAGGGATTATTATCCCCACACTATTGTACGGCGCAGAGTTTCTCGACCCTAACAGAACAACAATACACAATGGAAGTCTTCCTGAACAGAGTCAAACGCTGGGTCACGAACTGCTTCTATGAGACAAATACCAATGTACTGTCGGCTGAAGCTTGCCTGATGCCGATCGACCTTTACCTCGAACAGATACGTGACATGGCTACAGTCAGATGGGCCACGGCGCTACCCGAAAATAACATCGCTACGGCCATGCTACCGCCTGGTTTTCCGATTCAAGACACATACAGATACCCTACGAATAGGAGGAGAGCCTTCAGTAAGAGAGGGGGACTAAAACCAAAACAATGGAATTCCACTTCATTGACGTCGGTCCAAAGCGTTCTGCCAGTTGACGGAATTGCACGAAGGGCCAGATTGATCTTCAAGGAGTGGCCCATCCCAAAGAAACCCAACCCATGGCGCCCCCCGGAGCTGGAAGAGTACAAGTACTACGAAGACATGCTCAAAAAAGTCCGGGATGACGTCTACACCAAATGGAAGATGCGCAGCTACCCCGAATACTACGGTTACACACCGCCTTTCAGGACATGCTGGCGTTTTATGACAACACATAAGTTTGCCGCGGCCCGTCTTCATCAGATGAGGGCCGGCAAGAGCTACTTGAGGGCACACAAAGGCTGGAAGGACGCTGAGGCTGACCCAACTTGCCCGAGGTGCGGAAACGGAGAAGAAGATTTTACGCACGTGATAACCGAGTGCTCCTCGCTCGCTGACGCGAGACAGGGCCACTCGAAGGATACATTTGATATCTCTGCCAAGTCTATTGTGTGGAGCGAGAAGAAGAAAGGCTGGGATTTGATGAAAGTTTTGATTTCGTTTATTTCCTTGAATAAGATTAATTTTCCTTTGTGTACTGATGAATTTCCGTTTACAAGGGCGAGTCAGGTTCAGTCCTAACAAGATATGTTTGGGGCAAAAGCGCAGGGAATCCTTATGGGAAATTTTCACGTTGATGATATGTTTTTACATTATTAGTTTGAGTTTTGATTTATTTCTTTTGTTGAGTTTTGATTTGGGTTTTTATTTGCCATGGGATGTTTCCCGAATGCAGCGGTTGTACCCTAGGAAATGCTTGTCATGTACCTAAAATCATACCACGGATTTAACAAAACAAAAAAAAAAGCTCAGGGCAGATGGGAATCCTGAAATCGGCCGCAACACAGTCTTCCTAGAAGCGCTCAAGTAGACATGGAGGGCATCGGAACCCCCCTCACTTTGGAAAACCCAACCAGACGCGAATCGCGTATTCGCCTCTCGAACAAACAAAGCTCAGAATAATACCCCGTTTCTAAATTAAACTTCTCAGCATACAAGAGAACAACTCCTACGCGGCTCTTGAGACTTATTGTGTACCGGTAGGCCTAGCTATGGAAGATTCCTGTTCCGCTCTCATTGTAGTTCTTGTGCTTCTTGAAGCTCGGGAGGATCCATTCACTCGGGCAGAAAATATCATCACTTCCGGATGATAAGTTGGGTTGTCAGTGACAAACAAGTTTTCCCACCATGAGTCGACACTGCCTAGTTTGCCACTTCTACCCCTCCTTGTCGTGGGAGAGTCTTCGAATATCCTGACACGGTGCCTGGCCCGGTCTCAATTCGGGGTCCACAACACCACTGTTCGAAAAAAGAAAAAGAGGGGAAAAAAGACACGCCAGCCATAACGACAGTGACAGCGCTTAATTCTCACAGGTGGAACATGTTGGACTAGGCAGCACTTCTAAGCACCCATAGATCCAATTATGGCTCGCCACTGAGTCTCGATCGAAATTCATGCATCTGATTATCACTAACCTCTGCTAGTTGTGGCGGTCCTAAGCGTTTCGTCTCCACCCCAGTCTACAAAGATTTCTTACAATAGCAAAGTTCATATTTCCTTATTCTAAGGACCTGAGCGAGTATATAAAGGGGCGCTTATCCTCCGCATTCCTGGTCGAACAACAAGCATTCACTGGAATATTTCACGGTGCTCTAAACTCCAATTTTCGAACTCCAATACCAACCTCTCTATCTTCAACCAAAGCCCCCTCCCACACCAGAAACCATGTCTGGAAACCCAAATGCGAACTATGCCAACCCAAACGCGAACTATGCCAATCCAAATGCGAACTATGCCAACCCGAACGCTCACTCCTCGAACCCAAACATGAACAGCAGCCAATCAAACATTAATGGCAACTACAGTGGCAATAACGGGAGTAACAACACCTGGGGGAGCAATAACAACAACATCAACTATGGAAACAACAACTCTAACTGCGGTAATACCAACAATTCGAACAATAATACCTATAATGGCCACCGCTACGTCGATAACAGCAGTTACCGCAACACGGACAACAGAATCGACAACAGCGTCAGAAACCAGAACGACAACAGAGTCGACAACAGCGTCAGAAACGATAACAGAGTCGAGAATAAAAACGACAATAGCGTCAGGAACGACAATAGGGTCAAAAACCAAAATGACAACAGAGTCGACAACAGTGTCAACAACAGCAAGAATTTCACGGATGCATTCAAGACTGGAGCAGCTACAAGTGTGGGAGGGAATGCACAGAGTGGTGGCTTTGGCAATCTGAGCGTAAGTTCTTAGTAGCTTTACCTTTAGGATCCTAAGGAACTAATACCTTTTTTAGTTCTAATAAACTAACATGGCGGGGTCTTAAGCATATTTTTTCTTATTTTTGGGGGGGGATGAGGCTTTTCGCATTTCTTGCCATGGTTGTTATTGTTCTCTCCCGGTTTCTGAGGGAGGGGTAGAGTCGGATCGCTCGCCTGTTTATACATTCCTGCCTCCTTCTCTTATCGATGTTCTCTCTGCTGGTGCGTTCTTGGGTCTGATTTTTGGTCGTCTGGTCTGACTTTGTCTGGTTGGGGTTGGGTTGGTTTGGTTTGATTTTTTGGGAATTTCAAAGACTATTATTTTGCTCGTCTAGTCCGTCCAGGTCCCCGTCGAGTGATATTTCGTGACTGTATTCATGGTATCAACGTGTTTGGGTGAGCAGCTCTCTCGCCGAGGATAGCCAGTTTGCTTCCTATTTGTCGCCTCAAATGCTATCTTCTCTTATCCGTTTACTCCAACCTGAAAATACTGAACCATGAGCTGCACTAAGATCCATGAAATCTAGTGAGCATCTTGGAGCTGACAAGTGAGATCGGTATGAAAATCTTGTCAAGTTTCTTTTCTAGGTAACGCGCCAGGCGCGGGGGGTGCTATTTCCATAGTTCCACGATAATTTAAGCCAACCCTGGTCGCTCTAGTAAGCTGGGTGAACATAGCTTTGTGGCGATGCCCCACCGGCAATAAGCATTACTCCAAAGATCATGTTGTGGCGTCCTGATGTTTCGTCGGGGACACCCTTCCGGACGGGGTAGAAGGCGGGTTGGCAATGGTCCAGAAACCTACAGCACTTTCACTTTTGGCATGCCCCTATTACATAAGCGGAATTTGGCGGCTCTAATCTTATCGATAGCAAACAAAGCTTACCCATTTAGCCAATCTTGACTAGGGGAGAAAAAAAACACCAGATCTGCGCCAGAATCACATCATCTCTAATCCCTGGGAAGGGCATCAATACCTCGCAATGTTTCTATCTCGGTTCTTGCCACCGGTTAATCGTGCGATGCGCACACTAGATCGCGCCTTTTTCAAAAAGATCGTCCCGGTTACCGCTGCACGGGTACTCGACGCAACTCTGCTTCACACGATCAGGGAGAAGGTTCTAAAAGATTTGATCCCATTCGAGAGGTTCAATCAGAGATACCTCTTTAATTCAAGACTCGATGTCGAAACTCCGCTACTGATTCTACGACCCGAAGTTAAATACGACGGTATGAAAGTCTAGTGCGACCTCGGTTCTACGGAGGATGTGTTTTCTGTTAACGGGCGTATTTTTAATAGATCTCTCGACGGTTTCGGATCCCACGCAGGAGTATGTGAAATCGAAAATACTCGAATTGGTACCCTATGATCTAAAGTTGGAGTACGGAGATTGGACTTATGGTATGAGCTCCTCCTCCTTTTCCCCCTTACAAAACCTCGCGGTCCGTTAACCTAACATGGCCTGTAGAGGAAATTATGAAGGCTGTACTCCCCGAAGATGCCAACCCCCCAGATATCAGCGGCCTTTCTCGGATTGGACCGTTGTTACACCTAGATGTCCCCGAGCCCCTACGGGAGTATAAGAGACTTATCGCAGAAGTTATTTGTGACAAGGAGAGAGAGGTGCAGACAGTTTTTGGCGAGCCCGAGGAGAAAGAAATAGCGTCAACGGGCGGGTTCGCAAACGAAGTTCTGGCAGGTCCTCAAAATTACCATGCAGAGCTCAGTCACCAGGGCTCCAGTTTCACTTTTCGCCTCGACAATGCCAAGTTCCATGATGTCTATTTTGACACTAAGCTAGCAGCTGAGCGGAAGCGTCTTGTGGATAGTTTTGGGTTAGGACAAGCTGTGGCTGATGTTTATTCTGGCGTTGGCGCACTCGGTGTGGCTGCTGCCAAGCGGGGGTCGATAGTTTTTGCCAATGAGCAAAAAGAAAATGTTTATGACTTGCTCATTGAGAACCGGAGAAACAACAAGGTGAATCGCTTAACTTTCGCCAATCCCTCTTGTACTTGGTTTTGGTGCGTATGTGAACTCATGCTCTTAACACCATTAGGTCAAAAAAAACCTCTACGTTAAGAACCAAAGTCCAACGAAATTCGTCCCGCAGCTTGTCAAAAAGCTTTTCGAGAAAACGGTGGAACATACACCCTACAAAAAGAACAAGCTTGGGCAGATCATGAAAAATGCTTTGAAGAAAGGGGATAAGAACCTTCCTGCCTGTGTTTCTCACTTTGTCTTCAGCGACCCTGACCAATCCCTTGCACACCTTCCGTGCCTCCGAGGCATATACGTGAAGCGAGAGAGACTCTTGGCGAAAAAGGGAAACTTTTGGAAAATAGATTTTCCGTTTGTTCATGTTTACGCTTACCACGAAGCTCTAGCGGAGAGAGAAGCGGATGCGGTGGAGAGTCTTCTTAAGACCATCGGCAAGAGGATTGGTTACGACCTGAGACAGGAATTTGTCCAACAGGCCCATTATGTTAAGAAGGGCCCAACAAAAAACCTTTATTGCATTACATTTAAACTCCCACCACCGGTGGCATTCGACATTACCGAAGAAGAATTACATCAAAAGCACCTGGAGATGGTCGATCTCGTGGCCTCGGGGGAGGCCGCGAAACCTAAAGGCGATGATAGAGAACCGGGGAAGCCACGAGTGGGCCGAACATATTTACCCTCCAGAGGCCCAGGAGTCAACAGGTTTGGGCCATCTAGAAGGCTATCACCAGTGGAAGAGATAGCTTCAGAATCTACTTTCCCCTCTGGAGCACCTACTCAGATACCGTCGTCTTCGGCAACATCGCCAACTAATACACTAGCATACAGTTCTGCAAGAGTAGCAGCTCCGCAAGTGCCCCTGGGATATACCCCATTGACAAGCTTTCAACCCCGTGACGCCGGATCAATAACTACAAAGCAACTACAAGTGTCCCAAACGGATGGACCGTTGATGGGTAGAGGGCCTCCGATGATTCCAAATTCGGGATTAATCAAAACCGAATCAGAACTCATGAAGCAGTTTGCAAAGACCTACAAAGAGCCTAAAGGCTTAGCCCCGTGGAAGCTCAAGGTCCATCGTAAAGAAATGAAGGCAGCTTGGATGGCGAAGGAAATGAGGAAACAGCAGGAGCTTGCATACATAATACAAGGGAGCTTTAATCAAACCTACCCCTACCGAAGTAATGATGAAGGACAAGGCTCTGGACATTGGGGCAGCTCTCAAGGTGAGGGGATGTTCCACCCCAACAATTCCCCCGCACTATCAGGATATGGGCCTCACGGATTTACAGAAGGTGTCGCGGGGAGCATCGGCAGACACTCAATCTCACCACGAGCCGCTGGATCTAGGGACGATGGCCATGCCGATAGTGAGGGGGCAAGACCATCTCGCCCACACATTAGATTCCACCTCGCCGGAAATAAAGCACCTAAAGGGGTCCAATGATTCGGTGGTACCAGGTCGACACTCACCCGAAGATGTCCCGGTAACAAGAGATGAGTTGTTTACGAGAAGTGGGGGATCGGTTCGACGTTAGTTTGTGGGGCGGTTTTGAGCAAAGTAAGGAGACTTTCTACGGGCTACTAGTCGGGAGTTTGAACTGGAAAAGCTCGTCACATTGGAGGACTTTTTTCTTTTTTGGTTTATTCTGCATTTGTTTCATATTTCCCACCCCTTAAATTGAAATGTACTTTTATTATGCATTGCATCTGCACTTGTATATAGACAGAATTCCGCCCAATTCCATCATAGATCCAGATAAGGACCTTTCCTACTAAAAAAAACAACATCCCTCTAGTACTGAGCACCCCAACTTGACTGAAGTACGATGTAGCCCAATGAAATCATGCCATCTCACTCGAAACTGGAACCTAAGCTCCCTATCCACCAGCCCCGAAAAAACAGTGGGCAGCGCGCCGGGCTCAGTAATTGTATCTGCGTCTCGTGATCTGCCTGCAGTAGGACACTCGTTTACTCCTATAATGGTCCACGATATTTTCTGCGCAAAAATCGGCATAAAATAAATAAATATATGGTCCCATTTTATCGGTGGCACTCCACCAGTATATGTACGAAAGAGATGTTCTAGGTCTGCTGTCGGGATCGTAGCCGGCATCTACATCCCTTGCCCTTCGCCCTTCTGAGGGACTATCTAACTGACGAATTGGCTTGAATTCGATTAACTAGGCTGCCTGTCCCTGGTGGTGTATCTGCCATAAAGAGCTATAAAAAGTTATAACGGCCTGCGAGGCCCAATCCCACCAACGCGTCCTTCATTGTGTGCTGGAGGTCCTACTACTGCCTAAACCCAAGCGCGTCGAAGGGGGAATTATCCAGGAACAAGTTCGGCGGTGGCCGGGCTACCATGATGTCCGCCCGCTCGGCGGCTGTGAGGGAGGGAGGATTTGGGCATTGACTTCAGGTTTGGGGGGAAGAGGGGGAGTACTAGGGATTCGGGTTTGTTGATTTATCCGGTGGGGCTGGGGGAGGAGGTGGGGGGGAGTTGCTATAGGGGAAGGTTGTTGAGGGGCAGGTTGGGAGTTATTTTCAGAATGGGGAGGATAATACGGATTGTGGGGTTTTGATTGCAGCTATCGCAAAAGCTAGTTTTGGGGAGGGGAGGGTGAGGGGTAGTTGGAGAAGGGTTTGGGTGGGGAGGAAGGTGGTGGATAGGGAGGTTGGAAAGGCGGGAGTGATGGGAGTTGGGGTGATGAACATTGCTATCAGTGGCAAGCCACAAATGGGTGGTGCATAGGATCATAATCATATTATAGAGTTAGTGAGGTCCTCGAAAGAGGTTGCTTACAGGTGTAAATGAGAAAAGGGATGAGAGCTTATGCTTTCTTTCTGTCAAATTGGATGGAAGGAACAAGTTATGCTTTAGCATACGTTTTCAACAGGAGTGCTGTCTACTACCGCTTCTCCTAATTCTGTCTTCAAGGTCCTCCCGAATAGCTCCAGCAGCACCTCAAAACAGATCTTGGAAATAGCCGGATCGTATCTTCCCTTCGAAAGCTCATCACGAATAAATCTAGATCCAGAGTATTAATATTAGCTTGCAAATGATGACCTAGGGTAACTCACGCATGCTGAGCGAAGGTAAATTCATAAAAGCTAAAGAGACGTCCCTTGTCATGCAGTTCCTTGCGAATCAAGTCTCTCCCAGCAGGCGGAACATGGTTATCCATTTTTCCAAATATCTGTCCGTATTAGCCCCTCACTCACTCAATTTCCAGGCTAGGTGGGGGTGACAAACCATTGCCAATTCTGCCTTAATCTCCCCAGCCTTCTTGAGCGAATCGTCACTCTTGCCTAGGCCTAGAGTGGCACAGTGAATATCTACCTTAGCACCTCAATTAGCTACCCATCCCAATTAGGAGAGTACTTGTAATGAATTTAAAGAAAAAGGGTCATCAGTCTTGCCAGTAGCAAAGTAGCAAACAGCACTCGAAACCCTACTATCAAGCGCGCATCTAAAAGCCAAGTGACCACCAAGGCACATCCCCGTAGCTCCGATCCGTCCTGGGAATTCATGAGCGAAACTTCCCCACGAATCCTATCAACGGAGGTAGAAACCGTTACAAGTAGCCAACCCTATCAACAGATCCACCGCTAATCTTGCGTCCTCATCATAGGCCTCCACCTTCTTCGTGATCTTAAACTTATTCCCGTCATCCGTCCCCTGAACATCATACTCTAACGGTTCAGGCCCAACAAACTCGTGAAACGAGCTGGGAGCAGCACAGATATACCCTTGTCCGGCAATCTGCCTGGCGAAGCGAGCGACGGGTCCGGTGACCTGGTAGATCTCAGAGAAGACCACAACACCGGGGAACTTTGCTTTGGGATAGTTTGGGATTGATGGGTGGAAGAGGTAAATCCTCATGAGAGTCCCCGAGACAGTGGTTTGGACGTCACACTGGGTTTCTTGGATGAGCATTTTGTGTATTTTTTTCTTCCTTTTTGGAGCGCGGAAAGGTTAGTTGGATGGGATCTGGTTGGTTGCGTTGCTTGAGATGAGGTTGGGATAAGGGATAGGCAAATGGGTAGCCAGAATGGGTGGTAGGTTGCCATGACCCCGCTATAGACGCGCGCCGATGAGTGTTTTACAGTAATCCCTGAGGCGGATTCAGGTCGAGGTAATTGTTCAAAATTTCTGATGTATTCGTATTTCCTTGGCGTGAAATGATTGGGTATCAGTGCCCTTGATAGCCCCGCTTCTCTTCAGCTTTGTTCTCTTTAGCTTTGTCCAGAGCAGATTTTTGTAAACTCCCCTATTAGCGCTACATATTTCTCTACTATTTCTACACACAACCGATATTTTGGACAGAGCATCATGGCCCAAACTACAAACATAAACACAAACACAAACACAGTCACATACGGCAATGGCAATACTAACTGTCCCACCACAAATAATAGTTACAACACCAACAACAACACCACCGTCTATAAATCCGACGAGGATGCGGAGATTTTGCGATGGCTCTCTCCACTAGAACCTAATACCAGACATAATGGCCTGCGCAACGACCGGTTCGATGGTGTTGGAGATTGGCTTTTGGGAACAAGCGAGTTTCGGGAGTGGAGGGGGAGTCAGGGTGGAGCCGATCAGGCCATCTTGTTTTGCCCCGGGGATCCGGGAGTGGGCAAGACGTATCTGAGGTGAGTGGGGAGTGTTTTGAAGGAAGTGAATACCACTGACGGCGAAGAATGCTAGTTCCCTTGTGACCGACACCCTGTGTGATCAGGCAAAAAAGGAAGATATCTTCGTTGCCTGCTTATACTATGACTTCCTTGCTCAACAAGAGCAGACGATCACCAATATGATGGGAGCACTTTTGAAGCAGTTAGTAGGCGGGAGGGAGATCCCGAAAAACGTACGAGAGGCGTTTCAGGAAGGGAAAAAGGAGATTGGCGGCAGAGGGCTGCGACTGGCCGATTTGATGCGAATGTTGGGGATCGCTATTGCTTCTCTACCCCAAGTGTTCATCTGTATTGATGCACTCGACGAATGCTTATCGAAGGATCTTCCGGAGCTACTTGAGTCGCTAAGAGATATCGTTCGGGAGTCTCCCAGAACGAGAATATTCCTCACCGGCAGGTCCCATGTCAAGGAAGCTATTCAAAGATATTTCGCCAAGGCGGTTGTGCTACCCATCAGTCCTAATACCGAGGATATCAGGAATTACCTGGAAATGAGGTTAGAGAGGGATGTCGAGCCAGAGGCGATGGACAATGATTTACGGGCCGACATTATAAGTAGTATTCTAGACAAGATGTCAGACATGTACGTAGCAGCAGTTGTAGTTTCCCCTCTATTAACTGCTTATGCTTACCGATTATGCGTAGATTCCTTCTTATTTCGCTAAACGTCGACGCTATTCTAGGCGGGGTGACAATTGCTGAGAGAAGGAAGAAACTCAAAGAGATGAGGCGGGGCGATGGGCTGAGCGATGCTTACACGGCAACCTTAACGCGGCTGAGGGCGCAAGCGGGAAATAAATCGGTACTCGGATTGAAGGTCCTCATGTGGGTATTGAATTCGCAACGCCCGTTAGGGGTGGAGGAGCTCTGCCATGCTCTAGGAGTGGAGGTAGGATCGATGGACCTTGACCCGAAAAACGTTCCTACGTTACGGACAATACTGTCGTCTTGTCTGGGTCTTGTCACGGTCGAGGCCTCTTCGCGTACTGTCCGGCTGGTGCACTTTACCCTGAAAGAGCATCTCGCGAGTGATCCTAACCTATTCAATAATTTCCATAATCCTCACGCAACAATTGCCGAGGTTTGCCTGACATACCTGAATTCTGGATATGTCAGAGGTCTTTCGCCAGACCTTCACCATACCCCACCAACGATCCCCTTTCTGGACTATGCCTCTTGTTTCTGGGGGGAGCACGCAAGAAAGGAGATGACCGAAAATGTCAAAGCGCTTGCACTAAGGCTTCTCGATAGATTTGATGAACATATATCCGCTTCACAGCTGTTATTTCGTTATGTCGAAGGTTCAGATTCGCAGCGAGTCTATGATGAGGCGGAAGGACAAACGAAATTTACAGGACTCCACGGCGCAGCATTCTTGGGAGTCGTAGAGATAGTTGCCGCAGCATTAAAGATGAAGGAATGGGACATTAATGCAGGAGATTGCCTTGGGAACACGGCCCTCGCATGGGCAGCTGAAAGAAGGAACGAGGCGGTCGTAAAAATGCTTTTGGAACAAGAGGAGGTTAATCCCGACCAGGCGGAGACCGAGAACGGTCAAACGCCACTTTTGTTGGCGGCAAGGAACGGGCATGAGGGGATAGTAAGGATGCTTTTGGAGCGCAAGGACGTCAATGCCGGCCATCCAGACAGAAAATATGGCCTAACGCCGCTCTCGTGGGCGGCTCAGAGGGGTAGTGAAGATGCTTTTGCAACAAGAGGACGCCAATCCCGACTATGGAGACCCTGAACATGGCCAAACGCCACTCGCCCGGGCGGCTGTCTGGGGGCATGAGGGGGTGGTAAAGATGCTTTTGGAACGAGACGACGTCAATCCCAGCCTGACCGACAGGTGGGGCCGAACGGCACTTTCGTGGGCGGCAGAGAATGGGCATGAGGGGGTAGTTAGGATGCTTTTGCAGCAAGAAGAGGTTGGTCCCGACTGGGCAGATACTAAACATGCAACTCCACTCTTGATGGCGGCTCAGAACGGGCATGAGGGGGTAGTAAAAATGCTTTTGGGACGAGACGACGTCAATCCCGGCCTGGCCGACAAATATGGCTTAACGCCACTCTCGTGGGCGGCTCAGAACGGGCATGAGGGGATAGTAAAGGTGCTTTTGCAACAAGAGGACGTCAATCCCGACCATGCAGACCCTGAATATGGCCAAACGCCGCTCTCTCAGGCGGCAGCCTGGGGGCGTGAGGGGGTGGTAGAGATGCTGTTGGAACGAGACGACGTCAATCCCGACCAGGCCGACACCAAAGCTGGCCGAACGCCACTTTCGTGGGCGGCTGGGAACGGGCATGAGGGGGTAGTAGGGATGCTTTTGGAACGAAAAGGTGTCAATCTCAACCGGATAGACACCGAATATGGCCGAACGCCGCTCTTGTGGGCGTCTGCTCACGGGCATCTGAGAGTGGTAAAGATGATTTTGAAATGGTACGATGTCCGCAAAGCCATGCCAGACCGCCAGAAACTAGCCCCATCCCCATTACCCCCAAAAGGACATGATAGTGTTGTGAGCATCCTCCTCGAACCGGGCAATGCCAATTCCGACGCAGCACATGGCGGTGGCCAGACATCCCTCACTTCATCTTTCCAGCCCCAAAACGAGTGCCTGGTGGAGATTCGAACCAGATCTCAAGATCTTAATGTCGACATCGCAGATCTTAATAGCCAGCCCTCACTCCCGGCAGGAACAGCTATTGGATCTTGAGGTCTCCGTTCCCACGTCACCAGATAACGACCCCCCCGCGACCGAACCATCCATAAGCCCTCAAAACCCCTCCATTTGGCCCCTAAACTTCCCCTATTCTCTATGGAAATCCGACACCCATCCTAACAATGCCAGCTCAACCCCGCCAATTGCGGCCAACCGGTATTGGGTTATCGGCTCTTGCGTTTGTCTTTTAGCTTTCCTCGCTTACCGTAAAAACTCGCATAATTGAACTTCTCGCCAGGACTTTGGGGTTGCCTTTGCTGGTAGGGCCTGGCGGTTTTTTGTTTTTTCTTGTCTTAAGCTGGGGTTGGCGAATTGGTGTGGGCGATGTCTCTGTCGGTTTAGATGTAAATAGACTTTGATAAGGGCGTTTTTCTAGTTTCTTCTGACCCTTCCTATTTCTCTGCCTTTTATTTTGTTTCTTCTTCACCTATTTCTTCCCTTGGAGTTCTGGTTAGACATGGTCCTATCGTGGTATTCTCAGTTTTTCTATTACATATGTCTTGCCTTTTTTTTGGGCGGTGATATATAGTACTGTACGGTACGGCCCATTAAAAGCAATTTGGTAGAAATAGATACGTAATCAGCTTGGAGAAGCCGCACTAAATTCACGAGGAGCTGGTTTATCCGCCCGGCAATTCCTCCCACTGCTTCCAAGCGGCTACTAGCTGTTCCCTCTATTACTCGAGTAATTACTGTGCTCCGTACTTGTTCTACTATTTGTACTATCAAAAGAGTTACCTTAAATTGCGGAAGTGAAACCCTAACCCTGACTTGCGGGGAATCATTTTAATACGGCGAATTGTCGCGTCGTTACGAACCATCTCCTCTACACACCCGGCGATTGAAATCTCAATACCAGAGTAATCATAGTGAGCATCCTGCACCCCCCACTCCTCCCTTGATGGCTTCTGTCTAGGGGTGATGGTTATCACCCACAAGCTCTCTCCCTTCTGCCTTATGGTTAAAGGGCCCCATCCTCGGTTGAGTTGTGTTATTTTTGGTTCTCGTTCAGCTTTTACGCCCTGCTTCGCAATCTGCCTTGCTTAGCACACTGTCACTAACATGTCTCTTCTGCGCACATGAGAGCTACCTGTTTTATATTCCTGTGGGGAAATTGGACCTATGTCTACCCTCCGTTCATCCTTCTCTCAGTCTTGTCTAGTTGCTCTGATACAGCGTTCCCACTATAACTCACTTGAACTATACTGCTTCTACACTCCCTTGTGACTCTGACCCAGAGTGACAACCTCTTAGTTACGCTAAGTCATGGTATTGCACTCCCTCCTTGACCGATACCGATGCCCTGGGTCGAGGTAATTGTTACTGATAGTCTGTGTAACTGGTACAGGTTACTAGTTGGTTTCGAGTATCATTTGATACTCTATATATTTTATATATAGTTTTGAGTATCGTTTGATACTTTATATATTTTATGTGTTGTATTAGGATATCGGTTTGATACCTGATTTGTTTTATGTAATGTTTCAAGGCTAACACTTCAGAGCCTGACAAGTGTATTTAAGACCTGCTATTCTCCAAACTTAGAGCAGGCAGAGTGCGACAGACAGAGTTTTCAATATACTTAATTGAACAGTTACTTCTTCAGTTTGCATTAAGAATCTTTAGTATTTCGAGTTGGTCTACCAAATGCCTACTATTAGGAACTACTTAGTAGTTACGATATAGTATGAAGTTTGTTACGATAACCTCATCCAAGCCTCCGGTACTTAGTCTTACAAGATAGCGGACTTTGTTATAGAGAGAGTATCATTACCCTCTGAGAATATAGCACCACCCTGTGGGGCCATTACATTTTTTTTAACTTTCACAAGTTATCTAGATTGAAGAAGAGCAGGAACCTAGCTGGAGCACCAGGCCCTGCAAGAAAGATCAACAGCAACGGGCTAGAGATGAAAATGGATGATATATTAAGGCATCTTCAAGAGTACAGTTCTCAATAGACTATTACAATCCTCTTCTCTTTGGGCGATACTTACAGCAGGTAACCACTATCCTTAGTAGCGATCATACTCTTACAAGTCTGTTTATACGATAACAGTTGAGTATACAGACTCCTGTCTTGTGCGATAGATCGCTAAGCTCGTGAAAGATACTATATTCTCAGCCCGATAGTGCAAAGTGTAAAGATAAAAGTATATTGTAGGAAAATAACTTAGATAGTTGCATGAAGAACTCTCAACTGAGAGGTCTTTTTTATTTTTTTATTTTTTTATTTTATTTCAGTTTTGCATTATTTTCTATGACTACCAGGTACAAACAGATATGCAGCGCTAGCTATAGTCAAGAAAAACCCAAACATGTTACCCTCATCATAGGATCAAAACCCCGCCCCCATGACTCTATGGTGTGGGCCCAACCGCATATCCTACACCCAAGAAGTGAACCCACTGAGTAAAAAATCAATGAAGCAGCAAAAACTCTCCAAGAACATAGACAGAAAGATAATGAAAACTCTTTCAAAAGCTACCCAGAATGAAGAAAAAGCCAACAAAATCTAGCAAACAAAAGAAAGTCACCGCGAAGTAGACAAACCTACTATAGTGAAAGCAAAGAAACCCACAAAGTAGAAACCCACAATAGAATAAAACACATCTGTCACAAGGGTTGATCAAAAGTGACTAAATATAGCCGGCGACCGGAACAATTTCTCTGAGCCCAAGGCGTTGACATATATCAAGGAGGTTGTGCAATACCATGATCGAGGGTAACTGAGGATACGACCATGGTAGCCGTGGGGCCGAAGCCGATAGCAGTAGGGTGCCAGCCAAAGGAGGAGGCAGATAGCTGTAATAGAGTGACAGGACGAAACTAAGAGGAGGAGAATGGAAGAGTCAGACTAGAGTCCAAAGTCCCGGCTAGAGTTGACATAGCAGATAGCTCTCATGAGTGCAGAGGAGAAGCGTTGCAAACTATGTGCTAAGCAAGACAGGTTGTGAAGCGGGGGTGTGAAGCGAAGTGAGAACCAAAGATAACCCAACACAACACGGAGGAGAGGGCCCTTTAACCATAACAGGAAAGGAAGAAGAGGAAGGGAGATAGCTGTGAACCCCTAGGTAAAAGAGCTAGCAGTGGGAACAGAGCGGATATTGGGAGCTCATGATAATTTCTCTGATATTGAGATTTCAATCGCCAGGTGCGTAGAGGAGAAGGTTCATGTCAATTGAAAGGGCTTTTTTTATTTTTTTATTTTTTTAATTTTTAATTTTTTAATTTTTTAATTTTTTAATTTTTTAATTTTTTAATTTTTTAATTTTTTAATTTTTTAATTTTTTAATTTTTTAATTTTTTAATTTTTTAATTTTTTAATTTTTTAATTTTTTAATTTTTTTATTTTTTATCTCAAGCATTCTGTTATTTATGTAAAAGAACTGGCATGCACTGCTAGGTATGGCCTAAACAAAACCTTAATCCCAAAAATATTCCTTCCCGGACCAAGGAAAAACCCACTATCTCTAGTCCCTATGGTATCGAACCAACTACATATCTCACACATAAAAGAGTAACTTACCTACCAATAGAAGAAAACCAAGCTGCTGCAGCCGGCTTAGTAACCCTCAAAGATCAACAGAAAGAAACCCCCAAATATGAAAGCATGAAGTAACAGGAAAACCTGCTCCATAGACTCAAACAAAAGCAAGACCCCTAATGGGCGAACAAGAGTATACTACTAAAAGAAAGCTACAATAGATAAGGAAAACATATATCAAAGTGGGGTCATTCTGAATAGCTAAATAGCAAGTGACAAACTGAACTAAAACTCGGACTGGACAATTACTTCAAACCAAGGCATTGATATCGGCCAAGGAGGTAGTGCAATACTATGACAGAGCATAACTGAGGCTTGCAACCGTGGTGTGAGGACGCGAGAGTGGGTGGAGTAACTAGGCTGAGAAGAAGACAACCTTAGCGAGCAAACTCGTAGCTGTAACAGAGTAACTGGACGAAACTGGGGGGAGAATAAATTGAGGGGTAGATGAAGGTCTAAGGTTCCAGCGGGAATGATAAACAGATAGCTCTTGTGAGCGCAGAGGAGCCGTGTTGCTAACCATAGCTAAGTGAGTAGCATCGTGAAGCGAGATCGAGAAGCGAAGCAAGAACCAAAGATAATGCGACTTGACTCTGAGTAGGGAGCCCTTTAACCGTAAGGGAAAAGGGGAGAAGAGAGGAGAGAAAGCTGTAAACCTCTAGGCAAGAGAGCTATCAATGGGGATGGAGGGGAGGATGAGGAGTTAATAATGATTTCTCTGGTATTGAGATTTCAATCACCAGAGATATAGAGGAGAAGGTTTGTATCAATTGAGAGGTCTTTTTCTTTTTTCTTCTTTTTTTTTTTTTTTATCTTATATATTCATTGTTAAGGTACAAGAACTCGCGTGCAGGACTAGCTATGGCGTAAAGAAAACCTTAATTCCAAAAACCACTCCTTCCCGGACCAAGGAAAAAACTATCACCCCAAGTCCCTCTGGTGTGGAATCAACCGCACATCTCGCATATAAGAAGAGCAAACCCACCCGCCAATTGAAAGAAACCAAACAGCCAAAGCCGGCTCAGTAACCCTGCAGACAGAAAGGACCCGTCGAATATGAAAGCAGGAAGCAACAGGAAAACCTTCTCCGTAGATTCCAACCACAAAAGTAAAACCCCTAATGGGTAAGTGAGAGTGTACCACTATAACGAAAATCACGATAGATAAGGAGCATATATCAAAGTGGGGCCGACAAAAAGCAGCTGAAACGTAAGGAACCAGAAAATTATAATCGACCAAGCCATTGGACATCGGCCAAGGAGGCAGTGCAATACCATGACAGAGCGTAACTGAGGCATGTGACCGTGGCAAAAGGACGTGGAGTGACTGGGCTGAGAGGAAGCCAACCATAATGAGCAAACTTGTAGCTGTAACAGAGCAACTGGACGAAACCAGGAGGAGAGTAAACGGAGGGGTAGACAAGAGTCCAAGGTCCCAGCAGGAATGATAAACAGATAGCCCTCGTGAGTGCAGAGGAGACGCGTTGCCGACAGTAGCTAAGGAAGCAGCATCGTGAAGCAGGGTCGAGAAGTAAAGCGCAATGGGAGGTTTAGTGCGATACAACTCTGAGGAAAGGGCCCTTCAACTATAAGGGAAAAGGGGAGGAGGGAGGAGGAAGAGCCGTGAACCCCTAGGCAAAAGAGCCATCAAGGGGGGACAGAGGGGAAGGTGAAGAGTCGATGATTTCTCTGGTGTTGAGATTTCAATCACCGGAGGTATAGAGAAGATAGTTCGTACCTCAACTGAAAGGTCTGTTTTTTTTTTTTTTTTTTTTTTTTTGTATCATGCGCTTTGATTTATCAACTACGGGGTACAAAGACTACGTGCAGTGGTAAGCTATGGTAAGGAAAAACCCCCTGTGTAAAGAAATCCACCTCGACCACCGGAAAAAACCATCATCCCAAGTCCCTCTGGTGTGGAACCAACCGGACGATCTCGCCTTGAA
Source organism: Tuber borchii (assembly GCA_003070745.1). Taxonomy (NCBI): domain Eukaryota; kingdom Fungi; phylum Ascomycota; class Pezizomycetes; order Pezizales; family Tuberaceae; genus Tuber; species Tuber borchii. Next base: position 2,113 of record NESQ01000314.1, on the reverse strand, counting down.
GACAAAAAATCCCTATCGGCCAAGTAGACAAGAGAAATAAATCACCGACACGACAAGCAGGAGACAACGGGAAAACCGGACCCGAAAACTCCTCCCCTTTAAAACTAAGTAACAAAAGAAACTCCATTCATATCCTGAATGCTCTCACAGAAACTCGACGGTGAAATTTTAGCCTAAAACTACAGAACACAGAACCGGGGACAGAAAACGCTAAACCCAAGCAGATCCATCACATTACTCTGTAGCCCAAGGCATTGACATTGTCCAAGGAGGCAGTGCAATACCATGACCGAGCGTAATCGAGGGGTGCGGCCGAGCCCACCGCCAGGGATAGGTGGTACCGTAGGCAGTAAGAATGCCAGCTAATGAGAGGAAGTTTGGCTGTAACCGAGCCACGGGACGAGACCGAGTGGAGGAGAGGAGGGGTAGACCCAGGACAGTGACGCGGGCGCCGAAGACCACCAAGGGGTCACGATTTTTCGCGATGCGACTGTACCGACTGAAGCGTTCAGGAGAGAGTGCAAAACCAGAAAGCAAGGCCACCAGTGCCACTACTTACAGATCGCCTGAAGCTGACGACGACAGACTGGTGTGACGAGGGCGTTGCCGACCGTGCAAGTGATAAGTAAGAAAGCAAAACAAAAGTGAAGAGGAGGATGGGATAGGCCCTAGGAAACGGGTGCCCAAATCCGAGTCCATTATAGGGAGGGTGCAGCTTACTGAGAGTGCGGAAGGTGGAAGTTGACGATGATTTCTCGTGGTGTTGAGATTTCAATCAGCGGGTGTATAGAGGAGATGGTTCGTGCCCCAACTGAGAGGTATTTTTTTTTTTTTTTAATATCATGTATTTATTGTTAAGGTACAAGAACTCACATGCAGCGCTAGCTATGGCGTAAAGAAAACCTTAATCCCAAAACAAAACAACAAAATAAAAACTCAAACATTCTGCCCCAAATCGTGTCAAGTACTTGACAAACAACCAAGATATGGAAATTCCAAATAAGAAAAATAACCACCTGACTCAAGCTAAAATGAAAAACCTAAAAAACAAATGAAAAAACAACCAACCCTGCGGCCAGTCTAAATTGACCGAACGGGAGACAAATCAAACAATCCCCTAGCAGCCGGGGATGAAGGAAAAACCATTGAACCAAAGGACGAAACGGCATACGAGGCCATTGTGGGAGGAAAGTTGGTGCACGTCTCGTTAATGTAGGAGGCGAGACCCAGGAAGGACGGGGCAGAGGACCAAAGTGGGGAGTTAGCCCCAACCGAGAGCACACCTTGGAGGTGGAGGGCCCTGGGCACGGCTGTGGCTTCGCAGTGAAGGATGGCATGGCTGAAGGTCTCATTCTTCTCGCCATACAAGGTGCAGAGGGGAGAGAGATCAGGTTGGGACCAGGAGGGGTAAGTGGCCAAGTAAGTCTTTTGGGCACGCATTTGATGGATTCGGCTGGCTATAAACTTGCCCAGGCCCATGAACGGATGCGGTGTCGTACTGTGGGAAAAGGAATAATATTCCGGCGGTGGGGCAGCGAGTCTCCATGAGTCAAGCGACATGGCGCGAGCCTTCCACTGGAGGACGCGATAGGAGGCCCTCATCAGGGCTTCTGGGGGGAGGTCAGGGAGGTCCGGCAGTAAGTGGGGCCCCAAAAGGAGCAGTGTAGGGGAGTCTCCTATGAGGGGGAGAACGAGGTGAGCGAGGGCTTCGACTGGCAGGTGGGTCCTGACTGGGGGCTTCAGCTCGGGCGTGGACCAGAGGAGAGGCCTGACGTTGGGGTTGAGTCCGACGCAGAGCGATCTTAAGTTCTCCTTCTTCCAATCAGGTAGGGCGGAGGGAAAGGTAGGAGGAAGGCGAGCCGCTGCCGGGTTGATGGTGGTAGGGGAACAGCACAGGCGCAAGGCCACCATGCGGCGCTTGTGAGAAAATAGAACCGAGATAGGGGGGAGCGCAGCCTCAGCAGCCAGTATGGAGGTAGGAGTGGACCTGAAACAATTCGTGACCCATCTCTGGACATGATGCCAATGAACATCCATCATATGGAGAAGCCCCTTGGTAGAGACAAAGAGGTCGGCCCCATATGAGAGTATGGGGAAGATGAGCGAGTAGGCC